>JAYESA010000007.1:135778209-136347845 GCA_036927795.1 Iris macrosiphon
TTGTGCTTAGCTTATGGATCTCCCGGCCACATAGTAGGATCTTGCCCACACAGTGTCATGCCCCGGTCCCATAATTGCCGATCGTCCTCGCTTGGTCCCTATGGAACCAATCGTCCTCGCTTGGGCGCGATGTCGTGCAAGGCTAAGTTACATTTGTACCAGGCATAGTACCTGCACAAGACACATGTCAAACAAAAATATACATATATAAGAACATAATATAAATACAAAGAACCAAAGTTGAGCCATATTTGATAGGAACACAAAATACTTTCTTTATTGAATACTTGAAGATTGGATTACAAAGTACTTGCTTGGCTGAGTTACAAAATATTCCATAGATGGCTTAAACCACTTTTTACAAACCCAAAACTAGCCACAACACCATACATTATATCCTTTTAGTAGGACCAAAAAATTAAAATAACTAGCAGAAGAAGAGCTTGCACACAGGAGAGAAAAGCTAAGGAAGCAGCACGAGCATGGTTCCGCTGGATGGATGTGCTAGTACTGGTTCAAAATGCTCGTCAAGCTCTCGCTACCAGAACCTGAAGATTTTTTCACAAACGTGAGTCAGTACTACAATATGTACTGGTGAGTGACCATGGCCAAACTCACCTAGAAAAATCTACACTAAGTAAATATGTGAATCTAGCATTATTAGGTGATCTTTCTAGTTGTCTAGTTTTATTTAACAATTCATACAAGAAAAAACAATAAATAGACTATGCATATGATAAATCTAACCCACGGTCGAGCGGTTATCCCTGCAGCAGACACACAAGTTAGCAACAATTTGCATATATATATATATATATATATATATATATATATATATATATATATATAAAACTCATGCATCTGTGTTGGCATCAAGTGTCAAGTGTGCATAGTAGGTAACTTATCATGCGACCTAACTACATGATGGTCCATGGGAAACCCATGCTATATAAACTTGAACACACCCTGATCGCGAGGACTTCATTGCCTCAGGGTGTTCCTCTGATCCCACCCCTAGGGCGAACGATCCCCAGTGCCCCGGGAACCGTTCGTGGGATTACCCTTGTGCACAAGTTGTCTAAAGGCCGATGCATGGTTTGCAGCTCTATCATACAAACTCTTATTAGACATATAAAATCCCTAATCCTAAAAACCGTATTAACCTTTTAATTAATTATTTAATTTAATTACAATAATTAGGGGCTAATTAGAGAAAATAGATTTTTTTAAAATTTTATTTCAGGTGTTTGTGCATTTAGGGGATTTATGGAGCAATTATAAATTTTTTTTAATTTATTCCATGTAGAGGACCTATTGGACAGTTGGTAGATTAATTGTATGCTCTAAAATAAATTTCTAGAATTTTTTTATATATATATATGTATATATATATTTAATGCTTATTAATTAGAAAAGAAATAGAAAATAAAAGAAATTAGAAAAGAAATAGAAAAGAAAAGAAATAGAAAAGAAAAAGATTGAAAAAGAAATAGGAAAAAGAAAATGAATCAAAACCCAAACCCTAAACCCAATATCCTAAACTAACCCGCACCCATTAGAGGAAATCCCACACAGTAGCGGCTAAACCCAGCCGCTTCACCGCGCGGACTTTTCTCCCCCCTTTCTTTCATCTACATTTATATATGTTACTCTATTCCTAAACCCTAACCCTAAATGCCAACCCCTACTTCTCGACACCACCACCACGCCGCCACCGACCACCAGAGCCATCGTCGTCCGTCGGCTTAGCAACACCGCCAACCGCACGTCGCGCGCGCACGAGACAGCGAACACAACATCTTACCCCTGTTCACAACTCGATTCTCGCGCCCTCGCTCGACCAAACTCGATCCCGTATTCACTAGTACGTTTACGACTTAACCCCCTTCAATATCTCTGCATTAGATGATCTCGAACAGCGTATAAACCTAGGCGAAAATAACGACCAAGTTGACAGAAAACGATAACTTTTGGGTATCGCAAAAAACTATGGTAACTACCTATGTTCACGGATTCGTATCTCCCACCACAGAGATCCAAATTCGGTTTTTTTTTTGGTATGCGAAGACCACTTAACCTAGTTTATTTTCTGTCAAATACAATAATTTATTAACTGCTGTGTGTAGAATTAAATTTGTTAGAAAACCCCGAAAACATACTTTTTTCCAAATTCCAGAAATTGCGATACGGAGCGCACCCCACCAAACGGGACCGCCCCATCGTGTACCAAGTATACCAAAAGATGCGCACAGTATACCCGGACGTGCAGATTTTTGCAAAAATTGATTTGGACGCGTGTGCGCGTCGGAATCAGCCCGTATCTGCAGAAAATCTCCCGTATCATAACTTTTGCAAAATTCTTACGTATTTAGTGCACGCTCGTCAGATTGTGACAAAACTTGTGCTACTGGACTCATGGTATCGCGCTGGTCCTGTGACCCAATTTTCATGCAATTCTGAGACAGTTGACCAAGTCGCCAATTGGCGGGCCCCACGGTGGCAAAATTGTGTTCGGCACACCGAAATTCACATTTGGATATACCGTTGAGTTCGTACTGACATTTAGAATTTGTTTGACCTATAATTTGTTCCATTTAGAGACCGTTACCCTTGACACATTTTTTGGTGCAAAGTGGCCCACAAGCGGAGCCCATTTTGACCAGAAATTATAGTTTTGCCCCTATGACCAAATTGGACGAAAGGGTAGTGTTTTCTAGCTATTTCACTTATTCTGGGAACGTTGGTGTTGTTTATTTCAGCATTCAGAGACGTTCATTCTGAGGTCATAGTTTCTTACTCTTGGTGTTTGATATCTGGACGTTACATTTTGCAGCTCTCTTGCCAGGCAAGTATACCTTGCCATTGTACTGTTATTCTTATTCCATATGTTGCATGCATCTTTATTTTCTGTCTTTAGTTTATATATTTTAACTGTTATATAAAATGCGCGCGACGGTGTCGTCGTGATTGTTTTTATTATGTATATGCATAGACCTTGTTTATGAGACCACCCCATTATCATGAAGCATCATTAGGTTTCATTTTGGCCGTGATACATTTTTATACGAGTTGTGAGTCTCATATAGATCATGGACTTACGTATTGACTGATCATCGGTACGTGTGGGACGTGCGTTAGGAATAACTGCTGATAGAAACTTTGTATGCTAGAAGACTTAGCAGTTATTAGTAGTCCAGGGACATAGTCTATTGTAGTACGGTAGTCCAATCCTTGTCCTTGTTTAGTTGCAGGGTTGGGCTATTGTACTAAAGATAGGCTATGAACCAAATCGTGTCATGGATGTGACATGCTTAGAGCATGGGGTGGGGAGAACAACAAGTACCGCATTTGGGCTCCTTTGCACTTTCCTTATTGTAACACGGAAGCTCCGCTGGAGATACGGGCTGTGATGACCCCATATATTACAGGCGGCCTCTGCCGTTCAAAAGACGTTATGCTTTGTAGGCCCCTGATTCTCTGAGAGAATCATGCCAATCCCATTTATGGCCAGATAGCCCACTTGTTGGAAAGTTATTCTGAAACTACATTCACTAAGACGGTTAGGTGATCCATTGGATATTTATTTTAGTACATTATTGGCATGCTTTTATGTATCTTGTTATGTCCCTTTGAGGACCTGGCCCCTTCCAGGTGTAGCTGTTCTTGAGTATTCATAGGAGCGCAGATCCGGACTGGTTGCTTATATTTGTGGAGGTGTTCCCTTCGAGCCTCGTGATTATTGGTGATGTACTTATGTTATTTTTGCCTTTATATTCTAGTTCGGCAGTGGATTTGTTTCCATCCGACTGTCTTCTTTAGATACTTTTTATTGAGATCTAGTTTCATAGATATTGGTTGATTATTTATATATGATTCTGTGGATGAGATTTAGATTGTACCCTGTGACTTGTGATAGATTTATACCACTTGTGGATTTGATATTCATATTACAGCGTACGTAGAGGTTTTGGTTTCCATATATTGGAGTTGCCATATCCATGCGACTGGCATGCTTATGTGTCCTAGTCCTACGTATTTTGGGACTGGGGCATGACATATTTTTAGTGGTGGCCCATGCAGGTCGAGAGCATATTGTCTCGGTTACGTTACTGTACCGAGCAAGCCTGCAAATAGGATAGAATATAGAATCTCATTCACTATTGACTATGACTCACATTCTTCCAATCTGTTCTATTTGAATAGTTGTATCCTGCTTGATTCTTGTACTTTCCTAATAGTTCCTTGAGTATAGCCCCTTCCTAGAATATAGAAGTCCCTGTTGTTAGATAATAAGTCGGGTAACCTTCCTATTAAGAGTACAACTAGAGTGTTGACACACCACTAAGTTTAGAATATCTAGTGAAGCCTAGAATTCCTTATCTATAGATTGGTTTACCATTACCCCTTGATGTATTATGAAGACTTGAGAGTAGTATAGACACTACTAGAGTTAGTTAGAAGTTTTACCATAATATTTGACCCTAGTATTGAGGAACCAGTAGAAAATCAAAATTGAATATTAGGACTGAACCTAACCTTCATAGTTAGATAGTATTGCAGAACTATAAATTTAGATTCTTGTCTTGAGATTAGCAGACAGTACCTTAGAAATCTAAGAGCAATGCATAGAATATTTTCTTGATCATACCTCAAACCCAGAGATTAGCGTAGCATCTTCCCTTAGGAAACCATGACATTATCAATAGCCTCTCTATTTTATTCATGGCTAGTTCCTCTAAATCCTTAGCGTTCGCTAATTGTGTGATGACTAAACTTACGTTCTTCTTTTCTTCATCTTTCGATTCGTGCCACCTGACACTTCTGATTGAAGACCGAGTGATTTTATTCTATGTTAGGATATATAGTTTGCTAAGGTTATAGTTGTAATCTTGAATTTTAAATTTCTGTGCTTGGTAGTTAGAACCTGATAGTTTGAGTTATTCTTGTGGATTGTGACCTGATGATTACCTCTTAGTTTTCAAATTGCGTAACTTGTACCACACCTCGACACAAGTTATATTCTATTTTACTTAAAGGCCAGTAAATTTTCCATTCTTAATGTTGATACCTTTATTCTATGAGCACTATGACTAAGACTTAAGATGACCAATACCTATATAATGCAATAGGAGACCCAAATAGATACCAAGATCTTTTCTCGTATACCCTAATAAGAGTTCTACTCTATTTACAAGTGCAAGGTTACCTTGTAAGAATTCCCTTTAAGACTGTCACAGTTTATTGTTTTAAGTTGAGTAGTATGCCTCACAACCTAGTAACACATAGTCCTTTTGACCCATTGATGAAGTATAGCCGAAAGAACTTGGAGGCCCATACCCTATTTTAGTCGACTAGCGACTTCGACAAGGAGTTAGTATGACAACTGTAGAGATTGTAGAGTCTTATCTTCCTTGTGAACTTGAATTATTTTATAACATCTCTCATCATAATCTAGCGTACTTATATTTTCTGTACTACCCTGACTTGTGCTGCTATTATAGTCTAGTTTTTGCAAGCTTATTCTTTGATCGAGCTTGCTCATGACATATGTATTATTGGGTGCACACATTGATACAATTGTCTAATAAGAATAAGTATATTAGGATCTAGCTAACCTTAGTATATTTGGTTCGCCCTTCGTAATATTTTATGTGGATTGAGATAAAAATTGACTTAGCTTCTTAGACGAATGTACTTGCCCTCTAGACATGTCTGAGCCTGTCATATCGATTACATAACTGTACTGATACGAGCATGTGAATAGGAATTACCAAAATAGGATTTCAATCCACAACTGCCTTGACAATTCCCATTAATTTTTTTTAAAATGCCTTGATCCCCATAATTCTATTCTATTACCTCCCCTTGAACTCTTTATTATTATTTTCCGTCTTCCCTTATTTCGGAAAGATAAAACCTCGTGCTTGGTATAAGTTTGATACACAGATAGTAATAGATATACCCCATAGGCCAACTGCTGTAGAAGTATGAAATATGCTAGGGAATTGTACGTGTATTATACAGTCAAAATCCCCAACATGCATGAAGTCCGCGTAAAGCAGCGCTTCAAGGCTGTGTGGCATAAAACATGGCTTTAGAACTGCTCGCGTAAAATAGAGCTTCAGAGCTGTTTGGCGTATCATAGAGCTTCAGAGCTGCCCGCGTAAAGTAACACTTCAAGGCTGTTTTGGTGTAAAAGGTTACTATACCCTCCGACGTAAAATATGTTTATTTTTAAAGCAACGTAAAGTTGTACGAGGAACTCTTCGTATTCCTCGTATGAATCTGTCAGACAGAACAGTAAACCAGACTCCTGACAAAAAGTACTACACGACGATCGAGAGGACGGCTGTGATAAAGATTTTGCACAGAGACCCAGACTGTCATTTAGTGACATATTCTTGATACAAGTTATTTTTTATGCATTCAAAGAATACGCTGCCTATTCTACATGGGCAGAGACGAGTTTTTACGCTCAAGATGAGACAAAATCAGACGCCACGTCAAAAGTTGTTTCTCGTACAGAGCTCGAGGCATATCTCGGCATTTAATGCACGAGATTGAGGCATATCTCTGCATTAAATGTACGAGATTTGGTTCTATCCTTTATAATTTTGTCATGACTGAGAGAGCTAAAACTAGGTCTAATACACTTACATCATCATCCTTGCATTTTACGCCAACCAGGCTATTTTCAACTATAGGAGTAAGCCGTATGCTATCTCCTCGAAATATGCCAACTCAGACTATATTTGCAAAGGTACTCGATATGGCTATTTGGCCCAGAATACGCTCAAGACCTCAGTCAGGGAGGATAATTGGTTATTTTTACGCTGGTTATCTATTATTCATGCAGCATCAAGTTTTACGCAGAACTTGGCTTTTACGCCAATAAGACAACCATTTGGTTTTTACGCCAACAAGACAGCTATTTGGCTTTTACGCCAACAAGACAGCTATTTGGCTTTTACGCCAACAAGACAGCTAATTTGGCTTTTACGCCAACAAGACAGTTATTTGGCTTTTACGCCAACCATCTCTACGCGAGGGCCAGTTACCTACGTGGCTTGTATGCCATAATCTTTGAGAAGCAGTTATACGCGTTACCTTATAACGGGACACGTGTCATACGCAGATTCAGAGGATCATTTGAACGTGGGTAGCAGTTATTATAACCGCCGCGTAAAAGATGCAACTCTCTTCACAGTTTGGCTTCTACGCCAACTGGACAGTTATTGTGATTGATCTCTATAAATAGAGACCCCTGGTCACAGGATCAAAGGGGAGGAGATCAAGACACAGAGAGACCGGGGGAGATCAACGGGGAGATCAATAGAGAGAGCACAGACAGAGAGTGTTGATTGACAACTTTGGCAATGAGAGTTCAATCCCACCTGCAATCTTTGAAGCTTCTTCTTCTTCTTCTATGACACTTCTTCATCATCTTGTGGTCCAAGGGATAAAGTGATCGACCGCAGATCAGACTCCTATAGCAATTTTTTCCCAGAATTATTTTTTTTGTACTTAACATCCTCGTATAGGATTAATTGTACTCTTTTTTTCTTGTTTGTAAAAAAGAAAGGGTTTCGTATAAACCTAGTTTTATTCTTTTGTTTATCATCAAACACAAGATGGCGACTCTGTTGGGGACTACTTTCTTATCTGACGAGAAAGCAATTGCTCAACACGATATTGTATCCGCTGGATCAACGAAGAAGACTTTGGTTGTCCAATTAGACCAATCTGCTTATGAAGACATGCTTTGTGCAGGGGGTAGCTCTCGTTCCCCCTCTGTCCAGAACAACAGGAAGCTGCATAAAGTTTGGATGCCTAAGACGTCCTCTACCCTTCCTGCAAGCTCTCATTCTCTGATCAACATGGTTGTGACAACATAGCCTGCATGCCTTGTGCGTAAAAATATGTCTTCCATTTGTGACGTGGCAGATAAGACTTCTGGCAATGCCTCAGTGCCAACCCATAAGTCTTAGACACGCTCTGCGCATAAAACTTCGTCTCCCATCTGTAACTTGGTAGACAAAACTTCTGGCAATGCCTCAGTGCCAACCCAGAAGTCTCAGACGCACTCTGCACGTAAAAATTCATCTCCCGTCTGTGACGTGGCAGACAAAACTTCTAGCAATGCCTCAGTGCCAACCCAGAAGTCTCAGACGCGCCCTGCGTGTAAAACTTTGTCTTCCGTCTGTGACGTGGCAGACAAAATTTCTGACAAGGCCTCAGTGCCAATTCGAAAATTTTAAACGCGTCCTGCGCGTAAAAATACATCTTCCATCTATGATGAGGCAGATGGTCCCTTTGATCACATCAAGGGAAAACAAGTGGCGAGTTTCCCAACCTCTAGTCTTGTACGCCCACAAGAGAAGAAATTGCCCACTCTTCAGATTACGCGTGACGCTGGAGGCCGCTTGAGGACTATCCCAATTTTATGCGAACCTGTGCAAAACTCCAAATTATGCCAGGATAAGTCTGTCCGCGTAAAGAAGACCCATTTTTTGAGAAAATATGCTCCTCAGACGGATGATGGGTCATATGCTACTCACATAGGTGAACTGCTGTATTCCTATGGTAGGGAAAGGGTTATGATTCCTAATCTACATATTCCCACTGATATAAAAAGGCAGAATAAGCCTTCTTCTTCTTCTTCTGTTAATCCCTCTTATTTTCGTGATTTCTTGATCCAGAAAGGCAAAGACAGGGGTCAAAATCAAGATTTGGTGCCCCTAACTACCAAGCGTAGGGAGATCATGTGGGAAGTAGCATCATCTAATGTCGTCATGACATATGAGCCACATGAAGAATTTGTCTTTATTGTTCTACCGACTCACAACGATCAACGTCAAATAACCTTTAGTCGAATGCGGAATAGACCGATTGTACAAGAAGAATCTCACGAGTCTGATGTTGGGAAAATACAAATCTACAGATATACCCCACAGGCTTTAAAGATTATGCAAAACATGGATTATGATTTGAAGTTGAAGCAAGGCCTCAATTATGGAAAAGGCAGACGAATACCGTTGCATGGTGATCCTTACTGTCAACAAACTTGTTTTGGGTTAGGGTATACCGCATCTCTTGCAAACTCCAAACCTCCATAGTCTGATCCTGTAATACCAGAGGCAGGTCCTTCTAAATCAACTTCTGTGGACAAAGACAAACAAAAAGAAGAAGAAGAACCAGACAACAACATGTCTGAGGGTAGTCTCCCTCGACAAAACAGAGCAGCATCCAAAGCTGGGGGTAGAATTCCCTCTGAGTCCGTAGATGATGCAACTATGACCATCTTCCCTGGAGACCATACGACTCAGGTATCGAAAGCCCGAAAACCAAAAGGGAATTTCTCCTTCAATGATGATGACATCATTAAAATCTTCAATATATTAATAAAGGAAAACAAGCTTCGGCTACCCAACATCAGATACCCTGAAAAGGCTGGCAAGGTCGATGATCCAAAATATTGTCTCTTTTATCGGTACATTCATCACCCCACAAAGGCATGTTATGTACTAAAAAGGAGAATCCAGGAGTTAATCGACGCCAAAGTCATCACTTTGCATTTATAAACGAGAAGACGGTCACGACAAATTGATCTCACTCCCACGTGGCAATTTGCTCCCTCAAGAAGCACCGGATGATGAGTCCATAAAAATCTCCCCAGCTGAACAAACTTCAGGTCTATCCCCACTCAGCAAATCACTCCCCAGTGAATTTTTCGGATATGGGTTCACGTCCATATTACTTCTGAACTATTGTCCAAACATTTTTTTCTCAGCTGATTTGCCATGTCCAAGTGACCTCTGAGCAAAACTCCCAGGTTGTTGCTATCAACCAGTTCACGTCCATATTACCTCTGAACCACGTCTCTCCACTTTCTCCAATAGAGTAAATCTATCACCACAAAGATGGTCACTTCCATATTGGCTCTGTTCTATTTTTCTTTATCCCCACTGAGTCATATCTTACCACGTCCATATTACCTCTGAGTAAGATATTTCCAGAACTTTTCCATGTCCACATTACCACTGAGTGAAGTTCTTCTCGACTTCCTACTATCACGTTCGCATAACCCCTGGTAGTGCTAGTCTTTTCAGCTTATTATCTGTACTTAAGGTACGCCATGGGTAATAATTCCACAACCCGGATGTACAAATCTCTGGATCCTCATCCCCAGCAAGAGCTAAATTCTTGAAGCCATCATCCGTATCCAAGAGTCCCGGATACGCAATGGATGAGGGACCCTCAAAATCTGCCCAGCGGAACAATCCTTAGGTCTACTTGCACACTCCCACAGTGACTATTCAAAACCAATCCCGTTAGACGCTAGCCATGCTCATATTTGCCTCTGAGCTATCGTCCCATCAATCTCCCCAGCGGAGCGATCCTCTGGTCTATCTTCATGTTCGGATAGACCACACTCAACGAATCACTCCTTAATGAGTTTTTTGGACATGGGTTCACGTCCATATTACCTCTGAACTGCTGTCATACTATTTCTCTCAGGCTGAGTTTGTCATGTCCATATTACCTCTGATATCGGTTGTCATCCCAACTTAGCACCCGTACTTAACTTTAAGTACGCCAGTGGTGTTAGGTCCACAGAAACTGCCACGTCCATATTACCTCTGGCAGGGCTTGTCTTAAACTTATTACTTGCACTCTCCTGCACAAGAAGTAATAGGTCAAAAAAAAAAAAAAACCCCCCTTGGGGTACCGCAATGGAAACGAGTCCATATTACCTCTGAAATATGTCTCTCCACTATCACCACAAAGTCATATTTTACAGCATTCATATTACCTCTGTCAGGACTTGTCTCAAACCTATTACTTACACCCTCGTGTACAAGAAGTAATGGGTCCATAAAAAATCCCCCAGCATGATGTCTTTACTACCCATAAAACCTATCACGTCCATATTACCTCTGATAGGGCTTGTTTTGAACTTATTATTTGCACACAACATGCACAACAAATAATAGGTCCACCAAAAATCTCCCAGTGGGATGTCCTCAATAAACATGGTATTATACTACGTCCATATTACCTCTGGTACGATATCCGAAGATCACACAAACAATCATAAAAGAATGGAGGGCCCTTATGTGATTGAAACAACATTCTCAAATAGCGTTTACAGATTAGCCAAACCTAATAGAGATTTGATAATGGCTCCTATCAACAGCAAATTCCTGAAGAAGTACTATGCTTGATCTCCTTTGCTTAATGGAGTATGATGAAGATCTCATTCTGGCGATACTACGTACAAAGGTTAGCTGAATCATATTCTATCAGGTTCATATGACCTCTGAATAGATACGCTTAACTAATTTGTAAACCTATCATGTTTATATTACCTCTGATAGTGTTTTGTATACAAATTTAGTTGGGTTATATTCTATCAGGTTCATATTGCCTCTGAATAGATTTACATTCAGCTAAACCTTACCGAAAGTATATCATGTTCATATTACCTCTGATATCACTTTCATCTTAGCGTATCATTTATATTTTAAAGTGATGGGTCCACAAAGTCAAAAAATATATCTTTATTATCTCTGAGAAAATAAGAAGCAAAAGAAAAGTACATCATTGGGGAGGAGCAGTTAAATCGCAAATCTGAGTTCAAAGCAACCATCCTCTCATTCCTGGAGTTCAAAATGTTAGTGCGAGCTAGCTCCAGTCTTGCCTCGTCATTGCTCAAGAGAGACAGTTCGGACAGAGAATCAAAAAAACTTGCGTGGATGACACCCGCATGTGTCAAGTTCTGTTGAGCTGTCTTCACTTGGCCCTCTAATACATCACGAACTAGCAATGCCTTGAGAAGTCTCTCCCTTGCATGAGCGAGTTCAGCTTCCAATTCTCGAACCCTCGTTTCATATCCCTCATATTCGGCCCGGGACTGAGTTAGCTGAGGAATAATCTCCACCAATACTGCTTGTTCTTTCTCCATCTCTTGTTGATGTTCCTGGATGGATTTGTTTAAAGTTTCTGTCTACTGAGCAAAATCTGCAGTTAGGGAGTCGTACTCAGCCTGAACCAAGTCATTGATGCTGCCTCGGGATAGTTACAAATATTCGTTAATGGGTTGTTCTAAACCATTAACTATTTGCTATAGCGCATTAGCTCTTTCAGCGTCACTGAAATTTCTAATCTGCGCTATAGTGAGATTGGAGGACATCTTCAGAGCATCAAAGCCTAGATTCTTCTCTAGCACCATGGATATTAATTCTTTCAAAGTAAGGTAGAATATGCTAGTATATTGTTCAACTAGCATGGTAAAGCTCGAATGGACGCTGGGAGTGGCCACAATATCGATAAATCTCCTTTCTGGAACGTCGACAGAGGATGTTGCCACAGTCATCGCTTCAACAGATGGCGCGACAAAAGAAGACACACCAACAACAGTTGAAGTTGCTGGCATGCTTGACGAAGAAGGCACAGTCGAGATGGCGGGTTCATCCACCTCTGATATTATTTGAACCGCTGTCGGCGGAATGACATCCGAGAATGTTCAGACGAAAGATCAACGGCTTCAAAGTATGCTTCTTCGACGGTGGTCACCGCCGTTTTATCAGCTGGATCCGCAACAAAATCAGAGGTCATTTCAGCTCCGTCCTCCCCCGAGATGTCTTCGCCTGAAAATAAGACAAGAGAAAGTTAATATCAATTTGATGTTAATTTTTCTTGAAAAAAGCGTGAAGACAACATTTACCCATGGCCGATGGTATGTATAGTGCGTCTGCAGCCTGTATAGCTAAATCATTTCTTAATAATGCTAAACAAGATGTCATACCTGGAGAAGAGGATGCACCAACTGACACTTGAGGGTAGTCATCCCAGTCATCACCCAGATCTACTCGAGGTTCATCGGGTAGAATCTTGCTCGAAATACTTATAGATGAAGGAGGGGCTAGTCCCATTATTTGTCTTGGTAAAGGTATACTGATCCTTATTATGCTCGGCCTTGAAGGCAATCTAGAAGCACCACCAGTAACGGTGGTAGCGGCAGCAGTAACGGGCAAAGAATTTCCAGTACTGTCAGTTGGAACTGTGGAGGTTCCCTCTCTAAAAGGCGAAGGACCCCTGATCAAAGAATCATCCCCAATAGGGGAAACAATAGGCTCACTCCTGAAAGAGGCCCCCTTGGTGGAAGTCCTTTTAGGACCTCTGGTAATCTTCTTCTTCTTCTAGCGGGGAGAAGGCTCTTTTAGAGTGGAAGCCTTTCATTTACTGGAGATTATGAGAGGCTCTGCTGGCGGAGCTATTACGCCTCTCGGTAAAATCAATAAATAATCATCTGTACTGGTGGTTTCATCACCCTTATCAGAGGAAACAGAGGGTATCTCCTCTCTTTCGGTGGACTTATGGGAGGGCATTCTGAAACTTCCATGTACATCAAAATTACGATGGAAGGTATTGATGGACGCATAAAACTGTGCATACGAATAAAGAATATGCAACTCCATGGAGAGAGAAGTCGCGGGCACAGCAAAGGTTGCTCCAGTATAACCCATGATGAAGTACCGCCATCCTCTAGCTCCATCAATAAGTCCACCTTTGAACTTGAAGCTGGTAATGGGATTCCCCATGTGCAACTGATCATACCCAAATTGTCTGGCAAAACGGCTAGGCAGATAAGGCTCCAAGTAGCAGTGGTCCTTACTTCTGTACAACAGATGGGAAGGTCTAATGCAGACCAACCAGTAAAAGGCTTCAGGAGAAAGAATAGTCTTCCCCTAACCCGCATCCTAAAGTTTAGTCCCCTGTTGATTGATATGTACGGGGGGACGATGCAGATAAACTTCCAACTATGGGCAAAATTTAGTGCTAGCCGACAATCTATGACGCTAGTCACATTCCAAGAAGAATTCCTGTAATTTAATAGGAAGTTTTTTCCCGAACCACTGGCCGATCTGGGAGGCATCACTCTGGTGTTGTGAAGGATTAACCATCCCATCAGATATAAGAATGGCAATTCCACTCTGGGATATCCTTTACGCTGTGTATCATCAGCCAACAGTCCCTTAGTAATGGCCCTCAGGCTAGCCTGAATACAGCATACCATGGCAGGGAGCAGTCCCAATCTTGCTCCGAATACCAAACGTACTGCGGGCCATAAGGTGTTGCGATGAATGCGATCCACAGATGCGATGCCAGGCACCATCCATCGGCGTAGCCAGATAGGAAGGAAGCCAGCCAGTTGAGCTTCTCTCGACAGAGGCTTTCGGCAATGCCTCATATAACTGTAGGCTTTTCTTCCTGCAGGATAACCCACTATCCCTTCATTGAGAACACAATCTTGAGCCCCCGCATCTTCAATAAGATCATTGATTGTGTTGGCATTAAGAATGCTCAAGGAGTTCAAAGGTTTATCTCTGCTATCTACAACCTTGTCCTGCTTGGCATTTCTAGCCTGATGGAAGAAGAGGTAAGATACCCACTTGTTAACATGAGCTAAATCAGAGGGCTCTTTGTAGAAGGTGGTGCATGCAAGATAGTGGCTCATCAGCTCTTGGTACACTGCCACTACCCGAGGGTTGGTATCCCCCAACTCTCTGTTGGTGGGGACATATTCTTCATAAGGAATGTCTCCCATTGGCAGTTTTGTAAACCCCCGATTTTGCAAGAATTTTAAATTAGGATTTTTCATAATTTTCTGGAATTTTCTGAAATTTTTTTGTAATTAAAATCAGGGTTTTAATTATTAAATAAATTTTTAATTGCTAATAAGTAATATTAAAATATTATAGAAATAATATTTTTGGGTGTAAAATGGTAAACTGGACTTAGGGCAATTTTTTTGGAATTTATTGGACCCCGGACCTATTTTAATTACCTAAAAACTATTTATTTAATTATTTATTTATTTATTAATTTACTGTTTATTATTATTTATTTATTTATTATTATTATTATTTAATATTAAAACCCAGCCCGGCCCATCGCTCCGGCCCACTGGACCCAGGCCCATTGGGTCGGCCCAGCCGCTTCCCTTCCGGGTCGGGTCGGGTCTGCCCTCCACCCGACTCGCCTGTTAACCCGGCTGACCCCCTCTCCCCGCTGCCCGCGTCCACCGGCGCATCCGTCGTGCCCACAGCCACGCGCCTCTGCCCGCTGCGCATGACCCCGCACGCTGCGCCGTCGGACCCGGCCACCCCCTCGGCCACGACCCCTCCCCCAGCCCCTTTAAAACCCTCCCCGTTCCCCCACCGGTCTCCCCTCCACCGCTTCCCCCACCGTGCTCGACCGCCCAGCCTCCTCCTCCGTCAGCCCAGCCCTTCTCCTCCCTCCTCTTCTTCTTCTCCGGCGAGCAGCCAACAGCCGCAGCAGCAGCTGCTCGAGCTTGCTCCGCCGGCGCCGCCGTCAGCCTGAGCCGCCGCCGCCTCCACCAGCGAGCGCCGCGCTGCCCTGCCCTAGCCGGCCGGCCTCCTCCGCCGCCAAGCCGCCGTTCTCGCCGAAACCCTAACCCGAATTCAGTTGGATCGTGTCGGCGTGTCGGACACGACTCGGACACGAAAAATCCCGGATTCTGAGCCCTGTTCAGGTACTCATATCTTTCTCCTCGCTGTCCCGTTTTCAATTCCGTAAATTGCAACGCGTAGCCTGTATGAACCTCTCGGTGCCTGGATAAACCGCTCGGGGCATCACGTCATGTGGTGATCGCACACCGCGATCCAAAAATAGGAAAAACCAGACTCTGTTTCACCCCGGAACTGGGTACGCCCCGCCAAACGGGACGACTTGGTCGCGCGCGATCTTCACAGATACGTGCGCGCCATCGATACGGACGTGTGGAATTTTGCAGAAGTCGATTCGGGTGTGCGTGCACACCGGAATCAACGCGTATCCTCGGACATCGCCCCGTATCCGACTTTTCTGAATTTTGCCCTAACTTTGTGTACACACGTCGGATTGAAACAAAACTTGCGCCATCGGATTCGTAGCGATACGCTGGTCCTGTGAACCAAGTTGGTTCAATTCTGAGAACGTTGATGAAATTGCGTGTCGTGGGCCCCACAGGCCCCGCTCGACGGACGATTTTGTGATCGGCTCATCGGAATCCAATTCTGCAAGTTTCGTTGGGTTTGTATCATCGTTCCTGACCTGTTGACACTAAGTTTGGTGAATTTGGAGATCTTTGACCCTGACACATTTTTCGGTGCAAAGCGGGCCCACATGCGGACCCCGTTTTGACCCAAAATTACCGTTTTTGCCCTTGTCTCCAAATTGGACCCAAGGACAGGCGTTTCTAGCTATTTGATATCTTCTGAGCATGATGGTAATATTTATTTCAGTATTTGGATACATTTCTGGAAATTTCCCCGAGAACAAAACTGTAATTGGATCCAAACATCAGGCAAGTACCTGCACTTCAAGTTTAATCTTTATATTGTGATAATTAGTTCCTTGCTCTACTAGTACCATTGGATGTTTACACGTAGTGTTAGAATACTGGATTTCATGTCTTGAATACTGGAGTTTATGTCTTACTTTTCGTGTCGGGTGGGAGAATACTAAGAGGCATGTAGTTTACCCTTCCCCCTGTTCCTGTCTAATAGCTATTGGTACGCGACTGTACCATCAGCCGGATCTCGATTATTCCTGTTTAATAGCCGTCTATGACGGCCGGATTAGCCTTATAAACCCCTACATGCCAACTATGTATTCTAAATACACAAGTTCACGCACATAGTTTCTTGTCGTGTTGCAGTTCTTGTTATCTTGTTACTGTTATATTTTCTGTCACATTTAATTCCTGTTTTACTCATATTCCTGATTTATTAATGTTTTACTTATAATCCTGATTTATAGCAATTATTCTCAGTTAATTTCACTACTTATTTATGCATATTCTCAACATGATGCTTAGTCAGTTTCTTTTCTACCTGTCACAAATATTTAGTTTAAATCTTGTTGTGCATTATGTACTTTGCTCCTTTCCTGACTGGATCCGTTAATTTAGGCGATGATGAGGACCTTGCCCTTACCTATTATGGTCCCTATGAGGGAACAGATGACACATATGAGGAGCCAGTTCCCACCCAGGTGACTACTTCTGCGGAGTAGTTAGCAGTAGCTATTTTTTTTTTTTCATCTTAGTAATCGGGTTTGTCCCCGATTTAACTTCTGATTCTGTAATAAACATTTTGATCTGTTGTCACATTTATTCATTTGAAATCTTAGCATTCCTTTTCCTGTTATTATCTTGGCCTATTTTATTATTATGTGAATGAGCTAGATTTATTTATCTGTGGATATGACCTAGACAGCGTACTACCGTCGACTCTGCGGCGTAGGCTGGACGTACCCACGTACTCGTGCTCGAATTTCCGGGTGCGGGTCGTGACACATTTTTATGGTGGCCCATGCAGGTCAGCGACTAAGTTGTTCGGTTTCAACTCAGGGACCGAACAGGCCTGCAATAGAAATAGGCTAAGTTTTAGGATCTCATCCACTTGCTTGAATCGTTCTTGACATCTATCTCGGATTCGAATTAATTCCTTGACTTACATCCTGCCTTGATTCCTGTGCGCCTCTTATCATTCTTTTTAGATGCAGAGTAAAGGATCTACCAGCAAGCGACGAGGTTCCTACAAGATCACCACGAGATGCTCTACCAGCATGACCGTGGAGAACGCGCAGACTCTTGGAGCTGCTAATGCGCGTAAGTGATTAGTAGATACCGTTCCTAGTATTGTTTAGCTCGTGCCTATTGGTTCGTGACCTCAGCCCCAACCTAGTAATCTTGAACTTGCTAATAACCTGGTATATTTTTATATTTTATAACTGTAGTAGAATCTTTGTTATTGTGCTTATTGTAGGTTGTTTTGTGTACTTAGATAATTTGTACCTCCTTTCATCATCATCTAGCGTACTTATATTCGTTGCTCCTTGACTTATGCTGCTAGTATAGCCTAGTTTTGTAAGCTTATCCTTTTATCAAGCTTGTTCATGACATATGTATTAGTGGGTCGACACACTAATACAATTATTTATTCAGAATCAGTGTATTACGGTCTGATCAGCCTTAGTGCATTTTGATTCGGCCTTCTTACTACTTTACGTGGATTGAGATATACAGTTGACTAGTATACCTGCCCTAGACATGTCTGAGCATAACTGTATTAATACGAGCATGTGAATAGGAATTACCAAGATAGGATTCAATCCACAACTACTTGACAAGTCCCATTCGAATTCTTTAAACGTCTTGATCCCGATACTTCTGTTCTATCACCTCACCCTTGAACTCTTTATTTTCGTCTTCCTATTTTGGAAAGACGAAATCTCGTGCTTGGTATAAGTTGATATATAGATAGTACTAGATATGCCCCATAGGCCGATTAGATACTTGAGGATTATTCTTTCGAAATTAAGGACATATCATATGTGATATGATCGGCATTAAAGTTTCGAGGATTGAATGACATGAGTAAACATATTAAATATTATCTTAAGGTACATAGCCTTACTTGATAGATGGGTAAAAATCTAAGTTGGTTAGCAGTGTATTGTCAACTCGAGAGAAATTTCTTTTAGATTATTAGATTGGAAGAGGCTCAAGCCATTCTAATTTTGAAAATGTAGAGGAGTGACTAAGATGATTAATGAATTGATATCAATAGTTATATCTCAAGTACGTGATTTAAATCTTGAAATAATGAAAGTAAAATCATCAATTTGAATTTAGAGGATAAAAATATAGAATTTCAGACTTGAACATTGGAGGACTATATTTAAATTATTTTTAATTTGATGATTGAATTAAAATTTGATGGTTGGACTACCTAGTTGGAATATTGGGGATATGAATGGAATTTAAAAAGGTTGAAGCATACAATTGTGAATGGGAATACTATTGGACTCGAATCACTTCTTGAGGAAATTATGATAGTTAGACTCGTGAGGCAAATTATAAGCGTATGCAAATCTTGAAGATGCTATATGGACTTAATTTAAAATTGCCTGTGGATAATTTGAGAAAGTAAGAAGTGATAACCATAGGTTGAATTTTTGATTGAACCGTAGTCATCTTAACCTCGATAATGAGACAAGATTAGGATTTTAATTATCGCAAGGAGATTGCGATTGACTTGCTTTATGTACATGAAGGGTTAACAGAGTATGGCTTAATTTTAAATTTCGAGGACAAAATTTTTATAAGTTGGGTAGATTGTAAACCCCCGATTTTGCAAGAATTTTAAATTGGGATTTTTCACAAATTTCTGGAATATCCTAGGATTTTTCTGTAATTAAAATCAAGGTTTTAATTACTAAATAATTTTTAATTGCTAATAAATAATATTAGAATATTATGGAAATAATATTTTTGGGTGTAAAATGGAAAACTGGACTTAGGGCAATTTTTCTGGAATTTATTGGACCCCGGACCTATTTTAATTATCTAAAAACTATTTATTTATTTATTAATTTACTGTTTATTATTATTTATTTATTTATTATTATTATTATTTAATATTAAAACCCAGCCCGGCCCACCGCTCCGGCCCACTGGACCCAGGCCCATTGGGTCGGCCCAGCCGCTTCCCTTCCGGGTCGAGTCGGGTCTGCCCGCCACCCGACCCGCCCGCTAACCCGGCTGACCCCCTCTCCCCGCTGCCCTCGTCCACCAGTGCATTCGCCGCGCCCGCAGCCACGCGCCTCCGCCCGCTGCGCATGACCCCGCCCGCTGCGCCGCCGGACCCGGCCACCCCCTCGGCCATGACCCCTCCCCCAGCCCCTTTAAAACCCTCCCCGTTCCCCCACTGGTCTCCCCTCCACCGCTTCCCCCACCGTGCTCGACCGCCCGGTCTCCGCCTCCGTCAGCCCAGCCCTTCTCCTTCCTCCTCTTCTTCTTCTCCGGCGAGCAGCCAACAGCCGCAGCAGCAGCTGCTCGAGCTCGCTCCGGCGCCGCCGCCGCCGCCGTCAGCCTGAGCCGCCGCCGCCTCCACCAGCGAGCGCCGTGCTGCCCTGCCCTAGCCGGTCGGCCTCCTCCGCCGCCAAGACGCCGTTCTCGCCAAAACCCTAACACTAATTCAGTTGGATCGTGTCGGCATGTCGGACACAACTCGGACACGAAAAATCCCGGATTTTGAGCCCTGTTCAGGTACTCATATCTTTCTCCTCGCTGCCCCATTTTCAATTCCGTAAATTGCAACGCGTAGCCTGTATGACCCTCTCGGTGCCCGGACAAACCACTCGGGGCATCGCATCCTGTGGTGATCGCACACCGCGATCCAAAAACAGGAAAAACCAGACCTTGTTTTACCCCGGAACTGGGTACGCCCCGCCAAACGGGACGACTTGGTCGCGCGCGGTCTTCACAGATACGTGTGCGCCGTCGATACGGACGTGTGGGATTTCGCAGAAGTCGATTCGGGTGTGCGTGCACACCGGGATCAACGCGTATCCGCGGACATCGCCCCGTATCCGACTTTTCTGAATTTTGCCCTAACTTTGTGTACACACGTCGGATTGAAACGAAACTTATGCCATCGGATTCGTAGCGATACGCTGGTCCTGTGACCCAAGCTTGGTTCAATTCTGAGAACGTTGACGAAATTGCGTGTCGTGGGCCCCACAGGCCCCGCTCGACGGACGATTTTGTGATCGGCTCATCGGAATCCAATTTTGAAAGTTCTGTTGGGTTCGTATCATCGTTCCTGACCTGATGACACTAAGTTTGGTAAATTTGGAGATCTTTGACCCTGACACATTTTTCGGTGCAAAGCGGGCCCACATGCGGACTCCGTTTTGACCCAAAATTGCCGTTTTTGCCCTTGTCTCCAAGTTGGACTCAAGGACAGGCATTTCTAGCTATTTGATATCTTCTGAGCATGATGGTAATGTTTATTTCAGCATTTGGACACATTTCTGGAAATTTTCCCGAGAACAAAACTGTAATTGGATCCAAACATCAGGCAAGTACCTGCACTTCAAGTTTAATCTTTATATTGTGATAATTAGTTTCTTTCTCTACTAGTACTATTGGATGTTTACACATAGTGTTAGAATACTGGATTTCAAGTCTTGAATACTGGAGTTCATGTCTTGCTTTTCTTGTCGGGTGGGAGAATACTAGGAGGCATGTAGTTTACCCTTCCCCCTGTTCCTGTCTAATAGATGTTGGTACGCGACTGTACCATCAGTCGAATCTCGATTATTCCTGTTTAATAGCCGTCTATGACGGCCGGATTAGCCTTATAAACCCCTACATGCCAACTATGTATTCTAAATAGACAAGTTCACGCACATAGTTTTTTGTCGTGTTGCAGTTCTTGTTGTCTTGTTACAGTTATATTTTCTGTCATATTTTATTCCTATTTTACTCATATTCCTGATTTATTAATGTTTTACTTATAGTCCTGATTTATAGCATTAATTCTCAGTTAATTTCACTACTTATTTATGCATATTCTCAACATGATGCTTAGTCAGTTTCTTTTCTACCTGTCACAAATATTTAGTTTAAATCTTGTTGTGCATTGTGTACTTTGCTCCTTTCCTGACTAGATCCGTTGATTTAGGCGATGATGAGGACCTTGCCCCTACCTATTATGGCCCCTATGAGGGAACAGATGACACATATGAGGAGCCAGTTCCCACCCAGGAGACTACTTCTGCGGAGTAGTTAGCAGTAGCTATTTATTTATTTTCTTTCATCTTAGTAATCGGGTTTGTCCCCGATTTAACTTCTGATTCTGTAATAAATATTTTTATCTGTTGTCACATTTATTCATTTGAAATCTTAGCATTCCTTTTCCTGTTATTACCTTGGCCTATTTCATTATTATGTGAATGAGCTAGATTTATTTATCTGTTGATATGACCTGGACAGCGTACTACCGCCGACTCTGCGGCGTAGGCTGGACGTACCCACGTACTCGTGCCAGAATTTCCGGGTGCGGGTCGTGACAAGCTTTGAGATTTCTGCCATCTCATGAAGGACTAAGCCCAACTCACCTATCGGAGTGGTCAAAGTCCCAGTGAGCGAATTATTTCGTTCCATTAAAGCTAAGAACAAGTTGGGGTTGAGAGGCAGCCCAACACTAGTGGCACTCACAGCCGTAACCAAGTCAATACTTTCCAGCTCTATCTGAAAGTGCTTCAAGGCCCATGCCGTTAAACTGGCCCATCGTAGATTCTGAGGGATAAGCCATCCACTGGTGCGAGGGTTAACTTTGGGGTATACTTCTCCCTGCCCCATAAAGTCATTGCAGAAAGTCGCTATTTGAAGCGGCTGGATCAGTGAGGTATCTTCACTCGGGACGCTGTCCGACAGTAATTCTGTGAAAGGCATAACAGGGCCTGAGGGACTGCTTACAAAGGACCCTTGGTTTAATCCTTTCTTATAAAAGAACTTTCCTGGCTGGCCATGAAGATCAGGAGTCAGAGTCCATACCATCTTTCTTGGATGCGTGGCATGGAAGAATGTAGAGATAGAGTAATCTCTGGGCATCTTTGGCAGATACAGGATCGAGCCCTCAGTAGAAAATACCCAATCTTCCTTCTTGGGCTTTGTCTGGGATTGCTTATCAATCACATCCCCAAATAAGAAAGCTGGTTTCTTATACTCAGTCCCATCAATGTATGTCAGGGGCTCCCCTCTGATCATACTCATCAATATTCGTTCTCCTTGGGCCGAGATCAGAGTTCCCCTTTCTTGAGGATACTCGTTTTCAGAGATAGGGAATGTCACATGGGACAAATCCTCCAAATAGTTGGAATTCAGCATTCCGGCAACAGAGCCCATCACTTCAGCTAGAGGGGGGATCTGTAGGTCCACTGCAAAAAAGTAAGAAAATAAGTTAGTTTTACGCTAGATGCTACACTATTTGCAGTATACTCCAAAACTTGACAGTCTGAGTTTTACTCCAGACAGCAAAAATTTAATTTTTACGCTGGAATTTACTTCCAGTGCATAAAACTCAAGGTTTGCAGTATACGCCAAATTTTGACAGTCTAAGCTTTTACGCCAGACTGCAAAAATATGGAGTTTTATGCTGACACATTAGGAATGTGGGCGTATTTGCGCATACATGTACAACGTGTGCAGAGGGTTCTCTATTTCTCTCAAAACTTTACCTGTGATGCCCGGTGCACAGCTAGACGGTGGAGCACTTCATTCAGAACGAGGGTCGCTTGGCCTAGTAGGCGTCGCTCGTGCTTGAGCAGAGGAGCTAGATGAGGAAGCGACTTTCTTTCCCTTAGCAGCGGAGGCCTGTTTCGGTGCCATGGCGAATTTGAGTTCTCAGAAAGAGACGAAGGAGACGAAGAGTTCTCAGAAAGAGGCAAAAAGTTTTCAGAAAGAGATGAAGGTTTTTTCTCTCTCACGACCTAAGGCTATTTATAGAGTTCAGGTAACTCTTGGAATCCTTAACCAAATCCGATTTTTAATAGTCGGTTATGACTTGGGACCAGGTCAGCCAATCATTTGAAAAGGAATACGGATAGTCCTACTGCGTAACGGATCCAGATTTAACATGCAGAGCAAGGATCTATAATTTTACACTCAGAAGCTTTTATGCACAGAAGCTACAGATCTATGATTTTACGCTCAGAAGCTACAGATCTATGATTTTATGCTAAGAAGCTTTTACGCTCAGAAGCTACAAATCTATGATTTTATGCTCAGAAGCTTTTACGCTCAGAAGCTACAAATCTATGATTTTACGCTCAGAAGCTTTTACGCTCAGAAACTTTTACGCTCAGAAGCTACAGATCTACGATTTTACGCTCAGAAGCTACAGATCTATGATTTTACGCTCAGAAGCTTTTACGCTCAGAAGCTACAGATCTACGATTTTATGCTCAGAAGCTACAGATCTATGATTTTTCGCTCAGATGCTACGGATCTATGATTTTACTCGCATCTTAAATTACGCGGGACAAATCAGTTAGCAGGATACAAGTATATCTTGATAATTTGGGTCTTACACTCGAGAAAGCCAATTACAAGGATTTACGCAAAAAATGCTCCTTTTTTATAAAATATTACAAGTGTCTGAAACACACAAATGTCAGCATTTGCAAACAGACGACGAGTCTTCAGTAGACTTCTCCTCTTCTTCATGCAGGAGGACTTCATCAGACGAAGGGCCAAGGAGTTCCTAAAAATGTTTTTCTCCATTGAAGATGACTCTTCTTCCTTGGCCATTAGAAGTTCATTCGAAGTCTAGCCAGAATCCTTTACATCTAGTTCAGGGATGGCCTGTTCGGCGAATATTTCTTGCCCTATTTCGAGAAATATTCGGGAAGCCATTCTTGAAGACGATATTCTGAACATATAGTCTTCGTATTAAAGAAGTGATAGTTCATAATTCTACGTTACTCCTCGTCCAAAAAACAGCATGGCAATTAGATTTTCAAGATAATTTATCGCTGAAGAGTTTTTACGCATATTCCTCTACGCGTAAAAGTCGGAACGTGACTGGAAGCATATTTATCGGAATCAGCATAAAAATTACTTAGGCATGTTGAAGCTGCGTATTATCAGACTTCCTCATAGCAATATGGTGTAAACTCCCTCACCCAAAATAGGTATTTTGTGTATATTTTATATTATTATATTTATTATAGATGTTGAATTTATTTAGAGTATTCTCTTAGTTAATTAGAAAATAATTTTTTAGTATATTTACTTATATAAATATTTATTTAGAATTATTTTTAGGCTATTTTAGATTATTGAGATTTTTCCATAATTTTTAGTTAATTAAAAACTAGTAACACTAATTTTCTAGGACTTTGAAGAATTTATTTTATGTTCAAACTTAATTAAAAATATTCCAAAATTATATTTTAGGTTCTAAATAGTCAAATATATTTTCTAGAATTTTCTGAATACTTTTAGTATTTATTGTGAGTTATTTAGACTAATAACTAATTTTTAGGACTTGTAGAATTTATTGTGCAAGCCCAGGAATATAGAATGGACCCACATTATTTTTTAGGGTTTATAATATTATTATATATTTTCTGGAATTATTTCAAATTTTTTGAAATAATGTTAGTATTTATTTTTAGTTAAATGGATAAAACTAATGTTTAGAGCTTCTCCTAATTTTAGTAGTAAACTTATGAATATATAATTGTCCCAAATATTTTTCTAGGGTTTATAGGTTCAAAATATATTTTATATAATTTTTCCAGATTTTTATGATTATTTTTAATATTTATTTGGAGTTATTTAGATTTAAAATGACTTAAATAATGTTTTGATAAAGGCAAATCAAAAACAAATAATATAACAAAAACCATCCAATCAGATTCTGACACGTGTCAGCCTATAAATATCCATTCAGCCGTAGGTACATTCCTATATATATATATATATATATATATATATATATATATATATATATATATATATTATTATAACCCTAATTATCCCATTATCTTAGAGAGAGAAATTTTGGAGAATTGCCATCTAGGGTTCCTTCATCTTCCACAAGCCATTGCGCATAGCTCCGAACTCCAAACGAGGCCTAGTTTCTTGCGTTAGAAAGATATTGAGGTTAGATTTCTGATTATATAATTTATTTTACGAAATTATGAGTATTAAATTCTGAAAAATTCGTAGAGCACAGCATGTCCGAAAATAGACGTGTTTCAATATTTTCACGATTCCGGGAGAACTAGGAATTAGAATCATGAACCGTTTAAAGTTTTGGAAAGCTAATGTCAAGATAATTGACATATATTTTTCCCAGAATTTAATTCGAAGTATTTATATACTGTTAATTCTGTAGAACTTCTGGGTTAGAATTTAACCATCGGTGCACAATACAAAATTTGTCTGTACCATAATTCCCAAACAAATTTGTTTGTGCCATCGATTGCCTTGATTTGCGTGCCATGAGTCTCGAGTTGATAAAATTCAATTTCTTTGGACAAATTTAGGAATTACCATAAAAATCAGAATAATAAGCTTAAAATTGGATTTTAGAGTAATTATTCCAGAATTAAATAAATTAAAATAAATTATCTTTCAACGTGATAAATTTGTAATATATAGTCTATTTGGACTGTGACTTGGACTCTGATTCATACCAGCAGCAGGACCCCAGGCAAGATACCTTGCCAAATTGCTTACAGTATTTTTCATGCTTAGTATATTTCTGTATATTTATTGTATTTCTGTTTATTCTGGCATGTGTAGTTTTCTTTCAGTCATTACTATGTATTAGATATATTGACACACACATGGCACTTAGTATCATAGAGAACAATCATTAGGCGTATGGGCTTTTAACCACTCTGGTAACACCGTAGTCACTAGCACGCACTATGGTGGGTCGTGTCCGATGGTCGCTACCCCCGCGGTATGTCGATTGATGGAGTCCGAGGGTCGCTACCCCCACGCTATGTTGGCTGATGATGTCCACTGACGAGCGTGAGGTTGTGAGGATTAGATCGAGTAGCCTACCCTTGCCCATACGTCAAAAAGTTGTCCTCATTTGCATTCAAATAGATTGTCCTATACAGCGTACTTATCTATTTTTAAATATGATGCATGTTTACTGTATTCAAATTGGCTCGTATTTTTTGTATCTTGTTATGTCCCTCTGAGGACCTGGTCCTCTGCCAGGTGTATCTGTTCTTGAGTAATTGCAGGAGCGCAGATTTGGATGATTACTTGTGTTGCGAGGATGTTTTCTCTTCGAGCCCATGGTTGTTAGCTGGTATTCCTATATTGTATTTGTTATGTTGTACTTTTCCATTCGAGTTGGTAGTGGATTTGTTTCCATCCAACTATCATCCTTAGATATTTATGTTGAGATCTAGTTATATAGATGCTGGTTATTATTTATATCTGATTTTCACGGATGAGATTTAGATTATACCCTGTGACTTGTGATACATTTTATACCACTTGTAGACTTGATATTCATATTACAGCGTACGTGTGGATTTGGTTTCCATATATTGGAGTTGCCATATTCATGCGGCTGGCATGCTTACGTGTCCTAGTCCTACGTATTTTTGGGACTGGGGCGTGACATATGGCAAAACAATAATGCGTAAAAGAAGACAAGTTTATTAATCATGATTACATATGATGGATATCCATTTTACAAAGGATTTTTTATTAATATTCAAGATCATGATTACATATGATGGAAATTCACTTTACAAAGGATTTTTCATTAATATCCAGGATCACGATAGGAATCTATTACGCAAGGTTCTCATCTGATGAAGATCTTTTTCTTCTTCTACAGCACTTCTTCGGCTCCTATACGCCAGGGGCCAAGAAAATGGTTAATGGCGGGAGGATACCGAACTGGGCCTGTATAAATTATTCAAGCCCCCCTCCATACGTCATCGGCGGCCATGTCCAGATTTGTGTTAGGGATTCATACCCAACACAATACTGGAAGACACGGCCAAGCTTCCCACCAGGGTCCAGCTTCATAATAGGGAAAAATACAGCTAGCAAGCTGTGTGGTCCAATGAGACCCTTCCTCTCTCCTTGACGAATCGCCATATAAAATTGCTGACTATCTCGAACAAAGGAAGCTATGATATCCTTCCATGATCCATCGTTGCAGAGGATATTTGCTCGAAGATACCTTTTTTTATGGCTTCTTACATGCTGGAAGAGCATAATCTTCTTCTTTCTCAAGTCAGCCCAATGAATCTCGGCATCCATCTTTGAGGTGAAGGGAGTATGGAAAAACAGGTTCATTCGCTTGCCTTTATATAGGCAGAGGAGAATATACTAAATCCCAACAACTTCTTAAATATTATCGAAAAATCAGCCTCAAAGAACGAGTCAAATTTGACCATTTCATGCTTCATTCAAAGTATTTCAAATTACGAAGAATTTGAAAACTTTGAAGGGGGTCTTGTAGAAGCATAAAATATGCTGGAGAATTGTACGCGTATTATACAGTCAAAACCCCTAACATGCATGAAGTCCGCGTAAAGCAGCGCTTCAAGGCTGTGTGGCATAAAACATGGCTTCAGAAGTGTTCGCATAAAACAGAGCTTCAGAGCTGTTTGGCGTATCATAGAGCTTCAGAGCTGCCCGCGTAAAGCAGCGCTTCAAGGCTGTTTTGGCGTAAAAGGATACTATACCCTCCGGCATAAAATATGTTTATTTTTAACCCAACGTGAAGTTGTACGAGGAACTCTTCGTATTCCTCGCATGAATATGTCAGACAGAACAGTGAACCTGACTCCTGACAAAAAGTACTGCACGACGATCAAGAGGACGGCTGTGATGATAATTTTGTACAGAGACCCAGACTGTCGTTTAGTGACATATTCTTGATACAAGTCATTTTTTACGCATTCAAAGCATACGCTGCCTATTCTACATGGGCAGAGACGAGTTTTTACGCTCAAGATGAGACAAAATCAGACGCCACGTCAAAAGCTGTTTCTCGTACAGAGCTCGAGGCATATCTCGACATTTAATGCACGAGATTGAGGCATATCTCTGCATTAAATGCACGAGATTTGGTTCTATCCTTTATAATTTTGTCATGACTGAGAGAGCTAAAACTAGGGCTAATACGCCTACATCACCATCCTTGCATTTTACGCTAACCAGGCTATTTTCAACTATAGGAGTACGCCGTATGCTATCTCCTCGAAATACGCCCACTCAGGCTATATTTGCAAAGGAACGCGATAAGGCTATTTGGCCCAGAATACGCTCAAGACCTCAGTCAGGGAGGATAATTGGCTATTTTTATGCTGGTTATCTATTATTCATGCAACATCAAGTTTTATGTAGAACTTGGATTTTACGCCAACAAGACAGCTATTTGGCTTTTACGCCAACAAGACAGCTATTTGGCTTTTATGCCAACAAGACAGTTATTTGACTTTTATGCCAACCATCTCTACGCGAGGGACAGTTACCTACGTGGCTTGTATGCCATGATCTTCGAGAAGCAGTTATACGCGTTACCTTATAATGGGACACGTGTCATACGTAGATTCAGAGGATCATTTGAACATGGGTATCAGTTATTATAACCGCCGCATAAAAGATGCAACTCTCTTCACAGTTTGGCTTCTACGCCAACTGGACAGTTATTGTGACTGATCTCTATAAATAGAGACCCCTGGTCACAGGATCAAAGGGGTGGAGATCAAGACACAGAGATACTGGGGGAGATCTACGGGGAGATCAACAGAGAGAGCACAGACAGAGAGTGTTGATTGACAACTTTGGCAACGAGAGTTCAATCCCACCTGCAATCTTTGAAGCTTCTTCTTCTTCTACAATACTTCTTCATCATCGTGTGGTCCAAGGGACAAAGTGATCGACCGCAGATCAGACTCCTATAGCAATTTTTTCCCAGAATTATTTTTATTATACTTAACATCCTCGTATAAGATTAATTGTACTCTTTTTTTCTTGTTTGTAAACAAAGAAAGGGTTTCGTATAAACCTAGTTTCATTCTTTTGTTTATCATCAACCAACTGCATTACTTGATGATGATTTTTTCGTAATTAAGGACATATCATGGGTGATATGTTGGGTGTTAAAACTTTTGAGGAATTGCATAACATGATTAAATAATTTGAGGAATATTTTCTTAAATGTATAACCTTATGTGATAGATGGGTAAATTCTAAGTTGGGTAGAAGACGCATTATTAATTTGAGGTTAAATTCTTTTAGATTATGATCAAGTAGGATTAGATGGAGAGATTAAGTTATTTTAAATATGGAGAATTTTAGAAGAAGGAGTTAGATGATGAGTATTTAATAAATTTTAAAATCTTGATATGGCGAACCAAATATTTATACTTGAGCATATGATTTAAATTCTGAATATTGAAGGTTGAATCATCGATTTAAATCTTGAGGAAAATAAATAGAACTCTAAAACATGAACATTGACGGATTGAATTCCAAATTTGATGATTTGCATTGAAGGTTAAATTTTGATTGGTGGATTACCAATTTGAAATATTGAGGATGTAAATTGAAACTAAAATTTGAAGAATACGAAATTCTTAAGTGAAAATTTGGAATGATATTTGATTAAAATTATTTTCTAGAGGAGATTATGATAGTTGAAGATTGCAATAAAAATTTTGATGTGAGATATCATATATATTTGAATTAGATTTTGATGTTGATGATTTGACAAGTCGAGAAGAGATTACAATATGTTAAATTTTGATTAAACAGAGGTTACCTTAATTTTAAAGTAATTGTGATGGATTAGAATATATTTTAAATTTTGGAAGAGAATGTGATTGACTTGCCTTATATGCGAATGTGAAGGAATTAACAAATTATGCCTTATTTTAATTTCAATGATAAAATTATTTTTAAGTTGGCTAGATTGTAAAACTTCCTCACCCAAGATTAGGCCTACTTGGCTTGGAAAGAGAAACTAGTGCTAGTTTGATTCCAATTAGAAATAGAATACTGTGTTTTTATTTAATTTTACAACATTGTATCACTTAGCGCACCTTACTGTTGCTTCGATAATTGGAATACTACACTAGCCACTACCTACCTATAAATTCTACACCATCGTCCTAGACATGTCCGCCTTCTATTCTGACCTTTGTGTAACTTATAATTAAGCTTCCTTGTGCTATATTTTAGTCGCACAATATTCGTCACGAACGTTATTTCTTAATTCTAAATTAATTCTAACTTGTATCCTTGTGCGTTCCAATCAAAATTGGAGACACAATCTTGACCCATTTTATCCAACCCAAATTTTGATAATATTCTACTCAGAGTCCTCTATGTCCATGACACTTGTGTCCCACCTAATATCATCCCCATGTACTTCTAATTAATACAAAAACACCTTGCACATTAATTTTGATTAATTTCATCCAATTTCTATCTTTGTGCAATTTTTCAATTGTTAGGCGCTTTTATGTAAAAATGCAATAAGGTGTCCAAACCATTGGACATGACACATGAAGAAACCTATTTTTCGTTCATGTGAATTATCTCCATGAATTTGTGGAATGTGCAACGCAACATCGCCCCCTCATTACACCTAGCCTTGTATTTTAGACAATGCAAATTATAGCCCTCCAAACATCCGCATGACAATTGGAAAACCATGGAGGTAAGGATGGAGGAAGGTATAGAATAAGCTGTAAATCTCTATCTTCTACCATCCTTGACTTTCTATCGTGGCTTAGTTTTAATTTCGAGGACAAAATTTTTATAAGTTGGGTAGAAGGTAAAACCCCTAATCCTAAAAACCGTATTAACCTTTTAATTAATTATTTAATTTAATTATAGTAATTAGTGGCTAATTAAAGGAAATAGATATTTTTTAAATTTTATTTCAGGTGTTTTTGCATTTAGGAGATTTATGGACCAATTATAAATTTTTCCTAATTTATTCCATGTAGGGGACCTATTGGACAGTTGGTAGATTAATTGTATGCTCTAAAATAAATTTCTAGAATTTTTCTATATATATATATGTATATATGTATATATATATATATATGTATATATGTATATATGTATATATATATATATATATATATATATATATATAAAATAAATAGAAAATAAAAGAAATAGAAAAGAAAAAGAATGAAAAAGAAAATGGATCAAAACCCAAACCCTAAACCCAATATCCTAAACTAACCCGCACCCATTAGAGGAAATCCTAAACAGCAGCGGCTAAACCCAGCCGCTTCACCTCGCGGACTCTTCTTCCCCCCTTTCTTTCATCTACATCTATATATGTTACTCTATTCCCAAACCCTAACCCTAAACGCCAATCCCTACTTCTCGACACCACCGCTGCGCCGCCACCGACCACCAGAGCCGCCGCCGTCCGCCGGCGTAGCAACACCGCCAACCGCACGCCACGCGCGCACGAGACAACGAACACAACATCTTACCCCTGTTCACAACTCGATTCCCATGCCCTCGCTCGACCAAACTCGACCCCGTCTTCACCGGCACGTTCAAGACTTAACCCCCTTCAATATCTGTGCATTAGATGACCTCGAACAACGCGTAAACCTAGACGAAAACAGCGACCAAGTTGACGAAAAATGACAACTTTTGGGTATCGCAAAAAACTGCGGTAACTAACTATGTTCACGGATTCGTATCTCCTACCACAGAGATTCGAATTTGATTTTTCTTTTTGGTATGCGATGACCACTTAACCTAGTTTATTTTCTATCAAATACAATAATTTATTAACTGCTGTGTGTAGAATTAAATTTGTTAGAAAATCCCAAAAATATACTTTTTCCCAAATTACAAAAATTGCGATACAGAGCGCGCCCCGCCAAACGGGACCGCCCTATCGTGTACCAAGTATGCCAAAAGGTGCGCGCAGTATACCCAGATGTTAGGATTTCTGCGGAAACTGATTTGGATGCGTGTGCGCGTCGGAATTAGCCCGTATCCGCAGAAAATCTCCCGTGTCGCAACTTTTGTAAAAGCCCTGCGCATTTTGTGTACGCTCGTCAGATTACGATAAAACTTGCGCCACTGGACTCGTGGTATCGTGCTGGTCCTGTGACCCAATTTTTAAGTAAATTTGAGACAGTTGACCAAGTCGCCAATTGGTAGGCCCTACGGTTGACTTTTTGGGCAAAATTTTGTTCGGCTCACCGAATCTATATTTGGATATACCGTTGAGTTCATACTGACATTTAAATTTTGTTTGACCTATAATTTGTCCCATTTAGATACCATTACCCTTGGCACACTTTTTGGTGCAAAGTAGCCCACATGCGAAACCCGTTTTGACCCAAAATTACTGTTTTGCCCCTGTGTCTAAATTAGACGAAAGTGTAGTATTTTCTAGCCATTTCCTTTATTCTGGGAATGTTGGTGATGTTTATTTCAGCATCCGGAGATGTTCATTCTGAGGCCATAGTTTTTGACTCTTGGTGTTTGACATCTGGACGTTACATTTTGTATCTCTCTTGCCAGGCAAGTATACCTTGCCATTGTACTGTTATTCTTATTCTATATGTTGTATGCATCTTTATTTTCTGTCTTTAGTTTATATATTTTAACTGTTATATAAAATGCGCACGACGATGTCGTCGTGATTATTTTTGTTATATATATGCATTGACCTTGTTTATGAGACCATCCCATTATCATGAAACATCATTTGGTTTCATTTGGCCGTGACACATTTTTACACGAGTTGTGATTCTCATATAGATCATGGACTTACGTATTGACTGATCAACGGTACGTGTGGGACGTGCGTTAGGGATAACTGCTGATAGAAACTTTGTATACTAGAAGACTTAACAGTTATTAGTAGTCCAGGAACATAGTCTATTATAGTACGGTGGTCCATGGTTGGGCTATTATATTAAAGATAGGCTATGAACCAAATCGTGTCATGGATGTGATATACTTAGAGCATGGGGTGGGGAGAACAATAAGTACCTTATTTGGGCTCCTTTGTACTTTTTTAATTGTAACCCGGAAGCTCCGTTGGAGATACGGGCGGTGGTGACCCCATATATTACAAGCGGCCTCTGCCGTTCAAAAGACGGTATACTTTGTAGGCCCCTGATTCTCTGAGAGAATCATGTCAATCCCATTTATCGCCAGATAGCCCACTTATTGGAAAGTTGTTCTCAAACTACATTCACATGGACGGTTAGGCGACCCATTGGATATTTATTTCAGTACTTTATTGGCATGCTTTTATGTATCTTGTTATGTCCCTCTGAGGACCTAGCCCCTTCCAGGTGTAGCTGTTCTTGAGTATTCGCAGGAGCGCGGATCCGGACTTGTTGCTTATATTTGAGGAGGTCTTCCCTTCGAGCCTCGTGATTATTGGTGATAAACTTATGTTATGTTTGCCTTTATATTCTAGTTCGACAGTGGATTTGTTTCCATCTGACTGTCATATTTAGATACTTTATATTGAGATCTAGTTTCATAGATATTGGTTGATTATTTATATATGATTCTGTGGATGAGATTTAGATTGTACCCTGTGACTTGTGATAGATTTATACCACTTGTGGATTTGATATTCATATTACATCGTACGTATGGATTTTGGTTTCCATATATTGGATTTGCCATATCCATGCGGCTGTCATGCTTACGTGTCCTAGTCCTACGTATTTTGGGACTGGGGCGTGACAATACAGCAGTTAGACTATAAATAAACATCTCTATCTCTTTACTCTTTTCTTTGGTAACCCATGCGAGGTTTCTCTAAACATCTCTTGTGCAACACATGAGTAAGGAACATATACATGTCTATTTGAGCAAGCATTCGCAACTATATATATATATATATATATATATATATATATATATATATATATATAAAGCATATAATTTATCTCTTTTAGGTTATCTCATTTAGTGAGGCATCAATAGCATAAGAACGTGCAACTCGTACAGACTAGAGATTATTTTGTTAAAGCGTATAGACTGAAGGATTCATCAAAGTGCCTAAGCCACTCACCGATTGAATTGAACGAGAGGATGGGGAAGCCTTATGCAACGATCACTCCTTGGTTATGCGTCCTGAAATTGCAACAATACTTGGTTAGCATACTTCGATCTCTTTTTCTTACGATTCAAAAAAATGCGCAAGCGAGAAAAGTGAATCATGAAAACTAAGTCATTGAAAGCAAGACAAAACACAAAGTAATACAAAATCAAGCAGCAAAATAACCAACAAAAACTTTTGGACTCATTTTAATAGAAGTCGTTCCATCAGTTTGAAGGGTTCATTGCATTTCGTCCGTGTTGATTGTCAGTAAGGTTTCCTAAGACTTAATTCTCAACCGAGTCAAAGTAACAAGTGTTCCATAAATAAACTGCTAGAAGCGGGGCATTACATAATACCCTACCAAGAAGAAGTTTCTTCCCGAAACTTAAGAGATCAGGGAGTTAAGAAATAATGCATCAAGAGGTCAAAGGAATCAGACTCAACAACACCGTGCCCGCTCGTATCACGCTCAATATTCAGCTGATATTCTCTAGCCCTTCCCATCTGATCAGTCTGTCTATTGGTTGGGGCTGGAGCAAAATTTTGATTTTGCCCATATTCTGCATTATTCACTTGGTTATCTAGAACCCTTCTCTTGTTCTGACTATCTCTGAAGCTATGACCCCTCTGGCCATAGTTGAAGCACTCTCTATTTTTAGTGCAACAGTTTTCGATGCTATGGCCCCATCGACCACAGAAGGTGCACCCTTGAACAGGGTGTTGCTCACATTCTATCTTCTTCTCACCATCTTGGTAACATGAGGGTGTCGAGCAACTGGCGCCTTCTCGAAAGCACTCCATGGCGTATATTGCTCATTCTGAATTGCTGCCTCAAAGGCTTTTATATAGGAGGTACATTCATGGTTCATAACATCTTTCCTGAGGCCGGTATTCAAACCCTTAATAAATTTGTGTGTACGGGCCCTCTCGTTAGGAATCAACGAGCTAGCGAACTTAGCAAGTTTGGAGAATTCTGACTCATAGTCCTCGACGGACTTGCTCCCTTGCTTAAGTTCAGTAAACTCATTTTCCTTTCTCTGTCTGACGGCAGGTGGAAGGTATTGCTCCTGGAATGCTTCCTTGAACATTTCCCAAGTGATTTTGTCGTCTTGGCGCCTTGTGGCAAGATCATGTTTCTTGATCTGCCACCAATCATGTGCTCGTAATCGCAGCTGCATGACTGCATATGCCACCATCTTGTTCACAGGTATCCCAGTAAATTCGAACAAGTCCTCTAACTTGGCGACCCAGTCCATCACCTTATCCGGTGCGGTCCTACCTTCAAACTCAGGAGGGTTCAACTTCAGAAACTCAGCACCCTTAAAGGTAGATTTTTTGGCCGCCTGCGGAGGCTCATCAGCTTTTGCTAGGCCTGCTTCTCGAGGTGTAGGTACGGCTGTCACAGGTATCACGAAAGTTCCTGATACACTACTATTGGCGACCAAGGTTGTCACTATCTGAGCCAAAGAGTCTAACTGCTTATGTTGTGCTATGGTTCGAGCATCTGTTCGTTGCTGCTGAGCCTCAAATGGATCATGTTGGGCATTGAATCGTTCTTGTTGATTTTCAAACATGCCAATCATCCTATCAATTTGGTCATCGCTCATGCCTGATTACTTGCTTTTGCATCTTGCTATAAAAGAAAGTAGCTTGCATTAGTCTTATCATATATTATGGACTTATTGTATAGGACATTGGATTTTCATGCTCTTCAAGATCGGGACATTTAACACCTTCAGTTTACTTATATAGATTCACAACTATTTTTGAAATTCGGGACTTTTGAAATCGCTTAAAAACTCATATCATTTTTGAAAATGATATTTGAAGAGGCCAAGGACGTAAAGCCGTGCTATGATACCACATGTCATGCCCCGGTCCCGTAAGGGCTGATCATCCTCGCTTGGTTCCTACGAAATCGATCGTCCTCGCTTGGGCGCGATGTCGTGCAAGCCTAAGTTGCGCTTGCACAGGTATAGTACCTGCACAAGACACAAGTCAGACGAAAATATACATATATAAGCACGAAATGTAAATGTAGAGAACCAAAGTTGAACACATTTGATAGGAACACAAAATATTTTATTTATTGAATACATGAAGATTGGATTACAAACTACTTGCTTGGTTGAATTACAAAATATGCCATAGATGGCTTACAACTCTTTTTACATACCCAAAACTAGCCACAACCCCCATACATTATATCCTTTTAGTAGGACCAAAAAAATTAAAATAACTAGCAGAAGAAGAGCTTGCACACAGGAGAGGAAAGCTAAGAAAGCAGCACGAGCACGGTTCCGCTGGATGGATGCGCTAGTACTGGTTCAAAATGCTCGCCAAGCTCTCACTATCAGAACCTGGAGATTTTCCCACAAATGTTGGTCAGTACTACAATATGTACTGGTGAACGACCGTAGCCAAACTCACCTAGAAAAATCTACACTAAGTAAATATGTGAAGCTAGCATTATTAGGTGATCTTTCTAGTTGTCTAGTTTTATTTAACAATTCATGCAAGAAAACATAAACAATAGATAGACTATGCATATGATAAATCTTACCAACGGTCGAGCGGTTATCCCTGTAGCAGACACACAAGTTAGCAACAATTTACATATATATATATATATATATATATATATATATATATATATATATATATATATATATATATAAAGCTCATGCATCTGTGTTGGCATCAAGTGCCAAGTGTGCATAGCAGGTAACTTATCATGCGACCTAACTACATGATGGTTAATGGAAAACTCGTGCTATATAAACATGAACACCCCCCTGATCGCGAGGACTTCATTGCCTCAAGGTGTTACTCTGAGCCCCCCTAGAGCGAACGATCCCCAGTGCCCCGGGAACCGTTCGTGGGATTACCCTTGTGTATAAGTTGTCTAAAGACCGATGCATGGTATGCAGCTCTATCATATAAACTCTTGTTTTGCAGCAGTTAGACTATAAATAAACATCTTTATCTCTTTACTCTTTTATTTGGTAACCCATGCGAGGTTTCTCTAAACATCTCTTGTGCAACATATGAGTAAGGAACAAAAACACGTCTATTTGAATAAGCATTTGCAATAATTCTATATATATATATATATCAAGCATGTAATTTATCTTTTTTAGCTTATCTCATTTAGTGAGGCATCAATAGCATAGGAACATACAACTCGTGCAGACTGTAGATTATTTTATTAAAGCGTATGGACTGAAAGATTCATCGAAGGGCCTAAGCCACTCACCGATTGAATCGAACGGGAGGATGGTGAAGCCTTATGAAACGATCACTCTTTGGTTATGTGTCCTAAAATTGCAACAATACTTGGTTAGCATCATTCGATCTCTTTTCCTTATGATTAAAAAATAATGCGCAAGCGAGAAAAGCGAATCATGAAAACTAAGTCATCGAAAGCAAGACAAAACATAAAGCAACACAAAACTAAGTAGCAAAATAACCAACGAAAACTCTTGAACTTATTTCAATAGAAGTTGTTCCATCAGTTTGAAGGGTTCATTGTATTTCATCCGTGTTGATTTGTGGTAAGGTTTCCTCGAGACTCAATTCTCAACCGAGTCAAAGTAACAAGTGTTCCATAAGTAAACCGCTAGAAGCGGGGCATTACACACAGAGCTAGTTCATCATCATCATTTTTGGCAGGACCATAGTATAGGGCTCTAGAATCGGTTCAGCAACACCTGGGTTAGAAGCCTTTGTCGACCCAATCCTAAGTATTCCAGAAACAGAGGCCACAACAGTATGCACAAGCCCAAGCTCAAATATAAGCCAGGCAAGGAGGTCCACAGCCGTGGGGACCAGTACCGAGAGGATGAGGCTAGGCTATGGCACTTACTATAGAGGAGCAGCTAGCTTCAGGTGAGGTGGTGGCAGGTACCATTCTCATCAACTCTTATTCAGCTTCAGTATTGTTTGATTATCGTGCATCACATTCTTTTATGTCTGTACGATTTACGATACGAGTTGGATTAGAACCCGAGTCCTTATCAGTAAGACTCAATATACTTACTGATAACAGTATCATGGGAGTCGATAGAGTTTATGCCTTATGGCGAGTCGTAGTGTGTGGCAAGAGTTTCCCGTTAGTTTAATAGAATTTTGTATGGGATATTATGACGTCGTCTTAGGCATGGATTTGTTAAGTACCCGGTACGCGACGATAGATTGCCGTGCTAGCAAGGTTATTTTTCATATTCCCCGAGAAGAAGAATTCTTATTTTCTAAAGGCGAGACGGAGTCTTCAACATCGATCATGAGAATGGCAGTGACAGAGGAAGTACAATTACCCAGAGTCATTAATGAATTCCCAGATATATTCCCAGAATAAATTTCAAGCATGCTACTAGAAAGAGAGATCGAGTTTACCATAGATATACTTCCAGGAACACGACCAGTATCAGAGAGAGTCTACAGGGTGGAGCCTTCAGAGTTAGAAATCTTGTACCGGATGATCGAAGAATTGAGAACCAAGAGATTCATATGTGCTAGTGGATAGTCTTGGGGATCCCCAATGCTACTTGTAAGGAAGAAGGATGGAACGCCACGATTATGTGTGGATTATCGTACCCTCAATGCGGTAACCCTCAAGAACAAATATTGTCACCCTCACTTTTTCAACTAGGGGTAGTTTGGTAATTTGATATGGGTATTTAATTTTAGAAATATAATATTGAATATTGTGTGATGATTGTATATTTTATTTAGTTAAGATAGGCTATGATTATTTATGACTAGTATTAGTTAGTCATTATAGAATTGTTTTAATTAGTTAGTTAGAGAGACTAGACAGTAATTAGACTTGTCATATATTGACCTATTTAGATTATCATGAAAAATAGTGAGCCCAACTTGGACCCAAGCCCATTAGTCTTTCCACAAATTAAATTAGGAAGGATTAGTGTAATTATAATTAGTTAGAGACTCCCAAATATATCCATCCTTAATTATTCCTCATAATGTAACATGTGGGGGGCAACTTGGACTTTTGACATTTCTTGGGGAAGGGGGAAGAGGCTGGCCACATAAGAGGGGGGAGGGTTCTTCTCTCTCTCTCTCTCTCTCTCTTTCTCTCTCTCATTTGTATTTCATTTTGTGTCCAAATTCTAGATCCCCAATTTCCCAAATTTCTTCCATTAAATTTCTACATAATTTACCACCAATTCCTTCTTAATTTATCATTCTTGTAGCCTTGAAGCATGGAGGAGCAAGGAGCACAAGGAGGAGAAGCTTTGGAGCTAGAGATCGTGTCCGAATCGTGTCCAATTATATTTTTATTAAAAATCCATCTCCTAATTGGTAATATCTTAATTTTTCTCTCATTATAGCTTCTTAATCATGCATTTGACCATTAGGAATAACCCCATGGCACAGGACTACCTATAGGAACAAGTTCTAGGCTATTTGGCTTTGTATAATGAGATCTATGAGGTAATTTGTGTGTATGTTAGGGGAATTACAAATTTGACACATCAATTGTGTGTCATAAGACCAATTAGATATAATTAGACTTAGATTGGGGTTATGGAACTAGGTACATGTCCACAAATGGATACTTATAGGACGTATCACGGTAACTTGTGATACGGTGTGATACAGAGTCAATTTTGAGTGATTTGTACGATTTCTCTTTATTACATGTTGAAATGACTTCTAATACTAGTAATTATATATATGTGACTTGAGGGAATGATCAATTTTAGAGAATGGTGAGTTGGGCATCTCATTAAGTTGAGTATCATAGGTATCCTAGTATGCAATATAGGTGTAAACACCCTGATTTTTGAGAATAATTTTAATAAATTTCCTCCAAATTTTTCGGTTAATTTTTCTGGACAAAGAAGCAAGGTATTATGAGTTAAGGATTTTTAAATACAGTTTATTGGTATTAAAATATTATGGAAATAATATTTTATGGTGTAAAATAGAAAACCGGTCATGTGGTATTTTTCGGTGAATTTATTGGTCTCCGGAGTAGCGTTTTAAGCCTTAAAAACTATTAGATAATTAAACCGTATTAAACCCAACTAAACCGGGTTCGACCGGGTTCAGGTTCAAACCGGGCTGAACCGGGCTGAACCCGGTCCAACCAAACCAGACCGGACCCCTGATCTTAACGGGTCAGATCAGGTCTGCCCAACCCGCGATCCGCTCGACCCGGACCCGAATGCAAACCGAACCCTAAATCCCCAAACGGGTTGGAAACACTGTTCTAACCCGGCGGCACCGTATAAAACCCCCCCTCGTGATCCGTGTAGCCCTAATTATTCCTCGCCGTCGCCTTTCTTCACCTCTACCGTCGAGACCCTCATCTGAACCATAGCTCAGCCCCTCTCTCCATCCCTCACCGCCCGTCTCAGCCCTGACCGTCGATCCCTCGACACCTCCGCCGCCCGCTGCACATCCCCCGACCCCTCGCTGCTCAGATCTCCGCCGTCGATTCGCCCCGATTGATGCAGCCGTTCCCCAACCTCCTTTACCTAGCCGCTGCCGCCAGGCCGCCGTACGACGACCCCTCGACCTACCCGACCAGAACCCCCTTCGACGACTCCGGCCCGTAGTCGATCCGCTCCGACGAACGGCAGTGCCAGCAGTCGACCACGCCGCGGCCACCCATCTCCACCGCCGTCGCCCGCGAGCGCCGCCCCGCTCGCCTCGTCGACCTCCCGCTGCCCTAGCACGGACACGGCCGCCCTCGGACACGAACAGCACAGCGGACACGACCAGGACACAGCTCGCGTCAACTTAACTCTCGGACACGTGGAAAATAGATTTACGGGGCCCTGTTCAGGTACCATTTTCTCCCGCCTCATAACTTTATTTTAGTTTCCGTTAGTTGCTACGCATAGACTGTATAACCCTCTCGGTGCCCGTGTAACCCGCTCGGTGCATCGCGTCCTGTGGTGATCGTACACCGCGATCCAAAAACAGGAAAAATAATGCCCTGTTTTACCCCAAAACTGAGTACGCCCCGCCAAACGGGACGACTTGGTCGCACGCGGTCTTTACCGAAATGTGCGCATCGTTGATACGGACATGTAGGATTTCGCAGAAGTCGATTCGGATGTGCGTGCACACCAGAATCAACGCGTATCCGTCGACAACGCCCCGTATCCGTCCATTCTGGAACACGCTGTAACTTTGTGTACACACGTCGGATCGAGACGACACTTACGCCATCGGACTCGTAGTAATACGCTGGTCCTGTGACCCAAGTTTGGTCCGATTCTGAGAATGTCGACAAAATCGTGTATTGTGGGCCCCACAAGCTCCACTTGACGGGCAATTTTGTGATCGGCTCATCGGAATCCAATTTTGGAAGTTCCATTGGGTTCGTATTATCGTTCCTGACTTGTAGACACTGAGTTTGAGGAATTTGGAGACCATTGACCCTGACACGCTTTCCGGTGCAAAGTGGCTCACATATGGACCCCGCTTTGGCCCGAAAATGTCATTTTTGCCCCTGTGTCCAAATTGGACTTAAGGACAGGCGTTTCTAGCTATTTGATATCTTCTGAGACTGTTGGTGATATTTATTACAACTTTTGGAGGAGTACCTACAGGATCCACTAATACAGGGACGACTGTTGGTATTCGGACACCAGGTAAGTGTACCTTGCCAAACTCTGCAGTATTGTTATATATTTTCCTTGCTTCATTATATTGCTGTGCATGCTTAACCTAGGACCGTGTGACGTACTTAGCGTCCGATTATTAGTCGGGTGCCAACACTGTACGCGATGTTGGGTAAGGTCATCTAGAGATGGACATTCGTGACACTTTTTCTTCTCGTACTTGTCTTACCAAGTACACTATGACCCAGGACACTTGACACTGTTCATGAGACAGGATCTTCCCGAGATATTCGTGGTGATTCTGTATAGGATACAGGACTTGACAGAGATACTATATTCTTAGATACATTATGACTGGTGCATTAGTTATGATCCCGCTAACATGGACATGAGACGTTATGGTCATGATATGCGTGGTTACATTGGGTGGGGAGAGACACACAGACTACAGGCTGATCATATATATACACCCCTTCTATTGTGAGGCAAAAGACTCTGAAGCCGAGCTTGGCCCATTACTCATTATTACTGCTATTACCGGCTCCCCGACACAGAGCTTGTAGTGGCTTCAGCCTGAGTTCTAGTGCTGCTCTCATCTTGCATATCACTTAGCTGGTTATTTAGTATTCCCTTATTGTTCCATCTATTAATGGAGAGACCCATAGGCTACAGGTTGATTATGTTATGTCGGCTACTCAGTCTCCCGCTGAGCTAGACCACCACATGATACCACTGCTACCGGCTCCCCTACACAGAGCTGGTAGTTGTTTCAACCTGAGTACTATTGATGTTCTCTCTTGTATTTCACACAGATGTTTACATACTTGCCCTATTTATTCTATTTATTTTTTGTACTGCATTTATTTTGGTTTGAGCTTTCTTGTACCTTGCTATGTCCCCTGAGGACCTGGATTCGGATTATGTCCCCAGGATTTGAGGACGAGATCTATCCCGAGGTATACGGGACCGCTGCAGGAGCTGATCCAGGAGCTGTACCGCCATCCGAGGTCGAGGTGTTAGCCGAGGACTTTTCCTGAGCATTCATGTTCCATGCTCAGTATTTACTTTATTTCAGTCATTTATATTCTGGTCTGTTGAAACATTGTATTAGATATTTATCGGGTTGTTCCCCGAAGCACTTTGTTGAGACTAGCTGGTGATTTACATTCCTTATTTACTTTATGGATCATATTTTATATCTTGTGTGGATGAGATAGTTGTGCCATGATTGTCGTAGACTTTGTTTACAGCTTAAGTATGCCCTGATGGATCCATTAAATTGGGTTTGTCCATCGGTGCGTACTGCTAGCCATTGCCACGTATCTGGTCCCACGGTATTTTGGGACTGGGGCATGACATAGTTTTTATGGTGGCCCATACAGGTCTACGACTAAATTGTTCAGTTTCAACTTAGGGACTGAACCATCCTGCCCTAAGGATAAGATATATTATAGGATCTCATCCATTATTTGAACCATTATTGAACTCTATATCGAACTCGAAGTTGTTACTTGATTTGCATCCTGTGTTGATTCCTCTGTGTGTTCTTACAGTTTATCTTTTGGTTGCAGAGTAATGGATCCCAGGAACGGAGACGAGATTTCATTGGATACGCCACACGACGCTGTGGTTACTTATATAGACGAAGTGACTCCAGGGAATGGAGGACAAACATCGCAGAGCGATCAAATCGGTCAGCCTAATCCAAGGTTCCGGAGAGATAACATCCCACCTCCACTACAGTTCACTCCACAGATGCCAGTTTTCCCGCCAGGATAAGCTATGGACGGGCAACAGATATTCCAGATGATGTATGCTATGATGCAAGCCCAGCAACAGATTCAGCAAGAGGCCCATCGGTAGGAGACCGAGTATTTGAGAACCAACCTGGTATCCGCATTGGAGCAGGTAAATCCACCAACGAGGCGATCAACGACGGGATCTATCACCGATTTCCGTCAGCTCAAGCCTCGTATATTTTCTGGTAAAGAGGGCCCAACAGAAGTTCATGAATGGCCCACAAACATACAGCATCAGTTGGAAGCCGCTGAACTTCTAAGAGAGAAATGGATGACTGCAGTCAGAATGCAGTTAACTGAAAATGCACATCACTGGTGGTTAGCAGAAGAAAGGAGGCTCGGACAGGACCGAGTCACATGGGAAGAGTTTTCCAGACTCTTCTAAGAGATGTACATTCCAGCAGTAGCACGGTCAGAGCTCAGAGACAAGTTCAACCGCCTTATCCAAGGCAATATGACAGTGGAAGAATAAAATGCGGAATTCATTCGCCTCAGTCGCTTTGCCACAACCTTGATTGCGACAGAGGAAGAGAAAGCTGAGAAGTTCTTTGATGGGCTGAAGTTCGAGCTCCAGAGATTGATTGGATCAGTCGCACCTACATCTTATACCGACGTTCTCGCAGCAGCACGACGCATGGAGCGAGTCACTAGAAGAGAGTCGAACCTGAAGAGGCCTATCACATCAACACCATCGAGGACAGGACATGGGGATTCAGCAAAACGGTCCCAGAGGAGTATGCCAGAAAGGATAGCACACAGGGCCATATCTCTCCCTACTTGTCACTACTGCGACAAGATAGGTCACATTGAGAGAGAATGCAGACGTAAGTTGGGACTCTGCTTGGCTTGCGGATCCGACCAGCATCAAACCAGAGATTGCACCGAGCACAGAGAGGGAGCGCCAAGACTAGCTTTACCTGCCCCACGACCCGTATATCCAGCAGTAGGAGCACAGCAGGCAGGAGTTGGAGGCATCAGGCCACCGATTCCAGGAGGAAATCAGCAAAGACCACCCCTAGCACCACAGGCAGCTCTATTTTAGCAGGCTCAGCAACAGCAGAGGGGTCCAGCTCAGGGACGAGGACAGGCATTCACATTAGCTGTTGAGGAGGAGGCTACTGTAGGCGAGGTCATCGCAGGTACTATTTTAGTAGCTTCATTACCAGCTATAGCATTATTTGATTCTGGAGCATCGCATTCATTTATAGCAGCTAGCTTTGTAGCCACCCATAGAGTAGCTACTGCACCCCTTCCGAAGATGAAGAGAATTCTTACGGGAGGTAGAATTATTTCGGTTAGTGACGTCTGTAGATCATGTTCTGTAGTAGTTTGTGGAAGAGAAATGCAAGCTCAATTTCTAATTTTTTTCATGCTGGATTATGATGTTGTACTTGGTATGGACTGGTTGAGTCAGTACCATGCGACTCTTGATTACCGACTTGGGCGGGTTATATTTAGACCGCCTGGACATCCAGAATTTAAGTTTCTTCGAGGAGCAGTAGAGCAAGAAGTTCAGCCTACTCTTAGGGTACTATCTGTAGAAGGGGAGACAGGTTACCCAAGAGTCATATCAGAGTTTATGGATATATTTCCTGATGATCTTCCAGGTTTACCGCCTGATCGGGAAATAGAATTCATAATAGACTTAACTCCAGGAGCAGAGCCTATCACTTCATCAGTATATCGGCTAGCACCTAAGGAGTTAGTAGAGTTGAAGGAACAGGTTGATGATCTTCTGGAGAAGGGTTTCATTCGGCCCAGTGTTTCACCTTGGGGAGCACCCATATTATTTGTACCAAAGAAGGATGGAACAGTACGGTTATATATTGACTACAGGGCACTAAATGCGGTGATCATCAAGAACATGTATCCCTTACCACACATTGATGATCTATTCGATCAATTGAGTGGTACAAGGGTATTCTTGAAGATTGACCTTAGATCTGGCTATCATCAGATCAAAGTAAGGAAGGAAGACATCCCGAAGACAGCTTTCAGGACCAAGTATGGAGATTATGAGTTCTTGGTGATGCCGTTTGGTTTAACCAATGCGCCAGCAGTGTTTATGAGTTTAATGAACAGAGTCTTTCATCAGTTCTTAGATAAATTTGTGGTTGTGTTCATTGACGACATTCTAATATATTCCAAGAGCCACGAAGAGCACGAGGAGCATCTCAGAATCATGTTAGAGACCTTGAGACATTAGAAGTTATATGCCAAACTCAGTAAGTGTGAGTTTTGTATGGATAAAGTGCCTTTCTTGGAACACATCATCTCAGGAGAAGGACTTTCGGTGGATCCAGAGAAAGTTGCAGCAATAGAGACTTGGCCTACACCCACATCAGTTGCAAAGGTGAGAAGTTTTCTCGGATTTGCAGGATATTACCGAAGGTTTATAGAAAATTTCTCAAGGATTGCAGAACCGATGACGAAGCTGACACATAAAGACCAGGAGTTTATATGGACAGAAGACTGCCAGAAGGCCTTCGAAGAATTGAAGAGAAGATTAACAACAACACCTGTCTTGACTCTTCCTTCGGGGTCAGGAGGTTTTGTTGTTTACAGTAATGCATCAGGCAGTGGATTAGGATATGTTTTGATGCAACATGGCAAAGTCATTGCTTATGCGTCGAGACAGTTGAAGGTCCACGAGAAGAACTATCCAACACACGATCTAGAGTTAGCTGCAGTTATATTTGCATTGAAGATTTTGAGGCACTACCTTTATGGGGAGAAAGTAGACATCTTTACAGATCACAAAAGTCTGAAGTATGTATATACTCAGAAGGAGCTTAACATGAGGCAGAGACGTTGGCTTGAGTTGATGGTAGATTTTGATATAGATCTGCAGTATCATCCGGAAAAGGCGAATGTTGTGGCAGACGCACTCAGCAGGAAGCCTACGGCTTATTTCTTGACGATGCAGCCCGAGTTATTGAGAGATCTACAGGAGCTTCAGATAGAGGTTATTTTACCAGGGCAGAGTGGATTACTGGTTAATCTTGAAATTAAGTCGTCACTTGTGGAAAGAATCAAAGAGGCATTGCCCACCGATGCTAGATTTTGAAGACTGAAGGAGAGGACGGAAGCAGGCATACAGACAGGACTTCGCATATACGAAGACGGGACATTGAGGTTTGGAAATCGCCTGTATGTTCCAAATGGAGAATTGAGACATGAGTTAATGACTGAAGCACATAGCTCCATATACTCTGTTTACCCAGGAGGAACCAAGATGTACCAAGACTTGAGACAGTATTATTGGTGGCATGGAATGAAAAGGAAGATTGCAAGATTTGTGGCCAAATGCTTAGTCTGCCAGCAAGTAAAGGCCGAGCATAAGAGGACTGCAGGTATGTTACAGCCGCTTCCTATACCAGAATGGAAATGGGAGCATATCACGATGGATTTTATCACAGGATTTCCAAGGAGCCCCAGCGGAAGAGATGCAGTATGGGTTATCGTGGATAGACTCACTAAATCGGCACACTTCTTGCCATTTAGAATTGGACAGTCCATAGAGGTACTAGCTGACATGTATATGCGACAAATTGTCAGATTACATGGAGTGCCGGTTAGTATTGTATCTGATCGAGATTCAAGATTTATATCTCATTTCTTGAGAAGCATACAAGAGAGTCTGGGCACCAGACTCAAATTTAGCACCGCTTACCACCCACAGACAGATGGCCAATCAGGGCGCACCATTCAGATCTTGGAGGATATGTTGTGATCATGTATGCTAGACTTTGGAGGATCCTGGGAAGATTATTTGCACTTAGTGGAGTTCTCCTACAACAACAGTTATCAGGCCAGCATCTAGATTGCACCATTCGAGGCATTATATGGAAGGAAGTGCAGATCGCCTATATGTTAGAGTGTCGTTGGTGAACGTCAAATACTGGGTCCAGAATTGGTAACGCAGACAGTGGAAAAGCTGAAACAGATCCAGAATCATCTACGAGCAGCTCAGGACAGACAGAAGCATTGGGCAGATACACACAGACGTCCCCTAGAGTTCAAAGAAGAAGAGCACGTATTCTTGAGGATCTTGCCCACTCGTGGTACTAGTAGATTTGGGAGTAGAGGCAAGTTGAGCCCAAGGTATATTGGGCCATTTGATATTCTAGAGCGCATTGGTGAGGTGGCTTATCGTCTTGTATTACCACCATCCTTAGAGGGAGTGCATGACGTATTCCACGTCTCACAGCTGAGAAGGTACGTGACTGACTCAAGTCACGTAGTCGATCATTCAGAGATCGCAGTGGGCCCTAGTTTGAGATATAAAGAACAACCCGTTGGCATCCTCGACGTCAGTGAGAAGACATTGCGGGGACAGACAATCAGACTGGTTCGTGTAGCATGGAAACATCATTCTCCTGGCGAATCAACTTAGGAACGAGAGGATAGTATGCGCCAGCGTTATCCCCACTTATTCACGGATGCAATTGTAAACTAAGCAATCTTGTAATTTTTATAGTTCTTCCTTTAGTAGTTTATTCTTTGATTGCGAGGACGCAATCCTCTTAAGGGGGTAGATTGTAAACACCCTGATTTTTGAGAATAATTTTAATAAATTTCCTCCAAATTTTTTGATTAATTTTTCTGGACAAAGAAGCAAGGTATTATGAGTTAAGGATTTTTAAATATAGTTTATTGGTGTTAAAATATTATGGAAATAATATTTTAGAGTGTAAAATAGAAAACCGGTCATGTGATATTTTTCGGCGAATTTATTGGACTCCGGAGTAGCATTTTAAGCCTTAAAAACTATTAGATAATTAAATCGTATTAAACCCAACTAAACTGGGTTGAACCGGGTTCAAACCGGGCTGAACCCGGTCCAACCAAACCGGACCGGACCCCTGATCTTAACGGGTCAGATCGGGTCTCCTAACCCGCGATCCGCTCGACCCGGACCCGAATCCAAACCGAACACTAAATCCCCAAACCGGGTCGAAAATAGTGTTCCGACCCGGCGGCGCCGTATAAAACCCCCCCTCGAGATCCGTGTAGCCCTAATTATTCCTCGCCACCGCCTTTCTTTACCTCTGCCGCCGAGACCCTCGTCTGAACCCTAGCTCAGCCCCTCTCTCTATCCCTCGCTGCCCGTCTCAGCCCTGACCGTCGATCCCTCGACACCTCCGTCGCCAGCTGCACATCCCCCGACCCCTCGCTGCTCAGATCTCCACCGTCGATCCGCCCCGATCGACGCAGCCGTTCCTCGACCTCCTCTACCTCGCCGCTGCCGCCAGGCCACCGTGCGATGACCCCTCGACCTACCCGACCAGAACCCCCTTCGACGACTCCGGCCCGCAGCCGATCCGCTCCGACGAACGGCAGTGCCAGCAGCCGACCACGCCGCGGCCACCCATCTCCACCGCCGTCGCCCGCGAGCGCCGCCCCGCTCGCCTCGTCGACCTCCCGCTGCCCTAGCACGGACACGGCCGCCCTCGGACACGAACTGCACAGCGGACACGACCAGGACACAGCTCGCGTCAACTTGACTCTCGGACACGTGGAAAACAGATTCACGGGGCCCTGTTCAGGTACCATTTTCTCCCACCTCGTAACTCTATTTTAGTTTCCGTCAGTTGCTACGAGTAGACTGTATAACCCTCTCGGTGCCCGTGCAACCCGCTCGGTACATCGCGTCCTGTGGTGATCGTACACCGCGATCCAAAACAGAAAAAACAATGCCCTGTTTCACCCCGGAACAGAGTACGCCCCGCCAAACAGGACAACTTGGTCTCACGCGGTCTTTACCGAAACGTGCGCGTCATTGATACGGACGTGTAGGATTTTGCAGAAGTCGATTCGGATGTGCGTGCACACCGAAATCAACGCGTATCCGTCGACAATGCCCCATATCCGTCTATTCTGGAACATGCTGTAACTTTGTGTACACATGTCGAATCGAGACGAAACTTACGCCATCGGACTCGTAGCAATATGCTGGTCTTGTGACCCAAGTTTGGTCTGATTCTGAGAACGTCGACAAAATCGTGTATCGTGGGCCCCATAGGCTCCACTTAACGGGCGATTTTGTGATCGGCTCATCGGAATCCAATTCTGGAAGTTCCGTTGGGTTCGTATCATCGTTCCTGACTTGTAGACACTGAGTTTGAGGAATTTGGAGACTTTGACCCTAACACGCTTTTCGGTGCAAAGTGGCCCACATATGGACCCCGCTTTGGTCCAGAAATGTCATTTTTGCCCCTGTGTCCAAATTGGACTTAAGGACATGCATTTCAAGCTATTTGATTCTTCTGAGACTGTTGGTGATGTTTATTACAGCTTTTGGAGGAGTACCTACAGGATCCACTAATACAGGGACGACTGTTGGTATTCGGACACCAGGCAAGTGTACCTTGTCAAACTCTGCAGTATTATTATATATTTTCCTTGCTTCATTATATTGCTGTGTATGCTTAACCTAGGACCGTGTGATGTACTTAGCGTCCGATTATTAGTCGGGTGCCAACACTGTACGCGGTGTTGGGTACGGTCATCTAGAGATGGACATTCGTGACACTTTATCTTCTCGTACTTGTCTTACCAAGTACACTATGACCCAGGACACTTGACACTGTTCATGAGACAGGATCTTCCCGAGATATTCGTGGTGATTCTGTATAGGATACAGGACTTGACAGAGATACTATATTCTTAGATACATTATGACTGGTGCATTAGTTATGATCCCGCTGACATGGACATGAGACGTTATGGTCATGATATACGTGGTTACATTGGGTGGAGAGAGACACACAGACTATAGACTGATCATATATATACCCCCCTACTATTGTGAGGCACAAGACTCTGAAGCCGAGCTTGGCCCATTAGTCAATATTACTGCTACTACCGGCTCCCCGACACAGAGCTTATAGTGGCTTCAGCCTGAGTTCTAGTGCTGCTCTCATCTTGCATATCACTTAGCTGGTTATTTAGTATTCCCTTATTGTTCCATCTATTGCTGGAGAGACCCACAGGCTACAGGTTGATTATGTTATGCCGGCTACTCAGTCTTCCGCTGAGCTAGACCACCATATGATACCACTGCTACCGGCTCCCCTACACAGAGCTGGTAGTTGTTTCAACCTGAGTACTATTGATGTTCTCTCTTGTATTTCACACAGATGTTTACATACTTGCCCTATTTATTCTATTTATTTTCTGTACTGTATTTATTTTGGCTTGAGCTTTCTTGTACCTTTCTATGTCCCCTGAGGACCTGGATCCGGATTATGTCCCCAGGATTTGAGGACGAGATCTATCCCGAGGTATACGGGACCGCTGCAGGAGCTGTACCGCCATCCGAGGATGAGGTGTTAGCCGAGGACTTTTTCTGAGCATTCATGTTCCATGCTCAGTATTTACTTTATTTTATTCATTTATATTCTGGTCTGTTGAAACATTGTATTAGATATTTATCGGGTTGTTCCCCGAAGCACTTTGTTGAGACTAGCTGGTGATTTACATTCCTTATTTACTCTGTGGATCATATTTTATATCTTGTGTGGATGAGATAGTTGTGCCATGATTGTCGTAGACTTTGTTTACAGCTTAAGTATGCCCTGATGGATCCATTAAATTGGGTTTGTCCATCGGTGCGTAATGCTGGCCATTGCCACGTATCTGGTCCCACAGTATTTTGGGACTAGGGCGTGACAATAGGTTTTTGTCTTACTCTCTCTCTCTCTCTATATATATATATATATATATATATATATGTGTGTGTGTATGTGTGTGTGTGTATGTGTGTGTGTGTGTAGATATATCTATATATGTATGTGTGTGAGTGTGTATTAGTGTCAGTGTGCATTGGAGTGGGGGAATCGAGTACAGCAGTAATGACTGCTCGAGTGCATCATTTTGCTGTGCAGCAACACAGCAAATGCATCAGCAGCAAGCATGAAGCAGCAGTGGAGTATCAGCAAGCATGCTGTAGTAGCAATGCAACAATAGCTACAGTTGCAAGAATATGCATTGGCAGTGCTAGCAGTACAATACAGCAGCAGCCGCAATGGCTGCTCGAGAGCAGCAACTACAATAGATCAGCTAGCAGAGCAGCAGCCAAGAGCAACAGCTAGCAGTGAGCACATCCGTAACCCTTGCTATGCAGTGAGTATTGGTTTGGGGGTATGTTATGAATGTTGTGTAATAAAAATTAAGAAAAAATAGCAGTAGGTATGATAGAGGGCCGGGCATGCTGAAAATGGGTTTTATGCAGAGTATCCGTTGGTATTAGGATACCAGGTCTGTGCATATGAGTATTGTATGCAATATAAGTCTGTGAACATGTGTGGCTCGAGCAAGAGCCCAAGATGTGCATATCCGTTGGTATTAGTATATGTTAGCTGTTAATTAATAGTTAGTACGTGTGTGTATATATATATATATATATATATATATATATATAGGGTAAGATAGTAACATTCAGTATATTGGGAATGTTAGTGTCAGTTAGTAGGTTAGTGTGTGGCACTTAGCCAGTTAGTAATTAGTTCTCTTAGTATATGTTAGTATTAATTACCAAGATAGCATGTCACCAAGGTTAGTTAGTATATAACTAAGGTATCCACCTAGTATTAGCTAGTTAATGATCATTTGTGACCCAGTAACTTGGCATGGACCTAGTGTGGACCTAGAATCTCATATTAGTGCATTTTAACTCATTTATCATCCATTGAACATAAATGACTTTGATACTTAATATATAGGTTGTGTGACAACAGCTTGAGCATCGAGAGACACACCTTGCTCAGGACCTCAGGCGAGTATATCTCTCTGTTAGTTTTTATTTCATAATAGTGTATATATCACTTGTTCTAGAACTTTGTACATGATACTGACACTTGGTTACACAGACTGGTACTATATGGATCCCATCAAGAGATGTTACCCCTTACCATGTTCAACGGGTACTCATTCACATGTATTTCATCGTATGCACCAGGTATTAATTTTTATGTGCTTCATGTGTATCCACTATTTTGTGTGCTAGTGAGACTATATCGTATTCATGTGCGTAACGTGTCATGATTGGATCCATTGGTATTGGTTGGGAAGGGAGAGTAGAAGTTGGTTATGTGATCAAGCCCTATTTACCTCATGTGTATGTCGATCATACACCTTACGTATAATCGAGTTACCTATTTACCTCATGTGCAACCCAAGTTGATCACATAACGAACTTGCGCTCTGAACCACATAGCTAGTATTTCTGTTCTTCTACTTGCAGTTTATTTCCATATTCCAGTATTTAGTTTCTAATTCCTTATCGTAATTATTTGCCTGTTCTCACATGTATTTCCATTTCTTAATACTTGTGCATCTTGTATCCTTTTCTATTACTCGTTATATATGCTCGATTATGTATTTGAAATTGCTTTCAGAGGTATGTACTTCGCTCCAATCCTGACTGAATATATTTTTCAGATGATTGGCTAGAGGAGCTATGTCCCACTTATTATGACCCGCAGGATGGTCAGACACTTGAGGATAATCCCCTAGAGTAGGAGGAGATAGTACCAGTGACCGAGGAGGCATAGTTATCTAGTTTTGGACTTGGTATGTATATATATTATTTCAGACTTGTGGTTGTATTATGACTATTTCTTTCATTATTCCATTCGTGCTCTATCTTCCTTAGTTTGCATTATGATTGAGTATGGTTACATTATCAGATACCATATTGTTCCTGCGTTTGGAGTTGAGGTGATTGACATGTACCATATTTATATTGTTTAAGATATTTAGACAGTAGAGTTGACCCAAAAAGAGTTCTACCACCGATGCTGTGGTCTAGGCTGGACGACCCACGTACTCATGCCCGAATATTTGGGTGCTGGTCGTGACACATTTTTAGTTATGGCCTATGCAGTTCTTCGAGGTCGCAACTAGTATGATATCGTAGTAGTGCTCACCTAGAGTATTGCTACGAGCCTGCCTTAGGATATATGATTTAGGCTGAGAGTATACTCAATCACAACTAGGAAAGATTCTAATTTATCGATTTTGTAACCTTTATCATTCTGAATATTGATTCTTTGAAATATTACTGTCCTTCTTTGATGATATCGTATCTTACGCAGTATTGACTTCTTTATTTCAATATATCTTCAGGATACCTTCGAAGATCAGATTCTTTCGCTCGGGAGAAGCGATAGCTTCCTCAGCTACTTTTTGGCCTACTGCGGAGAGAGCAGCAATTACTACTGTTTCTTCCCTAGTTGAGAGGGTCGAATCACCGGTTCAGGTGGGGGTCTCAGCAACCACCTTTGTGGGTGCTCCTCCCCCAGTTCGGAAAGCAAACCCAGTTGTTTCCGAGGGACTTCTACCTCCGCCGCCAGCACTAGTTAATGCTACCCAGCTATTCGAACTATTCCAACGATGATGGAGGCCCAGTGTTACGCCCCAGTCCCAAAATACGTAGGACTAGGAAACGTAAGCATGCCAGCCGCCTGTATATATGGCAACTCCAATATATGGAAACCATAATACATGCGTACGCTGTATAATGAACAATAATTCATAAGTGGTAAAACTATCACAAGTCACAGGGTATAATCTAAATCTCATCCACAGAAATCAAATATACATGAATAACCAATAACCAGGTAACTAGATCTCAATATAGAGTACCTAAAGAATGACAGTCGGATGGAAACAAATCCACTGCCGAAATAGAATATAAAATGAACAAGATAAACCCCATATAAATACATCTAACCATCACGAGGCTCGAAGAGAAGATCTCCTCAAAATATAAGTAGCCTGTCCGAATCTGCGCTCCCACGAATACTCATAAACATCTACACCTGGAAAGAGACCAGGTCCTCAGAGGGACATTACAAGATACATAGAAGCATGCCATAATGTAAATATTGAATAAATAAAGGGGGGGTGTGCTAACCATCTAAGTGAATGCAATATAAAGACAACCTTGGTACGTATGGATAGGCGTAGGTATAACGGCCAGCATCCTCTAGAGTGTGGTATCTGCAACGTCCATCATTCCGAAGAATGAGGTATCTGAATATATACAACGTCCAACACTCTAAGGGATGTAGTATCTGCAAAGTATATAATGTCTGTATCACTCCGAAGAGTGCGGTATCTGCAATAAAGAAGTTGGGTGTCCCATACGCCTACTAGTTGTCTTCCCCGCCCAATGTAGATATACAAGTCGTGAATACGACGTGGACATCTCGTACTATGATGCAAGTCTCTATAGAAATAAACAACTAGCTAAATACCGTTACACTTATTGCTCATACTGATGGCCAGTCGCGCATGAGGCACGCATCCCTATATGAACTCACTCTGTGACGTGTAATGATACGTGTCAAGGCCTGGTAAGTCATACCAATAACTCCACAACTTTAGGTGGGTCTACTAGACTCTAGGTCAGACACAAGTCCTAACGTCAACGCCTTCGTTGACTGCACCCGAGTCTTCTCGGACGCGAATATTTGTATAATATTAAAATAAATAAATATATAACTAAAATACATAATTTAAACAGTACAACAAGGTAAGGTATACTTGCCTGGCAAGAGAGCTGCAAAATTTAACGTCCAGATGTCAAATACCAAGAGTCAGAAACTATGACCTCAGAATAAATGCCTCCGGATGCTGAAACACACATCACCAACAGTCTCAGAAAATATCAAATAGCTAGAAACGCTTGTCCTTAAGTCCAATTTGGACACAGGGGCAAAAATGACAGTTTTCGGTCAAAGCGGGTTCCACATGTGGGCCACTTTGCTCCGAAAAATGTGTCAGGGTCAAAGGTCTCCAAATTTGCCAAACTTAGTATCAGCAAGTCCAAAACGTCGATACAAACCCAATGGAATGTCCAGAACTAGATTCCGATATGCCGATCATAAAATCGCCCGTCAAGTAGAGCCTGTGGGGCCACGATACGGGATTTTGTCAACGTTCTCAGAATCGAACCAAACTTGGATCACAGGACCAGCGTATTGCTATGAGTCCAATGGCGCAAGTTTCGTTTCGATCCGACGTGTGTACACAAAGTTACAGCATATTCCAGAATATACGGATACGGGACGTTGTCGGCGGATACGCGTTGATTCCGGTGTGCATGCACATCCAAATCAACTTCTGCGAAATCCTGCACGTTCGTATCAACGGCGCACACATTTTGGTAAAAATCGCGTGCGACCAAGTCGTCCCGTTTGGCCGGACGTACTCAGTTCCGGGGTGAAACGGACCATTGTTTTTCCTGTATTTGGATCGCGGTTCGCGATCGCCATAGGATGCGGTGCACCAAGCGGGTTGCACGGGCATCGAGAGGGTTACATAGCCTACGTGTCACAATTGACGGAATGAAAAACGGAACAACGAGGAGAGAGAACGGGTTACCTGAACAGGGCTCCGTGGAAAGAATTTTCTTCGTGTCCGGCTGCTGTGTCCGGTCTGAGTCCAGTGGAGACTCGCCGAGGATTCGTCGGAGGCGCTCAGGCGGAGCTCGTCGGTCAGCGGGGCGTCCGGGCAGGGCACGGTGCTTCGGGTGCTGCTGAGAGTCGTCGAGGTTGAGGAGGGCCGAGCTCGGCTGAGGGTGAGGTGGTGGAGCGAGGAGAGATTCGAGGTTGGGACTGGCCGGGGTCAGGTGGCTGGGTCGTGGGTGCTGCGTCGACTCCGTCGAGGAGGAGGGGGAGAAGACTGCGGCTGTGGGGGGGGGGGGGGAAACCACGGTGAGGAGGAGGAGGGAAGAGGGCTGTGGGTCGGTGGTGGTGGCGAGTGGTTGCTGTGGTGTAGAGGGTGGTGGTGGCAGCTGGAGTCGAGGGTGGCGGCGATGAGCTTCACGGGGAGATGGCGGGCGGTGCTCAGGGAGGAGGTCGGGGACAGAGAAGAGGGGAGATGGGGGCTCGGGGTGGCTGCTGTCGAGGCCAGCGGGGGGGTACAGTCGAGAGGGGAAAGGGGGCTCGAGAGGCGGAGTTCGTCGAGGACGAAGGGCTGCGGGGGCTGGGAGAGGGCGGCGGAGGATCATAGTAAGGAGGTGGAGGAGGAGGTCGAGGGTGGAGGTGGAGACGTGGGGGGGGGGGGGGCGACGCTGGCGGAGGGGAAAGGGGGCTCGGGGAGGAGAGGAGCGACGGGATCACGGTGAGGAGGAGGAGGAGGTCGAGGGGTCTGCACAGCGCTGTGCCGGCGAGGTCGGGGTCGGCTCCGGCCATGGGGAGGCGGAGCTGCTCCGGCGGGGGGGGGGGGGGGGGGGTAGCCGACGGCTAGGGTTAGGGTTAGGGTTTTCTTTGGATTTCTTTTATAGAAAATAATTTAGGGGTAAATTGGTAATTTCACAATCAGGATGTTTTGTGAATATTTTCAGGTGGGTCCCGCTTCCAAATGGACGGGGTAGGTTCATCGGCCAATAGAAGGCTGACACCTCAAACGAAAATTTGCAGAAAATTCCCTGTAATTTCATAAATTACATAAAGGTCCTATTTTGGAAAATTGCACAATTACAAAATTGTTTGGGAAAAACACCCGATTCCTGAAAATGCTAAAATGTACAGAAATGAGGGGAATGGCTGTGTGAATGCCCTGAGGGAATAGGGGTGAGTCTGGGCAGGGGCAGGGGCTGGGCCTGGTTTTCTTGGGTGATACGGGCCATCGTATTAATTAATTAATAATTAATGCGCACGGTGTTCTCTAATTATTTAGAGGCAGGTAGGGCCATAATTTTAGTGCGGTGTCAATATACTAAATGTAGTATACTCAGTGTAGAATAATAACATATTTTTGTTTGGGCAAAATAGGTGCATGTTGGGCCTCAAATCTCTATTGGTACAGAGGTGGGTACAGATCTGAGAATTTAAATACATACGTTTGTAACGATATTTGTGCGTCTAAAATGAGGCACAAAACAGAGTATCTGGGAGTTGCACAAGGTTCAGAAAAATAGACTAGTATGTCTATGAGAGGTATGTGAACTTTGTTCGGGGATAACAGTCAAGGTAAAGCTCCAAATAATTCGGTGATGGACATGTGCACAAATTAATAGGATATGTAAGCAAAATAAATTAAAATATTGCCATAAATCCTAAATTGCGAAAAATAATCCTAAAATGCTGGAATCTGGTCGAGGGAGTTTACAATCTACCCAACTTATAAAAATTTTGTCCTCGAAATTAAAACTAAGCCACGGTAGAAGTCAAAGACGACATAAGATATAATTTAACAAAGTAATTTATATCTTTGTTATGAATGGGTTTGAAAAATGTTTACGCATGTTATCCACACGCTTTCAAGTAGATTCTCCTGGCGCGCCCTGCTTCCATGCCACGCGGACTAAGGGAATAGGCTGATTCCTCAATACCTTTTCTAGATGATCAAGGATTCCCACGGGTTGCTCTTGATACGACAATCTCGGCCTAATGGTGATCTCCGAATGGTTGAGAACATGATTGTTGTATGTCACATATCGCCTGGGTTGCGACACGTGGAATACATCAAGTACTCCCTCAAGTGAAGGTGGTAGCACAAGTTGATATGCCACTACTCCCACTCTTTCTAGCACGCCAATGGTCCAATATATCTTGGCCTCAACTTGTTGTGTCCTCCGAATTGAATGGTGCCTCTAGTAGGTGATATCCTCAAGAAGACATGATCATCCTCTTTGAATTCCAAGGGACGATGATGACGGTCTGTCCACTACTTCTGTATGTCTTGCACTGCTTGCATGTGTCCTTGTATTTACTTAACTGTCTCTACGGTGTTGACCACCAACTCTGGTCACGCGAATCCTTGTCTGGTAAAATGCTGACTGGTATGTCGTACAATCTTAAGATCTTCCTCATATATAAGTCCTTTTGAGTGAAGACGTACTTGAGACTTTTGTGGTCTGTATAGATCTCCACTTGTTCCTCATATAAGTAATGTCTCCATAGCTTCAGAGTAAATACAACGGTTGTAAGTTCCAAATTCTTCTCATGCACTCATAACTGTCTAGATGCATCAGCCATTATCTTGCCATCCTATATTAATACGTATCCCAAACTTTTTCCTGATGCGTCTGTAGATCACATAACTGCATGATCTGGATGGAACAGTCAATACGGTTGCTGTGGTCAGTCGCTTCTTTAACTCCTCAAAAGTGGCTTGACACACGTTGGTCCATAGGAGTTCTTAATCCTTACAAGTCAACCTAGTCATAGGTGCTGCTATCCATTCAGGAGTCAGTCAATTGTTCATCCAAGTAAAATCCATTTAGACTCCTGATAGCAAAAGATACATTCTTCATTGTAATACTTTGACCAAAGTTATGAGGCAAAATTTTTGTGCTGCCAAAGTGATGCATGTATGAAGAACGCAATAAAACGTAGGTAGGTAGCGAAGGTCATTCGAAAGATAGCACAGTTTATATACTAAAATCAATCTTATAATAGAGTTTGGAAATTTCCTAAGGAACAAACAGAAATGGCTACAGAAACAATACACCTTTCGTACTTATAGTAAGCACGAGGTTTCGTCTTTCCGAAATAGTGGAAGACGAAAAACAAAAATCAAGAGTTCAAGGAGGAGGTAATAGATTAGAAGTGTGGGGATCAAGGCATTTAAAGAATTCAAATGGAAATTTTTAAGGCAGTTGTGGATTAAAATTCTATTCTGGTAATCCCTATTCACATATTCGTATCAGCACAGTTAGGTAGCTGATACGATATGCTCAGACATATCTAGAGGGCAAGTACATTCGTGTACTAATCATTATATATCTCAATCCATGTAAAGTAGTTATGCGAAGGGCGAACCAAGTGCACTAAGGTTGATTAGACCGTAATACACTGATTCTGAAATGTATTAGTGTAGTACTCCAATAATACATATATCATGAACAAGCTTGATAAAGAATAAGCTTGCAAAACTAGGCTATAGTAGCAGTATAAGTCAAGGTAGTACAGTAAATATAAGTACGCTAGATTATGATATGAGAAATTTCAAAACAATTCAAATTCACAAAAAGACTAGACTCTACCATCTCTACAGTTATTATTCTAATTTCTACTCTAAGACGCTAGTTTGACCAAAAAGAGGTATGGCCTTCTAAGTTCTACAATCTTAGTATACACTAAAGGTTGTCCGTATAAAATAGAGATTCAAGGATGATTGGCATAAAGTAGGGATTCGAGGTTGTCTGCATAAAAAGTCTGCGCGTAAAAGTCTGTGTGAAAGTCTGAGCGTAAAAGTTTTGCGCTAAAATCTGCGCATAAAATTAGCGTGCGTAAAGTTTGTATAAAAGTCTGCCTGCGTAAAGTCTTGCCTAAAAGGTTTGCGTAAAATCTGCCAGCGTAAAAAGTATGCGCATAAAATCTCCTGCGTAAAGTCTAGCATACGTTGCAGCATAAAATTGTACGAGAAACTCATGAGTTTGTCAGTCAAAATTAGTGAATCCTGATATCTGACAAAAGTACTTGCACAACGATCGAGTGGATAGTTTGTGATGATGATTTTGCACGGAGTCCCAAGTTGTCGTTTAGTGATTTTATTGGATATAAGTCATTTTCTTTTTACGCTCGAGGTGAGACAAAACCAGATGTCCTGTCAAAAGCTGTTTCTTTTTGCACAGGGCTCGAGGCGTATCTCTGCCTTTAATGCACAAGATTTGGTCATGCCTGGGGAAAGCTAAGGTTGTAACAATACGCTCACATCCTATTCTTATGTTATGCCTAATCAGGTTACTCTACGATGGTTATCTATTATTCATGAATCATCAGGTTTACGTAGGTCAGTTACCTACGTGGCTTGCATGACGCATGATAAGGAAGATTAAGGGATCGTGGGTAGCGGTTGTCATAACTGCGGCGTAAAGGAGACAATCTCCTGCATAATTTAGTTTTCAGGCCAACAAGAAAGTCATTTGGCTTTTACGCCAACAAGGGTAAAGGGTCGCTGGCATAAAACTCTGGTTATCCAACATAGGATGAGGTTTCAGTCTTAGTATTCAACCTTGGATTCATATTGGTTTCTCAAAACTAGGGTCAACACTATGGTCAATTCTCTAACTAATCATAGTAGTATTTTTACTACACTCAAGTCATACATAAATACGCCAAGGGATAATGATAATTTAATCTATAGGTAAGTGATGCTAGGGTTTATTAGGTAATATGGAAGGCTAGGGTTCATTAAGTAGTCTGAACTTAATAATGTGTCAATGCCCTACTTGTGTTCTTAATAAGAATACTACTCTAATTATCATCCTATCAACAGGGATTCCTATATTATATCAGGGGCTATACTCAAAGAATTATTAGGGAAGCACAGGATTCAAGCAAGATGCAATTTATTCAAATAGAATGGATTGGAAGAAGAATGAGTCATAGTCAATTGGATGAGATCCTATTCTCTAATCCTAGGTGCAGGCTTGCTCGATACAGTAACGTAACCGAGACAATATGCTCTGACCTGCATGGGCCACCACTAAAAATATGTCACGTCCCAGTCCCAAAATACGTAGGACTAGCACACGTAAGCATGCCAGCCGCTTGTATATATGGCAACTCCAATATATAGAAACCATAATACATGCGTACGCTGTATAATGATCAATAATTCACAAGTGGTAAAACTATCACAAGTCACAGGGTATAATCTAAATCTTATCCACAGAGATCAAATATACATGAATAACCAATAACCAGGTAACTAAATCTCAATATAGAGTACCTAAAGAATGACAGTCGGATGGAAACAAATCCACTGTCGAAATAGAATATAAAATGAACAAGATAAACCCCATATAAATACATCTAACCATCACGAGGCTCAAAGAGAAGATCTTCTCGAAATATAAGTAGCTTGTCCGAATCTGCGCTCCCGCGAATACTCATAAACATCTACACCTGGAAAGGGACCAGCTCCTCAGAGGGACATAACAAGATACATAGAAGCATGCCATAATGTAAATACTGAATAAATAAAGGGGGGTGTGCTAACCATCTAAGTGAATGCAATATAAAGACAACCTTGGTCCGTATGGTTGGCGTAGGCATAACGGCCAGCATCCTCTAGAGTGTGGTATCTGCAACGTCCATTATTCCGAAGAATGAGGTATCTGAATATATACAACGTCCAACATTCTAAGGGATGTGGTATCTGCAAAGTATATAACGTCCGTATCACTCCGAAGAGTGCTGTATCTGCAATAAATAAGTTGGGTGTCCCATACGCCTACTAGTTGTCTTCCCCGCCCAATATAGATATACAAGTCGTGAATACGATGTGGACATCTCGTACTATGATGCAAGGCTCTATAGAAATAAACAGCTAGCTAAATACCCTTACACGTGTTGCTCATACTGATGGCCAGTCGCGCATGAGGCACGCATCCCTACATGAGCTATCTCTATGACGTGTAATAATACGTGTCAAGGCCTGGAAAGTCATACCAATAACTCCACAACTTTAGATGGGTCTACTAGACTCTAGGTCAGACACAAGTCCTAACGTCAACGCCTTCGTTGACTGCACCCGAGTCTTCTAGAACGCGCACATTTATATAATATTAAAATAAATAAATATGTAACTAAAATATAGAATTTAAACAGTACAACAAGGTACGGTATACTTTTCTGGCAAGAGAGCTGCAAAATGTAACGTCCAGATGTCAAATACCAAGAGTCAGAAACTATGACCTCAGAATAAATACCTCCGGATGCTGAAACACACATCACCAACAGTCTCAGAAAATATCAAATATCTAGAAACGCCTGTCCTTAAGTCCAATTTGGACACAGGGGCAAAAAGGACAGTTTTCGGTCAAAGCGGGGTCTACATGTAGGCCACTTTGCTCCAAAAAATATGTCAGGGTCAAAGGTCTCCAAATTCGCCAAACTTAGTGTCAACAAGTCCAGAACGTCGATACGAACCCAACGGAATGTCCAGAACTGGATTTCGATGTGCCAATCACAAAATCGCCCGTCAAGTGGAGCTTGTAGGGCCCACGATACGGGATTTTGTCAACGTTCTCAGAATCGAACCAAACTTGGATCACAGAACCAGCGTATTGCTATAAGTCCGATGGCGCAAGTTTCTTTTCGATCTAACGTGTGTACACAAAGTTACAGTATGTTCTAGAACAGGCGGATATGGGACGTTGTCGGCGAATACGCGTTGATTTCGGTGTGCACGCACATCCAAATCAGCTTCTGCGAAATCCCGCACATCCATATCAACGGCATGCACGTTTTGGTAAAAACCGCGTGCGACCAAGTCGTCCCGTTTGGCGGGGCATACTCAGTTCCGGGGTAAAATAGGGTATTGTTTTTCTTGTATTTGGATCGCGGTTCGCGATCGCCACAGGACGCGATGCACGGCCATCGAGAGGGTTACATAGCCTACGTGTCACAACTGACGGAATGAAAAACGGAACAACAAGGAGAGAGAACGGGTTACCTGAACAGGGCTCCATGGAATGAATTTTCTTCGTGTCCGTGAAGAGATACGACATGACACTGATCGTGTCCGGCTGCTGTGTCCAGTCTGTGTCCAGTGGAGACTCACCCGGGCTTCGCCGGAGGCGCTCAGACGGAGCTCGTCGGTCAGCGGGGCATCCGGGTAGGGCACGGTGCTTCGGGTGCTGCTGAGAGTCATCGAGGCTGAGGAGGGCCAAGCTCGGCTGAGGTTGAGGTGGTGGAGCGAGGAGAGAGTCGAGGTTGGGGCTGGCCGGGGTCGGGTGGCTGGGTCATGGCCGCTGCGTCGACTCCGTCGAGGAGGAGGGGAGAAGACTGTGGCTGTGGGGGGGGGAACCACGGTGAGGAGGAGGAGGGAAGAGGGCTGTGGGTCGGTGGTGGTGGCGAGTGGTTGCTGTGGTGTGGAGGGTGGTGGTGGCAGCTGGAGTCGAGGGTGGTGGCGCCGAGCTTCACGGAGAGATGGCGGGTGGAGCTCAGGGATGAGGTCAGGGACAGAGAAGAGGGAAGATGGGGGCTCGGGGTGGCTGCTGTCGAGGCCGGCGGGGGGGGGTTTCAGTCGAGAAGGGAAAGGGGGCTCGAGGGAGGGAGTTCGTCGAGGACGAAGGGCTGCGGGGGCTATTAGAGGGCGGCAGAGGATCATAGTGAGGAGGAGGAGGAGGAGGTCGAGGGTGGCGGTGGAGACGTGGGGGGGACGACGCTGGCGGAGGGGAAAAGGGGCTCGGGGAGAAGAGGAGCGGCGGGATCACGGTAAGGAGGAGGAGGATGAGGTCGAGGGGTCTGCACGGCGCTGTGCCGGCGAGGTCGGGGTCGGCTCCGGCCATGGGGAGGCGGAGCTGCTCCGGCGGGGGGGGGGGGGGTAGCCGACGGCAAAGGTTATGGTTTTCTTTGGATTTCTTTTATAGAAAATAATTTAGGGGTAAATTGGTAATTTCATAATCATGATGTTTTGTGGATATTTTTTGGTGGGTCCCTCTTCCAAATGGACGGTGTAGGTTCACCGGCCAATAGGAGGCTGATACCTCATACGAAAATTTGCAGAAAAGTCCCTGTAATTTCCTAAATTGCATAAAGGTCCTATTTTGGAAAATTGCGCAATTATGAAATTGTCTAGGAAAAGCATCCGATTCCTGCAAATGCTAAAATATACAGAAATGAGGGGAATGGCTGTGTGAAGGCCCTGAGGGCATGGGGGTGAGTCTGGGCAGGGACTGGGCCTGGTTTTCTTGGGTGATACGGGCCATCGTATTAATTAATTAATAATTACTGCGCACGGTGTTCTCTAATTATTTAGAGGCAGGTAGGGCCATAATTTTAGTGCGGTGTCAATATACTAAATGTAGTATACTCAGTGTGGAATAATAACGTATTTTTGTTTGGGCAAAACAGGTGCATGTTGGGCCTCAAATCTCTATTGGTACAGAGGTGGGTACAGATCTGGGAATTTAAATACGTATGTTTGTAACGATATTTGTGCGTCTAAAATGAGCACAAAACAGAGTATCTGGGAGTTGCACAAGGTTCAAAAAAATAGACTAGTATGTCTATGAGAGGTATGTGAACTTTGTTCGGGGATAACATTCAAGGTAAAGCTCCAAATAATTCGGTGATGGACAGGTGCACAAATCAATAGGATATGTAAGCAAAATAAATTAAAATATTGCCATAAATCCTAAATTGCTAAAAATAATCCTAAAATGCTGGAATCTGGTCGAGGGAGTTTACAATCTACCCAACTTATAAGAATTTCATCCTCGAAATTAAAACTAAGCCACGGTAGAAGTCAAAGACGGCATAAGATATAATTTAACAAAGTAATTTATATCTTGGTTACGAATAGGTTCAAAAAATGTTTACGCATGTCGTCCACACGCTTCCAAGTAGATTCTCTTGGCGCGCCATGCTTCCATGCCATGCGGAGCAAGGGAATAGACTGATTCCTCAATACCTTTTCTCGATGATCAAGGATTCCCACGGGTTGCTCTTGATACGACAAGCTCGGCCTAATGGTGATCTCCGAATGGTTGAGAACATGATTGCTGTATGTCACATATCGCCTGAGTTGCGATACGTAGAATACATCAAGTACTTCCTCAAGTGAAGGTGGTAGCGCAATTTGATATGCCACTACTCCCACTCTTTCTAGCACGCCAATGGTCCAATATATCTTGGCCTTAACTTGTTGCGTCCTCCGAATCGAATGGTCCTCTAGTAGGTGATATCCTCAAGAAGACATGATCATCCTCTTTGAATTCCAAGGGACGATGATGACGGTCTGTCCACTACTTCTGTCTGTCTTGCACTGCTCGCAAGTGTCCTTGTATTTACTTAACTGTCTCTACGGTGATGACCACCAACTCTGGTCACGCGAATCCTTGTCTGGTAAAATGCTGACTGGTATGCCGTGCAATCTTAAGATCTGCCTCATATATAAGTCCTTCTGCGTGAAGACGTACTTGAGACTTTTGTGGTCTGTATAGATCTCCACTTATTCCTCATATAAGTAATGTCTCCATAGCTTTAGATTAAATACAACGGTTGCAAGTTCTAAATTCTTCTCATGCACTCATAACTGTCTAGATGCATCAGCCATTATCTTGTCATCCTGTATTAATACGTATCCCAAAGTTTTTTCTGATGCGTCTGTAGATTACATAACTGCCTGATCTGGATAGAACAGTCAATACGGTTGCTGTGGTCAGTCGCTTCTTTAACTCCTCAAAAGTGGCTTGACACACGTTGGTCCATAGGAGTTCTTAATCCTTACAAGTCAACCTAGTTATAGGTGCTGCTATCCATTCAGGAGTCAGTCAATTGTTCATCCAGGTGAAATCCATTTAGACTCCTGATAGCAAAAGATACATTCTTCATTGTAACACTTTGACCAAAGTTACGAGGCAAAATTTTTGTGCTGCCATAGTGATGCATGTATCAAGAACGCAATAAAACGTAGGTAGGTAGCGAAGGTCATTCAAAAGATAGCACATTTTATATACTGAAATCAATCTAATAATAGAGTTTGAAAATTTCCCAAGGAACAAACAGAAATGGCTACAGAAACAATACACCTTTCGTACTTATAGTAAGCACGAGGTTTCGTCTTTCCGAAATAGGGGAAGTCGAAAAACAAAAATCAAGAGTTCAAGGGGGAGGTAATAGATTAGAAGTGTGGGGATCAAGGCGTTTAAAGAATTCAAATGGGAATTTTCAAGGCAGTTGTGGATTGAAATCCTATTCTGGTAATCCCTATTCACATATTCGTATCAGCACAGTTAGGTAGCTGATACGATATGCTCAGACATATCTAGAGGGCAAGTACATTCGTCTACTAATTATTATATATCTCAATCCACGTAAAGTAGTTATGCAAAGGGCAAACCAAGTGCACTATGGTTGATCAGACCGTAATACACTAATTCTGAAATGTATTAGTGTAGTACTCCAATAATACATATATCATGAACAAGCTTGATAAAGAATAAGCTTGCAAAACTAGGCTATAGTAGCAGTATAAGTCAAGGTAGTACAGTAAATATAAGTACGCTAGATTATGATATGAGAAATTTTAAAACAATTCAAATTCACAAAAAGACTAGACTCTACCATCTCTACAGTTATTATTCTAACCTCTACTCTAAGACGCTAGTTTGACCAAAAAGAGGTATGGCCTTCTAAGTTCTACAATCTTAGTATACACTAAAGGTTGTCCGTATAAAATAGAAATTCAAGGATGATTGGCGTAAAGTAGGGATTCGAGGTTGTCTGCGTAAAAAGTCTGCGCGTAAGAGTCTGTGTGAAAGTCTGAGCATAAAAGTTTTACGCTAAAATCTGCGCATAAAATTAGCGTGCGTAAAGTTTGTATAAAAGTCTGCCTGCGTAAAGTCTTGCCTAAAAGGTTTGCGTAAAATCTGCCAGCGTAAAAAGTATGCGCATAAAATCTTCTACGTAAAGTCTAGCATACGTTGCAGCGTAAAATTGTACAAGAAACTCATGAGTTTGTCAGTCAAAATTAGTGAATCCTAATATCTGACAAAAGTACTTGCACAACGATCGAGTGGACAGTTTGTGATGATAATTTTGCACGGAGTCCCAAGTTATCGTTTAGTGACTTTATTGGATACAAGTCATTTTCTTTTTACGCTCGAGGTGAGACAAAACCAGATGTCCTGTCAAAAGCTGTTTCTTTTTGCACAGGGCTCGAGGCGTATCTCTGCCTTTAATGCACAAGATTTGGTCATGCCTGGGGAAAGCTAAGGCTGTAACAATACGCTCACATCCTATCATTATGTTATGCCTAATCAGGTTACTCTACGATGGTTATCTATTATTCATGAATCATCAGGTTTACGCAGGTCAGTTACCTACGTGGCTTGCATGATGCATGATAAGGAAGACTAAGGGATCGTAGGTAGCGGTTGTCATAACTGCGGCATAAAGGAGACAATCTCCTGCATAATTTAGTTTTTACGCCAACAAGAAAGTCATTTGGCTTTTTCGCCAACAAGGGTAAAGGGTCTCTGGCATAAAACTCTGGTTATCCAACATAGGATGAGGTTTCAGTCTTAGTATTCAACCTTGGATTTCTATTGGTTTCTCAAAACTAGGGTCAACACTATGGTCAATTCTATAACTAATCCTAGTAGTATTTTTACTACACTCAAGTCATACATAAATACGCCAAGGGATAATGATAATTTAATCTATAGGTAAGTGATGCTAGGGTTTATTAGGTAATATAGAAGGCTAGGGTTCATTAAGTAGTCTGAACTTAATAATGTATCGATGCCCTAGTTGTGTTCTTAATAAGAATACTACTCTAATTATCATCCTATCAACAGGGATTCCTATATTATATCAGGGGCTATACTCAAAGAATTATTAGGGAAGCACAGGATTCAAGCAAGATGCAATTTATTCAAATAGAATAGATTGGAAGAAGGATGAGTCATAGTCAATTGGATGAGATCCTATACTCTAATCCTAGGTGCAGGCTTGCTCGGTACAGTAACGTAACCGAGACAATATGCTCTGACCTGCATGGGCCACCACTAAAAATATGTCACATCCCAGTCCCAAAATACGTAGGACTAGGACACGTAAGCATGCCAGCCGCCTATATATATGGCAACTCCAATATATGGAAACAATAATACATGCGTACGCTGTATAATGAACAATAATTCACAAGTGGTAAAACTATCACAAGTCACAGGGTATAATCTAAATCTTATCCACAGAGATCAAATATATGTGAATAACCAATAACCAGGTAACTAGATCTCAATATAGAGTACCTAAAGAATGACAGTCGGATGGAAACAAATCCACTGCCAAAATAGAATATAAAATGAATAAAATAAACCCCATATAAATACATCTAACAATCACGAGGCTCGAAGAGAAGATCTCCTCGAAATATAAGTAGCTTGTCCGAATCTGCGCTCCCGCGAATACTCATAAACATCTACACCTGGAAAGGGACCAGGTCCTCAGAGGGATATAACAAGATACATAGAAGCATGCCATAATGTAAATACTAAATAAATAAAGGGGAGTGTGCTAACCATCTAAGTGAATACAATATAAAGACAACCTTGGTATGTATGGGTAGGCGTAGGCATAACGGCCAGCATCCTCTAGAGTGTGGTATCTGCAACGTCCATCATTCCGAAGAATGAGGTATCTGAATATATACAACGTCCAACACTCTAAGGGATATGGTATCTGCAAAGTATATAACGTCCGTATCACTCCGAAGTGTGCGGTATCTACAATAAATAAGTTTGGTGTCCCATACGCCTACTAGTTGTCTTCCCCGCCCAATATAGATATACAAGTCGTGAATACGACGTGGACATCTCGTACTATGATGCAAGTCTCTATAGAAATAAACAGCTAGCTAAATACCGTTACACGTGTTGCTCATACTGATGGCCAGTCGCGCATGAGGCACGCATCCCTACATGAACTATCTCTGTGACGTGTAATGATACGTGTCAAGGCCTGGGAAGTCATACCAATAACTCCGCAACTTTAGGTGGGTCTACTAGACTCTAGGTCAGACACAAGTCCTAACGTCAACGCCTTCGTTGACTGCACCCGAGTCTTCTCGGACGCGCACATTTATATAATATTAAAATAAATAAATATATAACTAAAATACATAATTTAAACTGTACAACAAGGTAAGGTATACTTGCCTGGCAAGAGAGCTGCAAAATGTAACGTCCAGATATCAAATACCAAGAGTCAGAAACTATGACCTCAGAATAAATGCCTCCGGATGCTGAAACACACATCACCAACAGTCTCAAAAAATATCAAATAGCTAGAAACGCTTGTCCTTAAGTCCAATTTGGACACAGGGGCAAAAATGACAGTTTTCGGTCAAAGCGGGGTCCACATGTAGGCCACTTTGCTCCAAAAAGTGTATCAGGGTCAAAGGTCTCCAAATTTGCCAAACTTAGTATCAACAAGTCCAGAACGTCGATACGAACCCAACAGAATGTCCAGAACTGGATTTCGATGTTCCGATCACAAAATTGCCCGTCAAGTGGAGCTTGTAGGGCCCACGATACGGGATTTTGTCAATGTTCTCAGAATTAAACCAAACTTGGATCACAGGACCAGCGTATTGCTACGAGTCCGATGGCGCAAGTTTCGTTTTGATCCAACGTATGTACACAAAGTTACAGCATGTTCCAGAATAGGCGGATACGGGACGTTGTCGGCAGATACGCGTTGATTTCGATGTGCACGCACATCCAAATCAATTTCTGCAAAATCCCGCACGTCCATATCAACGGCGCACACGTTTTGGTAAAAACTGCGTGCGACCAAGTCGTCCCGTTTGGCGGGGCGTACTCAGTTCCGGGGTGAAATGGGGCATTGTTTTTTCTGTATTTGGATCGCGGTTCGCGATCGCCACAGGACGCGATGCACCGAGCAAGTTGTACGGCCATCGAGAGGGTTACATAGCCTACGTGTCACAACTGACAGAATAAAAAATGGAACAACGAGGAGAGAGAACGGGTTACCTGAACAGGGCTCCATGGAATGAATTTTCTTCGTGTCCGTGAAGAGATGCGACACGACACTAATCGTGTCTGGCTGCTGTGTCCGGTCTGTGTCCAGTGGAGACTCACCGGGGCTTCGCCGGAGGCGCTCAGACGGAGCTCGTCGGTCAGCGGGGCGTCCGGGTAGGGCACGGTGCTTCGGGTGCTGCTGAGAGTCATCGAGGCTGAGGAGGGCCGAGCTCGGCTGAGGTTGAGGTGGTGGAGCGAGGAGAGAGTCGAGGTTGGGGCTGGCCGGGGTCGGGTGGCTGGGTCGTAGCCGCTGCATCTGTGGGGGGGGGAACCACGGTGAGGAGGAGGAGGGAAGAGGGCTGTGGGTCGGTGGTGGTGGCGAGTGGTTGCTGTGGTGTGGAGGGTGGTGGTGGCAGCTGGAGTCGAGGGTGGCGGCGGCGAGCTTCACGGGAAGATGGTGGGCGGAGCTCAGGGAGGAGGTCGGGGACAGAGAAGAGGGGAGATGGGGGCTCGGGGTGGCTGTTGTCGAGGCCGGCGGGGGGGGGGGGGGTTCAGTCGAGAGGGGAAAGGGGGCTCGACGGGGGGGAAGTTCGTCGAGGACGAAGGGCTACGGGGGCTGGGAGAGGCCGACGGAGGATCCTAGTGAGGAGGAGGAGGAGGAGGAGGTCGAGGGTGGCGGTGGAGACGTGGGGGGGCCGACGCTGGCGGAGGTAAAAGGGGGCTCGGGGAGGAGAGGAGCGGCGGGATCACGGTGAGGAGGAGGAGGAGAAGGAGGAGGAGGAGGAGGTCGAAGGGTCTGCACGGTGCTGTGCCGGCGAGGTCGGGGTCGGCTCCGGCCATGGGGAGGCGGAGCTTCTCCGGCGGGGGGGGAGGGTAGCCGACGGCTAGGGTTAGGGTTTTCTTTGGATTTCTTTTATAGAAAATAATTTAGGGGTAAAATTGGTACACAATCAGGATATTTTGTAGATATTTTCAGGTGGGTCCCGCTTCCAAATGGACGATGTAGGTTCATCGGCCAATAGGAGGCTGATACCTCACATGAAAATTTGCTAAAAAGTCCCTGTAATTTCCTAAATTGCATAAAGGTCCGATTTTAGAAAATTGCGCAATTACGAAATTGTCTGGGAAAAATATTCTATTCCTGAAAATGCTAAAATGTACAGAAATGAGGGGAATGGCTGTGTGAAGGCCCTGAGGGGATGGGGGTGAGTCTGGGCAGGGGCTGGGCCTGGTTTTTTTGGGTGATACGGGCCATCGTATTAATTAATTAATAATTAATATGCACGGTGTTCTCTAATTATTTAGAGGCAGGTAGGGCATAATTTTAGTGCGGTGTCAATATACTAAATGTAGTATACTCAGTGTAGAATAATAATGTATTTTTGTTTGGACAAAACAGGTGCATGTTGGGCCTCAAATCTCTATTGGTACAGAGGTGGGTACAGATCTGGGAATTTAAATACGTACGTTTGTAACGATATTTGTGCGTCTAAAATGAGGCACAAAACAGAGTATCTAGGAGTTGCACAAGGTTCAGAAAGATAGACTAGTATGTCTATGAGAGGTATGTGAACTTTGTTCGGGGATAACAGTCAAGGTAAAGCTCCAAATAATCGGTGATGGACAGGTGCACAAATCAATAGGACATGTAAGCAAAATAAATTAAAATATTGCCATAAATCCTAAATTGCTAAAAATAATCCTAAAATCCTGGAATCTGGTCGAGGGAGTTTACACCCAGAGGGCCTAGGCTGAGGAACAACACAAGCAAACTGATATGATGAGACAAGGCATTGAGAATGCTCACCAGGTGGCTATTTTGGCAGTAGAGAGGACAACACCATCACAGCCATAGGAGGTACAATCCAGGCCCGGTACCATACATGACTTCAAGAAGTTGCATCCCCGGCCCTTCAGGGGGACAAAGGGCATTATATATGCAGATGACTGGTTGGAGAACATGGAGCTCGTCATGCGTTTATCCCGCCTTGCAGAGGATATGAAGGTGGAGGCAGTAGGAATACAGATGATAGACATCGCTAGTACTTGGTTCCGGAATGAGCCACATATTTTGTCACTACCATATTTTCTAGAAAAGAATATTTTGGTTATTTTATAATTAATTAAATATTATGCATGTTGTATATTTATTTATTGTATTATTTATTTTTTGTTAGATGTTAGTTTATTATTTTGGACTTGTGTTAGTGGATCTAACTAGTTTAGATTAGATCCATGGACAAACATTTAAATCTAGTTAGAATTGAGCCAAATTAGAAGCCCATTCATTAGGAGGATGATTAATTAAGTTAAACCCAATAGACTAGAATCTTCCCTCCTTAATTATTTCTTCATGAGAGGCTCCAAGTGGTATTTTAGACTTTACATAGTAGCTTGGGGAGGGGGTTAAGTGGCCGGCCATATGTTAAAGGGAGGGAAGTTTTTCTCTCTTCATTTTTTATTTCAAATCTAGATCTAGAATTTTTTCTTCCAAATTTCTTCATTACCACATCAAATTTTACCTAAATTTCTTCTCAATTCCTTCTTTAATTATCATTGGAGGCTATTAGAGCAAGGATCTACAAGAAGGAAGTAAAGATCTACAAGGTGGATCAAGGATCTACAAGTTGAAGGCTCTTTTCACCCAATTTGGAGATTTTATTGGAAATCCATCTCCCAATAGGTACAATTCAATTTTTGTCACGCCCCGGTTCCATGGATAAGGAACCGAGACACGTGGCAATGGCCAGCAGTGTACTTCGGCGGGCTTTCCAATCTAATGGGCCTGTCGGAGTACACTTAAGATGTGAAGTACAATGAATAACCCATCACATAACACAAGTATACTCAATCTAAATCTCATCCACAGGCAGCAATATAAGAGCACAATAAAAGTAAATACAACAACTAATGTGCAGGAAGGAAATATCCAGACAAGTATCAAATACAAATACTAGAGTAGTCATACGGGGACAAACCCGCTAGTACAAATATACTGGAAAGAAAGTAAGCAGTAAGATAACTTGGGACAGCAGCAGATAACTAGGTAATGATACCGTCCTAAGGAAAGAGTCACTACCAGTGATCAGGCAAAGAACTCAGGAATGACCTCGTCCTCGGCAGTGAGTACAGCTGCTGGATAGATGCCCAGTCCGTACTCCTCCGGGTAATCCTCGTAGCCTACACCTGGAAGGGAACCAGGTCCTCAGAGGGATGTAACAAGGTACAGAAATACAACATGCCAGGTAAACAGATAATACAAGTGCAACGACAGGGTAATCTATCTTAACCAAACAAGTGTGAGACAGTTTAGAGACAATGTTCGACGCGTGGGATTTCTAAAATAAACCGTAGCTCCGAACACAGAGACACACGTGTCGTACCGTAGCTCCGAGTAAAGAGACACATGGGTGATGCCACTACACTATAATACAGGATCTCTACATATACATATATAAGCGCGTGCAGAGTAGCCCAAACGTCTAGTAACTGTCTTCCCCTTCCCAAGCGGTCAACGATTGTGCGTTGAACCTGAACCTCTAACTACAGTCTCGACACACAGAATAAACTCAACAAACGCGATCCTAAGGTCATCCCAGTCTCTGGTCATGATGTCAGTATCAGGATACAGGAATCTGGCACGAACACGGTATATAAATGTGTCCTGGGGTATCGATGTACTCAGGTACGTGCATCGAGGTGCTGTGAAGCATGTAGCAATTATTCTAAGACGTTACGTCGAATGTCATCACCTGGTTGTGAATCGGACGCGGAGTATCGAATGTCAACATAAATATGCGCACGAAGTACATAAAGAACAACAAGTATCTGTAAACTGAAATACAAGGTGGCAAGGTACACTTGCCTGGATTCGCAGGCTGAAGATGAGGCTCTGGTCCGAGGTCAAAGTCCGAGGGGCCCAAAGAACCTAGAGAATTAAATTAATTAACTAGATTAGTGACTCTAATTATAAATATTATTTATACAAAACATAACTTAGGTCTATATATACTGATAGTTGTTTGTAAGAGTTTTAACACATGTCAGTTTAATAATTCGGGTCTTAGTTAAATATATACACACTAAGTACTATAGGATGCCAATACACAATCAATCCACAGTCATTAATTCCTAAGTGTTCCCATTTGGCACTACTAACCCTATATGATATCTAACAAAACTTGGTTTCAACATTATAATTAAGTCCATTTAATGACTTTAGAGAAGGCCATAATCCGCTTCACAACACATCCCAAGAGAACATTACCATCACATTAAATCTAGATTCCTCTTTCATTTTTCTTTGCAAACACACACACAGCGACAGATAAAAATGCTACCATATTAAAGGCTGAGCTCCTATGCTCACATCCACTTCCCACCATAGCATTAATATTTCTCCTTAAGCCCTTCTTCCCAAATCAACCCACAGTCATTATCATATTTAGGCTACCCATCCATTACTAAACACACATAGTTACTCCTCACTTTTAGCAACTTCTAAACATTGTATAAATATATAACTTTTTCTCTCTTCTTTACTTCCCTCTCTAATTCACACACATCTATATCCTATATCATCTCCATGCACGTTGGTGGACAACACACACTAGTATTTGCTTATGACTGCAAACCTCACATGGGCACAGTTTCAAACCATTCCTTTATTTCAATTTGATACATACACACTCACAATACGGTACTCCCCATGCCAAGAAAGGAAACCAGCCAACACTTCGTTCACTATTCTTTTTTCTAATGGATCACACCAACTCATTTTTTTTCTATTCCTCTCTCCTTTAGTACATCTTACCTCATGGTGAAGTTCCAATGACATGAATTCACAAATAAGTATTCCTTCTTTAAACATACATCAACCACAAACTATAATTTATTTTCTCCACATATAGGGACTGTCATTCCCGTTACTCCCCTCACACATACACCCCAGTAGCAATTATGCTCCTCTTTATACTTAATACATACTTCTTCTAATGAACCCATTCTTAATGTAACATTATGAACACTATAACCTAAGAACGCAACCAGAATATATATGACACAACATTGATAAAGCATGGTGAAGGAAAGGAGAACAAAATGTATACAAAAAGAGGATGGAACTCACAGTCCGGCGGGAAAGCTACAGCGGGCCGGAGCGGCGGCACCGCCTAGCCGGAGTCGAGTCGTCGGCCGGAGTTCTCCAAGAGGAAGATGAGACTAAGGAAGAAGAAGAAGGAAATAATGGAGAGTGGAGAAGCTTTGCATGGAGGGTTTTAAATGAAGGAGTGAGGAGAGAGAGAGAGATGTTTCCTTGGGATTAGGGCCGGTGGTGTGTGTTGAGGGTGGGGTGAGGTGTTGCTTTATAGGGGTTTGTGAAGGGGATGGAGGGTTGTGATGGTGTCTTTCAAAATAGAGGGTTGTGATTTGTCATGAAGAGAAGTGAGTTTCTTCATGAAGGGGTGAATGGATCGGTGAGAATGGGACCCCATTTTGGGACCTCTCCATTGTTCATGGCCAATAGGGTGATGACACATAATTCCATTAATTGCAACTTAGCCCCTTCAATTCGAAAAATTACACGAACACATAAAATGACACAAAAATTATGGAGAAAAATATGTTTAGTAATTTTCATGGTGAGGGGGTATTGTGCGTTAGGCACGGGTTTAATTAAAATGGTATTGGGATTAATTTAGGGTTAAAAATAGGATTTACAAAGTTGGTATCCCCGATTTAAATAGAAATAATGTGTCCCGCGAATTTAAATTAAATGGGGCACTTGGGGTCAAAATCCGGAAATGACGTAAAGATCAAAAATGGTGGGGGCTTGGAATCAGTCTTGGACCCTTTAGTTGGTCCGGCTCAACGGATTAAGTTGGTATCTCAAAATTTAGGGTAACGACACAAGTGTCCGACACGGAATTAAATATGGATTTCGAATTCGAAAAATTGTGTAATTAATTTAGAGCACAACGGAAACTGATTTTGATCGACAAAAAAGTCCAGTGCCTAATTTGGCGGGTCTAGTCAGAAGTACAGTAATTGAACGAAATTTATGGGCTGATATTGGGCTCCGAATAATCAAACAATGATAGGGCGCGCCAAGGGTTTTAATTAATTGTATTAAATACCAGATAAACTTATCTCTACTCTAAACCTCGACATCTGCTACCAAAAACTAAAATTTTCTAAATCCACCCTAACTATCTACAGAATAAATCGAGGGGGTTTACATTCTTCCCAACTTAGAAAATTTTTTTCCCCGAAATTAAAAGTAAAGCACGATAATATCTAAAAGAATTTTAAAACAACTAGTAATCAAATGCCGTACGTAAATTCGTACCTTGCTCCTCAAATAAGTATAGGAATCGCTGTCGAATAGAATCCTTGCGCTCCCAAGTAGACTCGCCTGGTGAATGGTGCTTCTATGCCACTCTGACCAGTCGAATCGTCTGTCCTCTCAATGTCTTCTCGCTGCGATCGAGGATCTCAACTGGCTGCTCTACGTAAGACAGACTAGGCCCGACTGTAATCTCCGAATGATCAAGCACGTGGCTAGGGTCTGCGATATATCTCCTCAACTGTGATACATAAAATATGTCATGTAATCCTTCTAATGATGGAGGTAATGCAATATAGTAAGCCACTTCGCCAACTCGTTCCAAAATGTCAAAAGGTCCGATGTACCTCGGACTCAGCTTGCCTTTGCCTCCGAATCTGATGGTACCGTGGGTAGGCGATATTCTCAAAAATACATGGTCACCCTCCTTGAACTCTAATGGTCTGCGGTGCGCATCTGCCCAGTGTTTATGTCTGTCCTGTGCTACACGCAGGTGGCTCGGAATATTCTTGACCTTCTCTACTGTCTGTGTCACCAACTCTGGACCCAGTATCTGACGCTCTCCCATGTCACTCCAACAAACCGACGACCTATATTTCCTGCCGTACAGTGCCTCATAAGGTGCCATCTGTATGCTGGCCTGGTAACTGTTATTGTAGGAGAATTCTACCAAGTGTAGGTGGTCCTCCCAAGATCCTCTAAAATCAATCATGCATGCTCTCAATATATCCTCTAATATCTATATCGTGTGCTCTGACTATCCATCAGTTTGTGGATGATATACAGTGCTGAACTTGAGGCGAGTTCCTAGGCTCTCCTGCATACTCCGCCAAAAATATGACATGAATCTGGAATCACGATCCGATATTATGCTGACAGGTACTCCATGTAATCGTACTATCTGCCTCATATACATGTCAGCTAGTATCTCTGTGGATTGCCCAACTCGGAAGGGCAAGAAATGTGTAGACTTGGTGAGTCTGTCTACGACAACCCAAACTGCATCCTTCCAGCTAGGGATCCGTGAAAATCCTGTGATGAAGTCCATGGTAATGTGTTCCCACTTCCACTCGAGAATGGGAAGTGACTGTAATAATCCTGCAGTCCTCTGATGTTCAGCCTTGACTTGCTGACAAACTAAACACTTTGCCCCAAATCTTGCAATTTTCCTCTTCATCCCATGCCACCAGAAATGCTGTCTCAAGTCTCGGTACATCTTCGTACCCCCGGGATGAATAGAATAAATCGAGCTATGTGCCTCGGTCATCAACTCTTGGCGTAGCTTGCCACTCGAAACATATAGGCGATCTCCATACCTCAACGTCCCATCTTCATGAATCCTGAGTCCCGTCTACATGCCGACTTCTGTTCTCTCTCGCAGACGTCGAAATCTCGCATCTGTAGGCAATGCTGCCTTGATCCTCTCAATCAAAGTAGACTGAACCTCAAGACTGGCCATCTGTCCATCCATTCCTGGCAATATGATCTCTATCCCAAGCCCCTGGAGGTCCCCTAGCAACTGTCGCTGCGTCGTCAAAAAGTATGCCATGGGCTTCCTTCTTAAGGCATTGCTACAACATTCGCCTTGCCAGGGTGGTACCATAACTTAATGTCATAATCTGTCATCAACTCTAGCCAACGTCTCTGTCTCATGTTGAGCTCCTTCTGCATGTAGACGTACTTCAGGCTTTTATGATTTGTATAAATCTTAACACGCTCACCATAAAGGTAATGTCTCCATAGCTTTAGTGCAAATATCACAGCAGCTAGCTCCAAGTCGTGCGTCGGATAGTTCTTCTCATAAACTCTCAGCTGTCTCGGTATGTAGGCTATTACTTTGCCATGTTGCATCAGTACACATCCCAATCCGCTCCCTGACGCATCACTGTACACTACAAATCCTCCTGATCCAGAAGGTAGTGTCAAAATCGGTGCTGATGTCAGACGCTTCTTCAGCTCATCGAAGCCGCCTGACACTCGTCGGTCCAGATAAACTCTTCGCCTTTACGCGTCAGTCGCGTCATAGGCACAGCTATCCTCGAGAAGTTTTCTACGAACCTCCGATAATATCCGGCAAGTCCGAGGAAGCTCCTAACCTCCGTAACTGATGTAGGGGTAGGCCAGGTCTCTACTACAGCTATCTTTTCTGGGTCAACTGATAGTCCATCTCGGTTGATTATGTGCCCCAAAAATGGTACTCTATCCAAGCAGAACTCACATTTGCTGAGTTTGGCGTACAGCCTCTCATATCTCAGCGTCTCCAACACGATCCTGAGATGCGTCTCGTGCTTCTCCTGGCTCTTGGAATATATCAAGATATCGTCTATAAATACCACCACAAACTTATCTAAGTACTGGTGGAAGACATTGTTCATCAAACACATAAATAATGCTGGCGCGTTGGTTAAACCAAACTGCATGACTAAAAACTCATAGGGGCCATACTTCGTCCGAAAGGCCGTCTTCTGGATGTCCTTTTTCCTACCTTGATCTGATGATATCCGGATCTGAGATCGATCTTCGAGAATACACATACACCGCTAAGTTGATCAAATAAATCATCGATGCACGGCAGTGGATACTTGTTCTTTATCGTTACAGCATTTAGCGTCCTGTAATCGATACACAAGCGTACCGTCCCATCCTTCTTCGGTACAAACAGAATGGGTGCTCCCCATGGAGATACACTAGCCCGTATGGAAATCTTATCTAAGAGATCATCTACTTGAACCTTCAGCTCAACCAACTCCTTCGGTGCTAGTCTGTAAACGGGGGAAGTAACTGGCTCGGCTCCTGGAGTCAACTCTATAGTGAACTCAATCTCTCTGTCAGATGGCAGTCCTGGGAGATCCTCTGAAAACACATCCTTAAACTCTGCTATAAAGTGAGGGTACATCGGTTCACCTTCTGTAATGTGTGTCGCTAGGGTAGGTTGGACACCATGCTCTCGGGCTCCCCAAAGAAACTCAAACTCTGGGTGATCTGGGGGTCCAAAGATGACACAACCACGATGGCAATCTAGTGTTGCGTAGTATTGGCTCAACCAATCCATGCCTAGAACAATGTCATAGTCCGACATGAAGAAAACCAAAAATTGGGCACGCATCTCTCGCCCACAGACAACTACTGAACATGATCTACAAGTGTCACTAACAGGTACTATTCCACCTCCCGTAAGGATCCTCTTGATCTTCGGAAGGGGTGCGGTGGCTATTCTATGGGTAGCCACGAAACTAGCTGCAATAAAAGAGTGTGTGGCACCAGAATCAAATAGGACTAATGCTAGTAATAAAGCTACTAAGATTGTACCTGCAATCACTTCTTCGGCTGTCTCAGCCTCCTCTATGGTCATAGCATAGGACTGTCCCTGTCTCGGTGCTGGTGCCCTCGGTTGATATCGGTCCTGGTGGAACTGTCCTGCCTGTGGGAACAAGGGTGGCCTCCTCTGGTTTCCTCCTGGTGCTGGTGGTCGCTATGCTCCAGCTCCTGCGTAAGGTGGCCTCTGTCCAGAAGGCTGCTGATAAGGCCTCGGCGCTGGCATGGCTGGCCGATGAACCATCTGCACTGGATCTCTCTACTCAGGGCAATCTCAGATGGCATGCTGGGCCGATCCATATCTCAAACATACGCCCAACCTCCGTCTACAGTCCCTTATCAAATATTCCCTCTTGCCGCAGAAATGGCATATGGGAATGATAGCTCCCTGCTGTGGTGCTGCCCTCTGTTGCTGCTGTTGTACGAGAGGGCGCTTCACAGGTCCTCCCTGCGGGGCTCGGACTGCTGATGACGACGCATAGGAGCGCTTCTGGCTAGCCTCCATCTTGTTGATACGATCCTGGCGTCGTGCTGCAAGTAGTACCTCGGAGTAAGAGGTGGGGGCGGTGGACCCGATAAGCCTCTGGGTCTCAAAACTCAGGCCCTCATAAAACTTCTCGGCCTTCGCTTCTTCAGTGGGGATCAGGTATGGTGCAAATCTGCTCAGGCGGAGGAACTCAGAATTGTATTCCTCTACAGTCATACTCCCCTGCCTGAGGTTCTGGAATCTGTCCCGAAGCTCTGCTCGGGCGGTAGAGGGTATGTACATCTCCTGGAAGAGTCTGGAGAACTCTTCCCAGGTGGCACGATCCGGTCCCAAATGCTGCTCCTCAGAAAGCCACCAGTGATGAGCGTTGTCGGTGAGCTGCATCCTGACAGCCGTCATCCATCGGTGTCGGGGGAGGTCAGTAGCCTCCAGCTGGTGCTGTATGCCGGTGAGCCAAGCGTGGACCTCCGTCGGCTCCTCCGTGCCCGCAAAAGATTGCGGCATCAAACGACGGAAGTCTATGACAGACCCTCGCGTCGGCTCGTATGCTGGTGGTGACGCCTGCTCCAAGGCCGTCACGATGCTCTCTCTCAGAGTCTCAGCCTGGTGCTGCTGGGCCTGCTGTTGAGCCTGCTGCTGGGCCTGCATTATCGCATACATCATTTGGAACATCTGGGTTCCATCCATCGATTGCCCGGTGGGAATGGCATAAAGGGCATCTGGGGCGGGAATGGTGGAGGAGGTGGTAGTTACTGCTCCTCCTGACTCGGGATCCTCCGATCCTCAGGTCCTGCCTGATGTGGAGTCTGGTGGCCGTCTGAAGGCACCTCGGGATATCCTGATGACTGCCCCATGGGAGCTGGAGTCAGTAGAAGGATCTGCTCCAGATCTGGTTCTCCGGATGATCCAGCGTCTCGGGGAACGTCGCTAGGCTGTGCGACACGTCCACTGCAGAGATTCATAACTCTGAAAAGAAGTCATGACTGCGATCAGCATTTGAGAAAAATAAACAAGATATAATTTGGTAAACGATATCGAGATAGAGGTGTCATGTGAAGGTTTCAAACTTTGCAGATGAGATTTTTAACTCTATTCCTAATTTGCAGGCTCGCTTGGCACAGTCAGGTGACCAAGACAATTTAAATCGGACCTGCATGGGCCACCACATAAACCTTGTCACGCCCCAGTTCCATGGATAAGGAACCGAGACACGTGGCAATGGCCAGCAGTATACTTCGGCGGGCTTTCCAATCTAATGGGCCCGTCGGAGTATACTTAAGTTGTGAAGTACAATGAATAACCCATCACATAACATAAGTATACTCAATCTAAATCTCATCCACAGGTAGCAATATAAGAGCACAATAGAAGTAAATGCAATAACTAATGTGCAGGAAGAAAATATCCAGACAAGTATCAAATACAAATATTAGAGTAGTCATACGGGGACAAACCGGCTAGTACAAATATACTGGAAAGAAAGTAAGCAGTAAGATGACTTGGGACAGCAGCAGATAACTAGGTAATGATACCGTCCCAAGGAAAGAGTCACTACCAGCGATCAGGCGAAGTCATCAGGAATGACCTCGTCCTCGGCAGTGAGTACAGCTGCTGGATAGATGCCCGGTCCATACTCCTTCGGGTAATCCTCGTAGCCTACACCTGGAAGGGAACCAGGTCCTCAGAGGGACGTAACAAGGTATAAAAATACAACATGCCAGGTAAACAGATAATACAAGTGCAACGACAGGGTAATCTATCATAACCAAACAAGTGTGACACAGTTTAAAGATAATGTTCGACGCGTGGGCTTTCTAAAATAAACCGTAGCTCCGAACACAGAGACACACGGGTCATACCGTAGCTTCGAGCATAGAGACACACGGGTGATGCCACTACACTATAATACAGGATTTCTACATATACATATATAAGCGCGTGCAGAGTAGCCCAAATGTCTAGTAACTATCTTTCCCTTCCCAAGCGGTCAACGATTGTGCGTTGAACCTGAACCTCTAACTACAGTCTCGACACATAGAATTAACTCAACAGACGCGACCCTAAGGTCGTCCTAGTCTCTGGTCATGATGTCAGTATCAGGATATAGGAATCTGGCACGATCACGGTGTATAAATGTGTCCTGGGGTATCGATGTACTCAGGTACGTGCATCGAGGTGCTGTGAAGCATCTAGCAATTATTCTAAGACGTTACGTCGAATGTCATCACCCGGTTGTGAACCGGACGCGGAGTATCGAACGTCAACATAAATATGCGCACGAAGTACATAAAAAACAACAAGTATCTGTAAACTAAAATACAGGGTGGCAAGGTACACTTGCCTGGATTCGCAGGCTGAACACTACCAGAAAAAGTCAAATTAGCGACGTCTAAAAACGTCGCTAAATAACCAAAAATTGTCGCTAATTTGGTTTAGCGACGTAATTAGCGACGTTTTAAAGCAGTCGGAAAAAACTAAGTCGCTAAAACAAAAAACGTCTCTAAACGTCGCTATGTCGACGTTTTTTAGCTACTTTAATGTGTCGCTAAATTTAGCGATGTTTTGCGACGCCAAGTCACTAAATAGCGACGTATAGTAAAGTCGCTAAACGTCGCTGATTAGCGACATCTATCGCGATGTTACACCGACGTCTTTAATGACCTGGCTATACTGCCATGTCAGCAATTGGCGACGTATAGTGACGTCATTAGCGACGTCATTAGCGACTTTTTACAGCATCGCTAATTAGCAACGTATTTAGCGACGTAACTTAACGTCGCTAAACGTCGCTAATAACGTCGCTAATTTTAAAAAAAATAAAAAAAATAGTGTCCAGAAGCAAACATTGGTGATTCCCTGCAGTTTTACATCATCTTCATCATACACACCAACATGATTCAATCTAGTTAACTATATAATCCAATTAAATTAAAGACCACAAGAAGTATCAATCCAATTAAATATGGATAAATATATAATCTAATTAAATTAACTAAAAAATTAAAGACCACAAGAAGCATCATACATCATGTCTATTGTTGAAGTATCAATAATTCATAATATACAATCGCATCCTAAATAATAATAAAAATAACTATACTACTATGGATCTGCAGGAGGCTGACCACCGGCGCGCTTGAAGGATAAGAACTCCTCATACTCGTCCCGTGGAATCGACACCGATGTCGATGGAGAAGGCAGTTACGTCGGTAGAGGCCGTGCCCGCTCCAAGTCTGCGAGTCGCTGGTTGTAAGAATCCATGGTAGATAACAGCCTCGTACTGCTATCACCCATTGAATCCTGCATCCTCGTCAGCTTCTCGCCCATCGATAGCTGTAACGCCTACAGCTCCATGATGTTGCGATCATGGAGGCTCTAATATCATTTGTCAATTCCCGTAGCTCCATCATGTTGCGATCGAGCATATCCAATCGTACGATGAGCATCGGATCGTCCGCCTGCGGCTGGGACCGGGACTGGTCCTCCATACTTCGCAGCAAGTCGTCACGGAGAGACGCAATCTGACGATCAACGGCCTCCTGGACGGCCTCCTGGACTCTGGCCGACGACTGCGAGGGCTGCGACTGCGAGAGGTGTGTGGAATACGCAGCTGTCGGGAGGCCCTAGATGACTGCGTCGCAACCAGGGCGCCATAGGAGCCCGTACCGTAGTAAGTACCCCTCTGGAGACCACCAGCTGCGGTCACCCACAGGTCGTCCGCCGACGGAGATAGACCGGGCTACGACGAAGCACCAGCCTCTCCAGGTGTAGGTGCACTAGCAGTCGCCCGCTCATGAAGCCTAAGATACTCGACCTAGAAAAGGTTTGGAAACTCAATAATTGCCTAAGTTATATTAAAATAAACACAAAGTAAAGTAATACTTACATAGGTCTATGAGGCCCTCTCATCAATGAGATTTACGTCCTTGCGATGGGTGGCAAAGAAGACGGTCACCATGTTTGCATCCTCACCCCTCTGTACCTGTTAAAAATATATTATTTATTACTAAACTTAAATATTTTTTCCAAGTACCATTTTATGGTACTTATATTAAAATAATATATTTTAAAAGAAAAAATATACCAAACGACAGAAATATTTTGTCATCGGAATTGAGCCACCACACCACTTGGCAGCATTCTGCCTAGCCGCCTTGGCCTTCTTAGACCTTTCCTTATAGCTCGGATCGTCGAATCTAGCCCTCATCGCCGTCCACTGCTCAGGCGTGATCCAACCTTGGATCGGTTTTCCAGCACGATCACGAGCCTTCTGGTCATCCAGAGCATCTCGGATAAGGTTGGCGGCAACGGTAGGAAAAAGTCGCTCGATTAACTCGGCCCGGTACGGAGGATAAAAATACGTTTGCTACAATAAATAATTCATTAAGTTAGCATCACGAATATGCATAAATTAGAGGATTTACTTAATATACTTTTACCTGGAAGTGCGCAAACCAGAACGCCTTCCTCTCCTCCGGAGCCTCATAGTAGTTGATCCAAGGGCCACCGTAGTTGTTCCTCAGAATTGGCCCAAGCGTCTCTGAACCGACGATGGACGATATCTATACAGAGATAATAATTTAGATTACTGAAAAAGTCAATATACGATGAATAAAGAGAAACACAAATATATACTAAACCATCTAATTGACTTACTTTGTACCGTCGGCCCAAATCTCTGTCCTCGTCTCCTCCGGTGGTGTGCATGGAGGATCTTGATGATGCTGGGACAACGTCGGTACGACCTCCTCTACATGCTCATCTGTCTCCATGGTTCCGTCAGCAGGAGGAACGCAGGACGAGGGAGTACTATCACGCCTGGAACTACTCGTCCCAGGAGTGATGCCACGCAATGTCGTCGCAGTCGGAGATGTGACTGATCGATATACTGGAGTACTGGGCGACGATGATCCAGAACCAACAGTAGGCAGTACCGGAGTGGCACTCTGTCTACTTCGGGACCTGCCGAATCCTCCGCGTCGTCCTGTCATATCTGATAACAACATATGATGAATATAGAGAAACACAAATATATACTACATTCTACAGTCGAAATGTGATACATATCTCAAAGCATTATACAGTCAAAATATAATACATATATTCGTTAATGTCAACATCTACTTCTACATGCAATATTTACAGTCCAAATATAGTTACATTCTACATGTAATATTTTTTATTTTCAATCATCTTCAGAAAATTTATCTTGTTCGCCTTCGTCGTCCTGCTCTTCCTCTTCCTCGTCTTCACTTTCATCTACTTCGTCGTCCTCTTCGGATAATTCTACATCTTCTACATTATTACTCGTGTAATGAGTAACTTCGGTTGAGTCCACATCTACAATATTTGTTACAAGAGGTAGATCGTCCTCCTGATAAGCTATTTCGTCAATGTCAAAGGTATTTCTAGCTTTAGTCTTGCATACTGCCCACCAATCTTCGATGAGGCTCTGGTCCGACGTCAAAGTCCGAGGGGCCCAAAGAACCAAGAGAATTAAATTAATTAACTAGATTAGTGACTCTAATTATAAATATTATTTATACAAAACATAACTTAGGTCTATATATACTGATAGTTGTTTGTAAGAGTTTTAACACATGTCAGTTTAATAATTCGGGTCTTAGTTAAATATATATACACTAAGTACTATAGGATGCCAATACACAATCAATCCACAGTCATTAATTCCTAAGTGTTCCCATTTGGCACTACTAACCCTATATGATATCTAACAAAACTTGGTTTCAAAATTATAATTAAGTCCATTTAATGACTTTAGAGAATGCCATAATCCCCTTCATAGCACATCCCAAGAGAACATTACCATCACATTAAATCTAGATTCCTCTTTCATTTTCCTTTGCAAACACACACACAGAGACAGATAAAAATGCTACCATATTAAAGGCTGAGCTCCTATGCCCATATCCACTTCCCACCATAGCATTAATATTTCTCCTTAAGCCCTTCTTCCCAAATTAACCCACAGTCATTATCATATTTAGGCTACCCATCCATTACTAAACACACATAGTTACTCCTCACCTTTAGCAACTTCTAAACATTGTATAAATACATAACTTTTTCTCTCTTCTTTACTTACCTCTCTAATTCACACACATCTATATCCTATATCATCTCCATGCACGTTGGTGGACAACACACACTAATATTGGCTTATGACCGTAAACCTCACATGGGCACAGTTTCAAACCATTCCTTTATTTCAATTTGATACATACACACTCACAATATGGTACTCCCCATGCCAAGAAAGGAAACCAGCCAACACTTCGTTCACTATTCTTCCTTCTAATGGATCACACCAACTCATTTTTTTTCTATTCCTCTCTCCTTTATTACATCTTACCTCATGGTGAAGTTCCAATGACATGAATTCACAAATAAGTATTCCTTCTTTAAACATACATCAACCACAAACTATAATTTATTTTCTCCACATATAGGGACTGTCATTCCCATTACTTCCCCTCACATATACACCCCAGTAGCAATTATGCTCCTCTTTATACTTAATACATACTTCTTCTAATGAACCCATTCTTAATGTAACATTATGAACACTATAACCTAAGAACGCAACCATAATATATATGACACAACATTGATAAAGCATGGTGAAGGAAAGGAGAACAAAATGTATACAAAAAGAGGATGGAACTCACAGTCCGGCGGGAAAGCTATAGCAGGCCGGAGCGGCAACGCCGTCTGGCCGTAGTCGAGTCGTCGGCCGGAGTTCTCCAAAAGGAAGATGAGACTAAGGAAGAAGAAGAAGGAAATAATGGAGAGTGGAGAAGCTTTGCATGGAGGGTTTTAAATGAAGGAGTGTGGAGAGAGAGAGAGAGAGATATTTCCTAGAGATTAGGGCCGGTGGTGTGTGTTGAGGGTGGGGTGAGGTATTGCTTTATAGGGGTTTGTGAAGGGGATGGAGGGTTGTGATGGTGTCTTTCAAAATGGAGGGTTGTGATTTGTCATGAAGAGAAGTAGGTTTCTTCATGATGGGGTGAATGGATGGGTGAGAATGGGGCCCCATTTTGGGACCTCTCCATTGTTCATGGCCAATAGGGTGATGACACATAATTCCATTAATTGCAACTTAGCCCCTTAAATTCAAAAAATTGCACGAACACATAAAATGACAAAAAAATTGTGGAGAAAAATATGTTTAGTAATTTTTATGGTAAGGGGGTATTGTGCGTTAGGCACGGGTTTAATTAAAATGGCATTGGGATTAATTTAGGATTTAAAATAGGATTTACAAAGTTGGTATTCCCGATTTAAATAGAAATAATGTGTCCCGCGAATTTAAATTAAATGGGGCACTTGGGGTCAAAATCTGGAAATGACGCAAAGGTCAAAAATGGTGGGGGCTTGGAATCAGTCTTGGACCCTTTAGTTGGTCCGGCTCAACGGATTAAGTTGGTATCTCAAAATTTAGTGTAACGACACAAGTGTCCGACACAGAATTAAATATGGATTTCAGATTCGAAAAATTGTGCAATTAATTTAGAGCACAACGGAAACTGATTTTGATCGACGAAAAAGTCCAGTGCCTAATTTGGCGGGTCAAGTCAGAAGGACAGTAATTGAACAAATTTATGGGCTGATATTGGGCTCCGAATAATCAAACAATGATAGGGCACGCCAATAATTTTAATTAATTGTATTAAATACTAGATAAACTTATCTCTACTCTAAACCTCGACATCTGCTACCAAAAACCAAAATTTTCTAAATCCACCCTATCTACAGAATAAATTAAGGGGGTTTACAGTTTTCCCCTTTAATTAGACTGTAAATTTATATTTTAATCATTAGGAACGATCCCATATGCTAAGGCTACCCATAAGAATTGGAATTAGGTTCATAGGAGGCCTATGGAGAAAGTTATGTGTTATTTTGTATCAATTTTGGGGGAATTCCGAGGTTAACACATTTTGTGTTGGTCAATTAGTCAATTAGACCAAATTGACATATATTTGATTGTATGTGGCTAGTATCATGTAAACCCCCTCGACCAATTTAGGGTTTAAATTTAATTAAATCAAGAGACTAGGATTAATTTGAATATAATTAGATAAAATATGCAGCAATTATGTGACTTAATACACCTTATCGTTGCTTCGATTTTTGGAGCGCTAAGCTAGTAGGAACCCCCAAACTAATTAAATACTCACCTCCTAGACATGACAGGCTACCCATCTGACCATTGTGTAACTTTAAAATACTCGTTATCGCGTCTCACCTTAGCTACGCAAAATTCATTAAAAGAACGCCTTGTATTTACTAATATAATTAAATTAGAGACCAATCTCACCCAAAGCAACACCCAACCAAGCCCATGTATACCCTACACCCTTACATGTAGACAAGCATCCCACCCCAAAGAGCCCAGACAGGCCTAGATCTCAAGGTTAGCCTAGAAATCCCAGCACCTATATAAATATACTTTTCTCTCTTATTGAAACCCTAGGTCACAATTGGTAATCACCACCTCAACCCTTAGCCGACCGCCTGAGTGCCCTCCATCGCCTCTCCACCGGACAGAACCACTACCGGCGCAAGCCGCCACCACCAACCGCCTTCACCTGCACTTCTCCCCGACGCCGAACCACCCCAGGCCGTCTGCACCAACTTATATCCACTTCGTCATCACCCCCTTCACCATCACCAACACCCTTTCAATAAACCCGACTACCCCGGCCCCCGGTCACCGTCTCCAGGATCCCGACCACCCCTGTCAGGCGGAGCATCACTTCCTCACGACCTGACAGCCACCCCCGCACCGCCGCTTCCAAGGCCGCTGCAGCCACTGCCAAGATTCTGTTCCGCTGCCGCTGCTAACTGCTCAACACCGGAGCTCCTCCGATCGACGGCAAGCGGGCACGTCGACGAAGCAGACCCCCCTCGTCCTATTGATCAAGTACTCGTCCACCACCATTTTCTTCTTTGTGTCCTATCATCCCTCCATCGTGTTGTCGTGTCGCGTATAGACACAAGCTTAATAACAATAACCTATATAGTTGTGTATGCATGAATGTTGATTTAATTAGATGTTAATAAATAAATAATTACCCTAAAGTTATAACCTGTTATCAAGGACTAGGGATGCACCTGAAATAGTTGGTAACCCATAACTCGATACATTCGCACAGATCAAAAATAGTTGGTAACCCATAACTCGATAATTTATTGTCTCAAGGCACACGATAACCGAGGACAGAACACGTGTACACCCTAGCTACGTGCACACGTGACGCTGTATTCGATCAGTCGTGAACTTGCGACAGTACCCAAGAGTAGCGTCATAGTCGTGTGTATATATTGCTTAGCGTCTGATGTCAGCATTTGCTATATTATATTGTGTGTTTAGGGTCACTGGACCAGCCAGAAGATACTGCAGGAACCGGCTTCTGGCATTCACAGCTTGAGGACTTAGGCAAGATACCTTGCCATATTTACTGTCTAATTTAAATATTGCATATGTTGTATGATTCTTGTTGCTTTATCTCATATGACTGTGCGCGTCCGAGATTGACTCGGGTGTAGGCGACGGTTGCGTCGATGATTAGTGTACTTGACCTACTCATTAGCAGACTCACCCCATTGGAGGATACTCTGATATCTTCCGAGACCTGACACTCTTACACGCTTCACAGTGATAATTCATATTGGGATACAGGTTTGTAAACCCCCTCGATTTATTCTGTAGAAAGTTAGAGTGATTTGGAAAAATTTTGTTGGCAGATGTTGAGGTTTAGAGTAGAGGAAATTTATCTAGAATTTTAATCTGATTAATTAAAACCCTTGGCGTGCCCTATCTTTGTCTAGTTATTCGGAGCCCAATATCAACCAATAAATTCTGTACAATTATTGTATTTCTGACTCAACTCGCCAAATTAGGCAATGGACTTTTATGACTGTTTTTGTGTGCTCTAAATTAATTGCGCAATATTCCGAAAATCGTAACCCCATTTAATTCTGTGTCGGACACATGTGTCGTTACCCTCGATTTTGGGGGTACCAACTTAACCCGTTGAGCCGGACCAACTAAAGGGTCCAAGACTGACTCCAAGCCCCCACCATTTTTGGCTTTTGCGTCATTTCCGGATTTTGACCCCACGGGCCCCAATTAAATTAAATTCGCGGGACGCGTTATCATTATTTAAATCGGAATTTATCAACTTTATAAATCCCATTTTTATCCTGATTTAATCCCAATGCTCTTCTAATTAGACCCGCGCCTAACGCGCAACACCCCCTCACCATAAGAATTTTTAAATATATTTTTCTCCGCAATTTTTGCGTCATTTCATGTGTCCATGCAAATTCTCGAATTTACGGGGGCTTAGTCGCAATTATTAAATTATTGGCATCATCCTATTGGTTATGAATAATTGAGAGGGTCCCAATATAGGGTCCCAATCTCACCCACCTATTCCTCACATGAAGAAACCCCTCTCTTCTTCATGTAAAATCTTATCCATCCAATCTACAAGGAATGATCCCAACCCTCCATTCAAACCTAAACACTCCCCTATAAAGTGACTCCTACACCCCACCCTCAACCAAACCTACCTGCCCTAATCCCCATAAAAATCTCTCTCTCCTCTTTTATTCATTTTCTCCATGCAAAGGATGCTTCTCCTTCTTCCTTCTTCATTCTTCCTCTTCTTCCTCCATCACTCTTCTTCTCACTGAGGAGGACCCCTCCGGCCCGACCCCTCCGGCCAACGCCGGCCAGGCAACGCCGGCAACGCACCCCGGAGCAGCTGCTACACTGCAGCCCACGCCGGCCACCCCCCACTGCAGCCGAGCACCACCCATTTCCAGCCGCCCCCACCGCCAGGCCATACCCCCGCGCGTGCGTCCAGCTCCAGCGAGCAGACCTTCGCTGAGACTCCCCCGCTGGCTGACCTTCCCACCGGCGCTGTCGCTCCGGCCACTGCTGCGTGCGTCCCCGCCACTGGACGTCGATCCCCGCTCCCGTGCGTCCACTTCGGCGGAGCAGCCCCCGCTCCGGCCATGAAGGGCAGCCACTCCGACGAGCCTCCATTTTCACCACCTCCATCAACACTTTCACATCTCCCTCCTTCATCACCACCACTACCACCACCCCGGCCACCTTCCCCGGTCGTGCTCTGGCGTCATCGTCGAGGTCGACTCCCCCTCCATCTCTTGTTTTAAATTTCAGAAGTTTAATATCATTTTAAATAGGATTTATTTATATATCAGGATGTGGAGATTGCTAGCTAGGGTTGTTGGAGAACATATGTAGATGTTTAGTATTGTGGTAGATGAAATATGTGGTTGCTATATATATATAGGTTAGGTTTTGATGATTAAACATTAATATGGGTGAGGAGTATATTAATGAAGATTAGATATGAATATGGATGAGGTTGTGTTTAAAGAGGGTTAATATATTTTAGGATTTATGTAGTATAGCAAGCATGTACCATTTGTTTTATGAGGTTGAGTTTGGATATTGTACTTAGATGGAATTAGGGTGAATACGGTTTGTGAAGATATTATGGTGATATTGAGCACGTGACGAAGATAGGAGAGGATGATCAAGGACTTGGGAATTTGGCTTGAGGTATGTCGAAGAGTTATATTTGTGATAGGTGGATTGTAGACTAGGGTTGTCTTCTACATGAAATATAACAATTTAATTAAGTAATGTATTTGAGGAGAAATGAGTTTTTGACCTTTAAATAAATAATCGGGACCTATGGTACATGATGGAAAAATTATTAATTTAATTAAGAAGAATTAAATTGAGAAGAGTGTGCAGATGACCAGTTGATGGATGTATTGTACCGATAATCAACTGTGGTCAACCCACATAGTGTCTTGTCCCTGTAAGTTATAACTGAGTCTGGGCATATGTTTTGACATGTATCACATCCCTGTCTGTCGTAGAATAGAATATTGATTCTGGTTTGTATCTCATCTTTAGGTACTGCGGGACCAGAGGACTTGGACGCGGTACCGGATCCTCGTCATCAGCAGCCAGACACAGGCAAGTGTACATTGCCATCCTGTATTTCAGTTTTCAGATATTGTTGTTCGTATAGTACATTGTATGCGTACTTATGTTAATGTTCGATACTCCGTGTTCGGTTCAAAACTGGGTGTTGACTTTTGATGCAATATTTTAGAATAATTGCTAGATGCTTCACAGTACCTCGATGCACATACCTGAGTACATCGATACCCCAGGACACACTCATACACTGTGATCGTGCCAGATTCCAGTATCCTGATACTGACATCATGACCAGAGACTGGGACGACCTTAGGGTCGCGTCTGTTGAGTTATCTTCCGTGTGTCGAGACTGTTAGAGGTTCAGGTTCAGCGCACAATCGTTGACCGCTTGGGTTGGGAAAGACAGTTACTAGACGTTTGGGCTACTATGCACACGCTTATATATGTATATCTAGTGATCCTGTATTCTAGAGTAGTGTATCACCCGTGTGTCTCTGTGCTCGGAGCTACGGTATGCCCCGTGTGTCTCTGTGATCGGAGCTACGGTTTTATTTTGGACAGCCCACGCGTCGAACATTGTCTTTAAACTGTGTCACACTAGTTGGTTATGATAGAGTACCCTGTCGTGCACTTGTAATTTCTGTTTACTTGGTATGTTGTATTTCTGTACCTTGTTACGTCCCTCTGAGGACCTGGTTTCCTGCCAGTTTTGCAGCATAGACGATTATGGAGCACTTGGAGATACCGATGGAGTGGCATATCTAACGAGCATGGTACCAGGTACTCACATTATATCTACCGGCATTATGGTTATTTTATATTATTTATTCATCTGCTGTTGTAGCCTAGTTTTGTAGACTCATACTTCTTCTCGAGTCTATTCGAGATAGTGTGTTATTGGGCGGCCGACCTTAGCATATTTAGCTCTTTCTTGTATACTGATGTACATTGTGGATTGAAACATAGAGGTTTACATTTATGGAAAATTCTAGATAGTGCCCTTTATATTACAGCTTATATGTATTCGAGTCAGACCAGAGTCTGGTTGAATGCGTAGCTGGCGTGTCACATATTCCTGGTCCTAAGTATTTTGGGACTGGGGCGTGACATATTTTTGTGGTGGCCCATGCAGGTCCGATTTAAATCATCTTGGTCACCTGACTGTGCCAAGCGAGCCTGCAAATTAGGAATAGATGTTATGATTGTTGAATAGGATCTTAATCCATAATCGATTTTAAAACTCTTTGTATGTGATTATCGCCCTTGAACTTCCACTTTGCATTCGTTTAATCTTCGTCAATATCTCTATCCTTGTTTCTCGTCCCCTATTGTTCCGGGAGACGAATGCTTGTGACTGATGATTTCCCTCCATAAGAAGATCGAAGACCAGACGACAGGAGACAGAATTCGCATACCTTTCTCGGAGAAGATTGTTACCTTATCAGGATAGATTGATGGGTTCATTGGATTCTAGATCTAGTATGGACGGTTGGCAAGGGAGTTGGACCCACTAGTACCCTACCCGTGGTTGAGGTAACAGTAATCTTGGAAGCACTGAGAGCTAGAAGGATTGTTGATTATGACCTAGAATGACTTATGGGAACGCATAACCTGATGATGAAAACTAGTGGTTGGATATGATAGCAATACCAGAAATAATATTATGGACTAGAGGAGATAAAAAAAAATCAAGCTCTCACTTGGAAGATGATGATCTAATACCAGAAATCTTAGTTTGTACTTGGGTGACATCATTATTATAATCGCACTATGTGACTTGGACAGATAAATAACGAAAAGAAGGAATTTGAGGAATAGAATTTTAGGAAAAACTTTGAGGAGAAGAGAATTATACATTAGGCAAGGAATTTTTTTTCTTTTGACGATTGATGTTGGAAACAGAATGAGAGAAATTATTTTGAGGATTAGTCTAGACTATGACCTATGAATGGATTGGTCGAGCCAATACCACGCAACGCAGGAGTTGTCGACGTGATTACATTAATTTGACCACCAGATTACCCTGAGTTAGAGTTACTTCAGGAGCCCGGGAGTAGGGAGCCTATCTACCTTAGAGGCACACATTGCAGAAGGGGAACCAGTGTGCCCCGCATTATACCAGAGTTTGAAGATGTGTTTCCAGAGAATCTTTTAGACTTACCACCTGACAGAGAGATAGAGTTTGCTATAAAGTTGACTCCAAGAGCCGAGCCGGATATTTTCCCATCTTCAGACTAGCACCGATAGAGTTGGTTAAGTTGAAGGTCCATAGTAGAGGATCTCTTAGACAAGAGTTTCAGTCGGGCTAGTATTTCTCCATGGGGAGTACCCATCATATTGTACCGAAGAAGGACGGGACGGTACGTTGCGTATCGATTACAAGGCATTAAGTGCTGTAATGATAAGGAACAAGTACCCTATGCTAAGCAACGATGTTTTACTTGATTAGCTTAGCAGCGCATTTTGTATTCACAGAGATCGATCTTAGATCCGGTTATCATCAGATCAAGGTACAGAAAGAGAATATCCAGAAGATGGCCTTTCGGACGAAGTATGGCCACTATGAGTTTGTAGTCATGCCGTTTGGTTTAACCAACGTGCCGGCAGTATTTATGTGTTTGATGAACAATGTCTTCCACCAGTACTTAGATAAGTTCGTGGTGGTATTTATAGACGATATCCTGATATATTCCAAGATCCAGGAGGAGCATGAGAGACATCTCAGGATTGTGTTGGAGACGCTGAGACATGAGAGACTGTACGCCAAACTCAGCAAATGTGAGTTTTGCTTGGATAGAGTACCATTTCTGGGACACATAATCACCGGAGATGGACTATCAGTTGATCTGGAGAAGATAGCTGCAGTAGATACCTGGCCTACCCCTACATCAGTTACGGAGGTTAGGAGTTTCCTCGGACTTGCCGGATATTATCGGAGGTTCGTAGAAAACTTTTCGAGGATAGCTGCGCCTATGACGCGACTGACGCGTAAAGGCGAAGAGTTTATCTGGACCGACGAGTGTCAGGCGGCTTTTGATGAGCTGAAGAAGCGTCTGACATCAGCACCGATTTTGACACTACCCTCAGGATCATGAGGATTTATAGTGTACAGTGATGCGTCAGGGAGCGGATTGGGATGTGTACTGATGCAACACGGTAAGGTGATAGCCTACGCATCGAGACAGTTGAGGGTTCATGAAAAGAACTATCCGACGCACGACTTGGAGCTAGCTGCAGTGATATATTTACTAAAGCTATGGAGACATTACCTTTATGGTAAGCGTGTTAAGATTTATACAGATCATAAAAGCCTGAAGTACGTCTACACGCAGAAGGAGCTCAATATGAGACAGAGACGTTGGCTAGAGTTGATGACAGATTATGATATTGAGCTACAGTACCACCCTGGCAAGGCGAACGTCGTAGCAGATGCCTTAAGCAGGAAGCCCATGGCATACTTTTTGACGACGCAGCGACAGGTGATAGAGGATCTCCAGGAGCTTGGGATAGAGATCGTATTGCCAGGCATGGATGGACAGATGGCCAGTCTTGAGGTTCAGTCTACTTTGATCGAGAGGATCAAGGCAGCATTGCCTACAAATACGAGATTTTGACGTCTGCGAGAGAGAACAGAAGCCGGCATACAGACGGGACTCAGGATTCATGAAGAAGGAACGTTGAGGTGCGGAAATCGCCTATATGTTTCGAGTGGCGAGCTACGCCAAGAGTTGATGACCGAGGCTCATAGCTCGATCTATTCCATTCATCCCGGGGGTACGAAGATGTACCGAGACTTGAGACAGCATTTCTGGTGGCATGGGATGAAGAGGGAAATTGCAAGATTTGTGGCGAAGTGTTTAGTTTGTCAGCAAGTCAAGGCTGAACATCAGAGGACTGCAAGATTATTGCAGCCACTCCCCATTCCCGAGTGGAAGTGGAAACACAATACCATGGACTTCGTCACAGGATTCCCGCGGAGCCCTAGCGGAAAGGATGCAGTTTGGGTTATCGTAGACAGACTCACCAAGTCTGCACATTTCTTGCCCTTCAGAGTTGGGCAATCCACAGAGATACTAGCTGACATGTATATGAGGCAGATAGTACGATTACATGGAGTGCCTGTCAGCATCGTATCGGATCGTGATTCCAGATTCACGTCATATTTTTGGCGGAGTATGCAGGAGAGCCTAGGAACTCGTCTCAAGTTCAGCACTGCGTATCATCCACAGACTGATGGACAGTCAGAGCGCACGATATAGATATGTTGAGAGCGTGCATGATTGATTTTGGAGGATCTTGGAAGGACCATCTACATTTGGTAGAATTCTCCTACAACAACAGTTACCAGGCCAGCATACAGATGGCACCCTATGAGGCACTATACGGCAAGAAATGTAGGTTGCCAGTTTGTTGGAGTGATATGGGAGAGCGTCAGATACTTGGTCCAGAATTGGTGACACAGACAGTAGAGAAGGTCAAGCAGATTCAGAGACACCTGCATACAGCACAGGACAGACAGAAATACTGGGCAGATGCGCACCGCAGACCATTGGAGTTCAAGGAGGGTGACCACATCTTTTTGAGGATATCGCCCACTCATGGTACCATCAGATTCGGAGGCAGAGGCAAGCTGCGTCCGAGGTATATCGGACCGTTTGACATTTTGGAACGAGTTGGCAAAGTGGCTTACCGTCTTGCATTACCTCCATCATTAGAAGGAGTACATGACGTATTTCATGTATCATAACTGAGGAGATATGTCACAGAACCTAGCCACGTGCTTGATCATTCGGAGATTACAGTCGGGCCTAGTCTGTCTTACGTAGAGCAGCCAGTTGAGATCCTCGATCGCAGCGAGAAGACCTTGAGTACGCAGACGATTCGACTGGTCAGAGTGGCATGGAAGCACCATTCACCAGGCGAGTCTACTTGGGAGCGCGAGGATTCTATTCGGCAGCATTTCTCGAACTTATTTGAGGAGCAAGGTACGAATTTACGTACGATATTTAATTACTAGTTGTTTTAAAATTATGTGTGATATTATCGTGCTTTACTTTTAATTTCGGGGACAAAATTTTTCTAAGTTGGGAAGAATGTAAACCCCCTCGATTTATTCTGTAGAAAGTTAGAGTGGTTTGGAAAAATTTTGTTGGCAGATGTTGAGGTTTAGAGTAGAGAAAATTTATCTGGAATTTTAATCTGATTAATTAAAACCCTTGGCGTGCCCTATCTTTGTCTAGTTATTCGGAGCCCAATATCAGCCCATAAATTTTGTTCAATTATTATATTTCCGACTTAACTCGCCAAATTAGGCAATGGACTTTTATGACTATTAAAAATCAATTTTTTGTGTGCTCTAAATTAATTGCGCAATATTCCGAAAATTGTAACCCATATTTAATTCCGTGTCGGACACCTGTGTCGTTACCCTCGATTTTGGGGTACCAACTTAACTCGTTGAGCCGGACCAACTAAAGGGTCCAAGACTGACTCCAAGCCCCCACCATTTTTGGCTTTTGCGTCATTTTCGGATTTTGACCCCACGGGCCCCAATTAAATTAAATTCATGGGACGCGTTATCTCTATTTAAATCGGGATTTATCAACTTTGTAAATCCCATTTTTATCCTAATTTAATCCCAATGCTCTTCTAATTAGACCTGCGCCTAACGCGCAACACCCCCTCACCATGATAATTTTTAAATATATTTTTCTCCGCAATTTTTGCGTCATTTCATGTGTCCATGCAAATTCTCGAATTTACGGGGGCTTAGTCTCAATTATTAAATTGTTGGCATCATCCTATTGGTCATGAATAATTGAGAGGGTCCCAATATAGGGTCCCAATCTCACCCACCTATTCCTCACATGAAGAAACCCCTCTCTTCTTCATGTAAAATTCTATCCATCCAATCTACAAGGAATGATCCCAACCCTCCATTCAAACCTACACACTCCCCTATAAAGTGACTCCTACACCCCACCCTCAACCAAACCTACCGGCCCTAATCCCCATAAAAATCTCTCTCTCCTCTTTCATTCATTTTCTCCATGCATTCTCCTTCTTCCTTCTTCCTTCTTCATTCTTCCTCTTCATCCTCCATCACTCTTCTTCTCACTGAGGAGGACCCCTCCAGCCCGACCCCTCCGGCCAACGTCGGCCAGGCAACGCCGGCACCGTACCTCGGAGCAGCTGCCCCACTACAGCCCGTGCCGGCCACCCCCCACTGCAGCCGAGTACCGCCCATTTCCAGCCGCCCCCACCGCCAGGCCGAACCCCCGCGCGTGCGTCCAGCTCCAGCGAGCAGACCTTCACTGAGACACCCCCGACGACCGACCTTTCCCACCGGCGCTGTCGCTCCGGCCACTGCTGCGTGCGTCCGAGCCACTGGACATCGATCCCCGCTCCCGTGCATCCACTCCGGCAGAGCAGTCCCCGCTCCGGCCAGGAAGCGCAGCCACTCCGGCGAGCCTCCATTTTCACCACCTCCATCAACACTTTCACATCTCCTTCCTTCATCACCACCACTACCACCACCCCGGCCACCTTCCCCGGTCGTGCTCTGGCGTCATCGTCGAGGTCGACTCCCCCTCCCTCTCTTGTGTTAAATTCTAGAAGTTTAATATCATTTTAAATAGGATTTATTTATATATCTCGATGTGGAGATTGCTAGCTAGGGTTGTTGGAGAACATATGTAGATGTTTAGTATTGTGGTAGATGAAATATGTGGTTGCTATATATATAAAGGTTAGGTTTTGATGATTAAACATTAACATGGGTGAGGAGTATATTAATGAAGATTAGATATGAATATGGATGAGGTTGTGTTTAAAGAGGGTTAATATGTTTTGGGATTTATGTAGTATAATAAGCATGTACCATGTGTTTTATGAGGTTGAGTTTGGATATTGTACTTAGATGGAATTAGGGTGAATACGGTTTATGAAGATATTATGGTGATATTGAGCACGTGACGAAGATAGGAGAGGATGATCAAGGACTTGGGAATTTGGCTTGAGGTATATCGAAGAGTTATATTTGTGATAGGTGGATTGTAGACTAGGGTTATCTTCTACATGAAATATAACAATTTAATTAAGTAATGTATTTGAGGAGAAATGAGTTTTTGACCTTTAAATAAATAATCGGGACCTATGGTACATGATGGAAAAATTGTTAATTTAATTACGGAGAATTAAATTGAGGAAACTGTGTAGATGACTATTTGATGGATGTATTGTACCGATAGTCAACTGTGGTCAACCCACATAGTGTCTTGTCCCTGTGAGTTATAGCTGAGTCTGGGCATATGTTTAGACGTTTATCACATCCCTGTCTGTCGTAGAATAGAATATTGATTCTGGTTTGTATCTCATCTTTAGGTACTGCGGGACCAGAGGACTTGGACGCGGTACTGGATCCTCGTCATCAGCAGCCAGACGCAGGCAAGTGTACCTTGCCATCCTGTATTTCAGTTTTTAGATATTGTTGTTCTTATAGTACATCGTGCGCATACTTATGTTAATGTTCGATACTCCGTGTCCGGTTCAGAACCGGGTGTTGACTTTCGACGCAACATCTTAGAATAATTGCTAGATGCTTCACAGTACCTCGATGCACGTACCTGAGTACATCGATACCCCAGGACACACTTATATACTATGATCGTGCCAGATTCCTGTATCCTGATACTGACATCATGACCAGAGACTGGGACGACCTTAGGTTCGCGTCTGTTGAGTTATCTTTCGTGTGTCGAGACTGTTAGAGGTTCAGGTTTAGCGCACAATCGTTGACCGCTTGGGATGGGGAAGACAGTTACTAGACGTTTGGGCTACTATGCACGCGCTTATATATGTATATCTAGTGATCCTGTATTCTAGAGTAGTGTATCACCCGTGTGTCTCTTTGCTCGGAGCTACGGTACACCCCGTGTGTCTCTATGTTCGGAGCTACGGTTTTATTTGAACAGCCCACGCGTTGAACATTGTCTTTAAACTGTGTCACACTAGTTGGTTATGATAGAGTACCCTGTCGTGCACTTGTACTTTCTGTTTACTTGGCATGTTGTATTTCTGTACCTTGTTACTTCCCTCTGAGGACCTGGTTTCCTGCCAGTTTTGCAGCATAGACGATTACGAAGCACTTGGAGATACCGATGGAGTGGCATATCTTACGAGCATGGTACCAGGTACTCACATTATATCTACCGGCATTATGGTTATTTTATATTGTTTATTCATCTGCTGTTGTAGCCTAGTTTTGTAGACTCATACTTCTTCTCGAGTCTATTCGAGATAGTATGTTATTGGGCGGCCGACCTTAGCATATTTAGCTCTTTCTTGTATACTGATGTACATTGTGGATTGAGACATAGAGGTTTATATTTATAGAAAATTCTAGATAGTGCCCTTTATATTACAGCTTATACGTATTCGAGTCAGACCAGAGTCTGGTCGAATGCGTAGCTGGCGTGTCACGTATTCCTGGTCCTACGTATTTTGGGACTGGGGCGTGACAGGGTTCGCGTACCCGATTAGCTATCAGTGCGTGTGACATGCATTACGGATAGTACGTAAGTTAGGATTAGTACTAGTAGAGACTTGGCATATAGTTGCATGGTATGCATATCTAGTATTCGGCTTGTGTATTTACATTGGGCGGGGAGGACAACTAGTAGGCATTTGGGGTACACACCTTGGAGCTGTGATTTCGGAGAAGCTCCGGGTCCAATAATTTCCTTTACACTGATGCCACGTTCTTCGGAGCGATATGGACGATATACTATACTGATGCCACGTTCTTCGGAGCGTTATGGACGATATACTGTACTAATGCCACTCTCTTCGAAGTGTGGACATTATGCCTATGCCTATCCATACGTACTAGCGTTATCCTTACATTGCATTCCCTTAGATTGGTTAGAACACCCTTATTATATTTGTTTTATTCAGTATTTACATATGGCATCTTTCTATGTATCTTGTTACGTCCCTCTGAGGACCTGGTACTTTCCAGATTTGGACAAGGCATATTACCCCACAGTATACGGCCCATGACATGAGACGAGGTACGCTACAGCTGAGGAGCTAGAGGTGCAACCGTCAGAGTTTCCGTAACCACTTGGTAGGCCTTTTGCCTAGGATTGGGAGCATCATTATCTAGTCAGCCAATGCCTTAGTCATTACTCTTTTATCTATCATTTCAGTACTTTATTTCATTATAGTAGTGGGTTTGTCCCCACCAGACATTCTTGGTTGTACTTTAATATTTTTGAGACTGGCGTTTATCTTCCAGCATTCATTCTTAGTACATTCTTACTGTTTATATTATGGATGAGATTAGATTACTTGTTGTTGATTTATATGGGACATATTAGTATTTAGGACAGCGTAGCACTCTTCGTTAGGATCCATTAAATTGGTATATCCTCGGAGACGTGACAACTGGCTATTGCTACGTGGCCTGGTCCCGGGTACTTTGGGACTGGGGCATGATATAGTTTTAGTGGTGGCCCATGCAGGTCTCTGACTTATTCGCTTGTGGTAGGGTAACATACCCAGTAAGCCTGCAATAGGATAGAAATTACGAGGTCTCATCCACTTGATTTCGACTTTGAACTTCCTTCAAACTGCTTCTAAATATCTGCATCCTGATTGCTTAATTTCGTACTCTTCTAATGAGGTCCTATCTCTTGCAGCAAGATGAACTTGTACAGTGGACGAGGGGCACCCAGTGCCGTGGTGCCAGACAACACCACCCAAGGAGAGGAGGTACCCCAGGGGATACCTGGAGGGCAACCACCGCTACAGGCCCCGCTGATACATTGGCACGAGACTTCTTAGGGCGATCCTACCCAGCAACCCGAGGGACAAACTTCACAGACGATTCCCACACAGCACTTTGAGGGCCAGACTTCAGGAGCTACACTGATGTCGCAGACCGAAAGGCCAACATCTGAGGAGACACCTACTGCACAACCAGAGGTTCCATTACCCCCACCTCCACCTTATCCACCTCAGATGCCACAAACAGATAGACAACCTCAAATGCTTCAGTTCTTCCAAACTATGATGCAAGTACAGTGGCATTAGACCGAGACATTGAGACAGAGTTTGATGGTAGTACTAGAAAGGACACCTGTCATAGTACCAATACCAGCACCTACACCAGTACAGACAGGTGGCACTGTAAGATGGTTCCAACAGATGGGACCAGATACTTTCTCAGGCAACAAGATAGTAGAGCAGATCTTCGATTGGGTTGCCAACACGGAGATGCTACTAGAAGCTTCACAACTGCATCCAGACCTATGGATGACCGCAGTGAGGGCCCAACTAAAATGCAACGCCCATCACAGGTAGGATTCGATTGAGCGCAGTGTAGACAAGAACCAGACTTGGGAACAGTTCCTAGAATACTTCAATACGAAGTATTTCCCAGCTACAGTCAGAAATGCCCTGTACTCTCAGTTCCTACATCTAGAACAGGGGAATATGACTGTTGACGCATACGACGTGGAGTTTAGCCGCCTTAGCATATTTGGTGCCGTCCTGATACCCAATGACCTAGAGAAGGCTCAGAGATTCCATCACGGCCTCACTTTCAAGCTACAGAGGTATACCACCACACAGGCGAGGATTTATTATGAGAAAGTTCTAATAGAAGCGAGAATCCAAGAAGCCATCGGCAGAGGAGAAAGATGTTCCAGCACGACCACACCAGCCAGAGGCCAGCCCGGAGCAGGAGGACTGATCCGTCGTCCCGTAGCACAAATACAATAAAGGGCTGCACCATACCCACACCCGGAACTTCTGACTTGCCACTTCTGTGGTTAGAGAGGCTACTTCGAGAAGGACTACCGAAAGAGACTGGGGACATGCATGATTTATGGACCGAGCCAGCACCTTGTCAGAGATTGTCCACAGTGCAGAGAGGCAGCACCGCAGACCGGACAGAGGCCAACAACACCAGTTCCGAGGATACTACCCCCACCAGGAGGTCAGCGTCCACCAGTACCCGAAGGATTTTAGAGGGGACCACCCTGGGCCCCACAGCAGGCATAGTTTCATCGATCCCGACAGCAGACCGGAGGGCAGAGGAACGGACAAGCCTTTGCATTAGCAGCTACGGAGGAGAAAACAGAAGGGGAAGCTATTACAGGTACCATTTTAGTTACATTATTACCTGTGACGGTATTGTTTGATTCTGGTGCTACGCTATCATTTATATCTAGTAGATTCGTAGCAATGCATAGAGTAGCAACTTCCCCCTTACCTAAGAGTTGGAAGATTCTTACCGGAGGAGGTATCGTGCCGGTTACCAGCACTATCAGAACATGCTCGGTAGTTGTATGTGGTAGAGAGATGAGAGCGCGATTCTTAGTATTGCCTATGCCATACTTTGATATTGTAATATGGACTGGTTAAGCCAATATAATGCCGTACTGAACTGCCGAAAGGGTAGTATCACTTTTAGACCGCCAGATCAACCGGAGTTCGAGTACATGCGAGGGACCGTCAAACAAGGAGTAGGACAGATAGCTGGAGCCTACATGGCTATGGAGATGGTACCCCTACCAATAGTTGTAGAATTCGAGGATATTTTTCCTGAAGAATTGCCCGGCTTACCGCCATATAGAGACATGGAGTTCACTATTGAGCTAGTACCTATAGCAGCACCGGTATCTTCTAATGTATACCGATTGGCGAAGAAGGAACTAGATAAACTGAAGCTATAATTAGAGGAGTTGCAGAGCAGGGGATTTATCCGTCCTAGTGCATCACCATGGGGAGCACCAGTGTTGTTTGTACCTAAGAAGGATGGAACAGTATACATGTGCATTAATTACAGAGCCCTTAATTTTTTGACCATCAAGAACAAGTACCCCCTGTCGCGGATTGATGATTTGTTCGACCAGTTGACAGGAGTGGTGGTGTTCACAAAGATTGACTTGAGATCGGGTTATCACCAAGTAAAGGTGCGAAGATAAGACATTCAAAAGACAGCCTTTAGGACTCGTTATGGTCACTACGAGTTCTTAGTAATGCCTATTGGACTGACGAATGCACCTGCTGTATTTATGAACTTGATGAACAGAGTCTTCCACCAATACTTAGACCAGTTCATGGTAGTCTTCATCGACAACATCTTGGTGTATTCGAAGAGCCACGAGGAGCATGAGAAGCACTTGAGACTAGTATTAGAGAAGCTGAGGAGAGAAAGGCTTTATGCCAAGCTGAGCAAGTGCGAGTTTCTTTTAGACTGTGTCTCTTTTCTAGGACACGTCATCTCAGAAGATGGTATTTCAGTAGATCCGGTAAAAATTTCATCAGTAGAGACATGGCCAACCCCTACTAATGTCTCGGAGGTGAAGAGTTTCCTAGGACTTGTCGGATATAACCGGAGCTTCATGGAGAACTTCGCGAAGATCGCAGAGCCGATGACCCGCTTGAACCGTAAGGAGCAGGAGTTCACTTAGACAAAGGAGTGTCAAAAGGGTTCGATGAGCTGAAGAAGCGTTTGACTACATCACCTATCTTGACCATACCTTCTGGACCCAGAGGATTTGTGATCTATAGCGATGCATCCGGGAAAGGATTAGGATGTGTCTTGATGCAACATGGAAAGGTTGTGGCTATGCCTCTAGACAGTTGAGGACCCATGAGAAGAACTATCCCACCCATGACTTGGAGCTTGTTGCAGTGATCTTTGCCTTGAAGCTTTGGAGGCACTATCTATATGGAGAAACAGTAGTGATATTCACTGATCACAAAAGCCTAAAGTACGTCTACACTACCAGAAAAAGTTAAATTAGCGACGTCAAAAAACGTCGCTAAATGACAAAAAAACGTCGCTAATCATGTTTAGCGACGTAATTAGCGACGTTTTACAGAAGTCGGAAATCGGCATGTCGCTGAAAGGAAAAACGTCGCTAAACGTCGCTATACCGACGTTTTTTAGCGACTTAAATGTGTCGCTAAATTAGCGACGTTTAGCGACACAGCGTCACTAATTAGCGACGTAAACAAACGTCGCTAAACGTCGCTAATTAGCGACTTATATAGCGACGCGGCAGCGACGTCTTTAATGACATGGCAGTACTGCCATGTCAGCAATTTGCGACGTACAGCGACATATTTAGCGACATTTGTAGCGACGTATTTAGCGACGTTTATTAACGTCGCTAATTAGCGACGTAGTTAGCGACGTGTATAAACGTCGCTAAACGTCGCTAAAAACGTCGCTAATTTTACAGAAAAAATAAAAAAATACTAAATTATTTTCAAACTATTATTCCTGCAATTTATGAAATTTTAATTAAAAATAGACCCGGAGCAACCCTCCGTTGAATTCTCTGGGTTCGCCGACCCCTTCGGTGGAACACTCAACACCGATAAATTAACATCATTTAATATGAGTAAAAAGTATCACAGTCGTACAATACACACAAATATTATAGACAGACCTAAAGCAACCCTCCATTAAAAAATTTTGGTACGAAATAACACAAAAAATATATAAAATATCACAGTCACACAATACACACAAAATAGAAGTATCACAATCACACAAAATGCATAATATATAAGTATCACAGTCACATAATGGGCTTAATATATAAGTTATTTGTATCACACAATAACTACAATAAAAGTATATAAAATATCACAGTATCAATCTCGAGGATATCCAATACGCTGGGGCACATACCAGTCCCTCAGATACTGTGCATAAATAGCGTCTATGTGATCAATCTCCGCTATGGGTGCTGGGTGACTGGAACTCCCCGTCTGAGATACAGCCGCTATAGGTGCTGGGTGACTGGAACTCCCCGTCTGAGATACAGCAGATGGTATCTCTTCCTCCTTAACAGTATGAGGCATCACTTCCTCCTTAACAGTAGGAGGTGTCTCTCTCTTGGGTGCCATCTGGTAAGATAGATAAAAACAAAGAATATAATTGATAACATATATTACTTAAGACATACCCTTAATAATGCGGAATGGAAGAAATAGATGACTCACAAAGAATATAATTGATAACAGATATTAATTAAGACATACCCTCAGCAGCCCTGCCTATAAATTATTTGTTGTAGTATAATAATAATACGAATCATAAAACATGAGAGTATAATAATGATACTAATCATAAAACTATTCAAACACAAATTATTGATCTCATTGATCTCAAAACAAAGTTTATAAACAAGTTTTCATGTCCTTGCTGCTACAACTTCTGAGTGCAATTTGAATAAAAATATTACATAATTTTAATAGCTGACACCAGTTTATATACTATATTTATACTGTACTCCCGACGAGGTTTTACTTTCATAAATCACCCATCAAATAAGATATTCACACCGAGTTTGATCATAAAATTCTATATGACTTTGAAAAAATATGCCAAATGTAGTTTGGTACACTTGATATGAGCCTGGCATCTTCTTGAGATTTTTTTATTAACTTTTTTATGGGTGCTAAGGAATTTTTCAATCCCCAAAGATATGGTTTTTGAATGATAGAGATTCCCTTCTATCGCTCTTATTTGACTCTTGTTTGCTGCAATCAAGGTTAGATTGGACGAGATGGGAGGTGCCTCAACCTAATATGTTGTTGAACTCTAAATTCATAAGTACCCAGTCCCCAACCTGCTTATCTCTGGACTGATCATCCACATCAAGTATGTCCACAGGAGAACAAATCATTCCAGTTACAACAACAACTTAGTTTTGCAAAGAAAAATAGGAAAGAATGACACAACTTTCCAGACAAATAATGGGCATTCAATTGTCCAGTGCATGTTTTGAAGTAAGGCATTCTTCTGAGCTAGTTTATACTTTTGAATCATGCTGGAATATTGGATAATTTAATTTCTATAACTCATGAATTTTGGGTAACCCATAATAAACCAATAAAGTATACTTTAAATTGAAGTGCCCAATGGATTACAATAAATTATCATATACCAAACTTGCAAGTATAATTGCTATATGGACATCAATTAGTATCTATTTGATTTGAGTGACATCAAACCAATAGTTAAGACTCTAATAAAAAGCCCAATATACCATCTTAATGGGTTGACTCCAGGACCAAGGTGTTCAAGTAAATGACATTACTGATCGACTAATACAAGTGATAGAATGAAACATTATAAAATTTCTGGGAGGATATATATATATATTATATTCTTTTTGTTTATTTTTTTATTTACTTATTTACTTAATTCCTTCGGGGAACAGTAACTCAAAGGATTTATTTACTTATTTTTATATACTTTTATTTTTATTTTAAAAAAATTTCTTTTTTTTCTTTTTTTTTAGCTAATTGCTTTCATATATTCTTTTAGATAATTATGTTATAATTACTTTATTACTATTTTTTTATTTATCTACTACATAATAATTTTATTTGTTTACTCGATATTTTATATATTTATATTTATTTTAATATTTGTATTATAAAGCATACATCTATGTCTGTGTATTATAAAGCCTTAATCCTGATCAAAAATCCTAACCCTAACCCTAACCCCAGGTCAAAAAACCTAACCCTAACCCTAACCCTAGGTCCTCATCAGTGTATGTGTCTGTGTCAGTGTGTGTGTGTGTCGTGTCTGTGTCAGTGTCACATGTGTGTCCTGTGAGAGGGAGAGAGAGAGAGAGAGAGAGAGAGGGGGTTAGGGTTTACCTAGAGGAGGAGGAGGAGGAGGAGGAGGAGGGGGGAGGACGCGGCCGGAGGGGGGAGTACGCGGCTGGAGGCGGGTTGCCGGGAGGGAGGAGGGGGCACCGGAGGGAGGAGGGGAGCCGGAGGGGGAGGACGGGACCGAGGGGGGTCACCGGAGGGAGGAAGGAGGAGCCGGAGGGGAGAGATCGAGAGCGGATTTGAATTTTGGGAGAGGGAGAGGGAGAGGGAGAGATCGAAGGAAATGGGGGGAATCAGCCCTAAGTAAAAACTTTAGCGACGTTTTTAGCGACGCCAACAATGACGTCGCTAAATTCTAAATTAGCGACTATTTAGCGACGCCAATAATGACGTCGCTAAATTAGCGACGTTTAAGACGTCGCTAATGACGTCGCTAAATGGCCAAAATATATACGTCGCTAAAAACGTCGCTAAACGTCGCTAAATAAAATATATTAGCGACGTTTAGCGACCTAAATTGAACTTATAGCGACTAATCTTTTAAAAAATGAATAAAAGTCGCTAAACGTCGCTAAATGTCGCCAATTAGCGACGTCTAGCGACGTTTTTACATGGAGTCGCTAAATTAGCGACGTTTTTAAATAGAGTCGCTAAAAAACGTCGCTAATCACGCTTATTCTAGTAGTGAGTAGACAGACAATTGTCGAGTTTACAGTTACAATCAACATTAGTAGAGAGGATCAAGGCTGCTTTGCCGACTGACTCCAGATTTTAGAGGCTACGACAGAGGACAAAGGCTGGAATACAGACGTGATTGCATATACACGAAGACAAAACTTTAAGATGTGGAGAGCGTCTCTATATTCCAAATAGAGAACTTCGTTAGAAGTTGATAACAGAGGCACACAGTTCAACCTACTCTATTCATCCATGAGACACGAAGATGTACAGAGACCTAAGGCAGTACTACTAGTGGCATGGAATGAAGAGAGAGATAGCCCATTTTGTTGCTAAGTGCCTGGTGTGTCAGCAAGTCAAGGCTGAGCATCAGAGATCTGCAGGATTACTTCAACCGCTTCCGATACCCGAATGGAAATAGGAGCATATCACTATGGACTTTGTTACGGGCTTTCCGAGGAGTCCTAGTGGTCGTAATACAGTTTGGATAATCGTAGATAGACTCACCAAGTCCGCACACTTTTTACCATTTAGAGTGGGATAATCGACAGAGGTCCTAGAAGATATGTACATGAGGGAGATTGTGCGACTGCATGGAGTGCCAGTTAGCATAGTATCTGACAGGGATACGAGGTTTATATCCTACTTTTGGCGGAGTATACAAGAGAGCCTCGATACCCACCTAAAGTTCAGCACATCATATCACCCACAGACAGATGGCCAGTCAGAGCGCACCATTCAGACATTGGAAGACATGTTGAGAGCATGTATGCTTGATTTCGGAGGATCTTGGGAGGACCATTTGCATTTGGTTGAATTTTCCTACAGCAAGAGCTATCAAGAGAGCATCTAGATGGCTCCCTATGAAGAGTTGTATGGAAGAAAGTGTCGTTCCCCAGTATGCTGGAGCGATATAGGCAAGCAATAGATTCTCCGGCCAGAGTTGGTTATTCGTACAGTGGAGAAGGTGAAGAAGATCCAAGGACACCTACGAGCAGCACAGGATAGGCAGGAGCATTGGGCGAATGCGCATCGATGACCCCTAGAGTTCCAGGTTGGAGATCACGTGTTTCTAAATATCTCACCTACTCGAGGGACTATCAGATTTGGAGGCAGAGGAAAGCTGAGTCCGAGATAAATCGGACCATTCGATGTGTTAGAACGCATCGGAGAGGTTGCTTACATATTAGCCTTGCCGCAAACTTTGGAAGGAGTCCATGACGTCTTCCATGTATCTCAGCTAAGGAGGTATATACCAGATCCGAGTCATGTGCTTGACCATTCAGAGATCACAGTCGGCCCGAGCATATTATACCCAGAGGATCCTGTTGAGATTCTGGACATGAGCGAGAAGGTATTACGAGGTCAGACTATCCCCCTAGTTCGTGTCGCATGGAGGCATCATGCACTAGGCGAGTCGACCTGGGAACGCGAGGAGGATATTCGACAGTGTTATCCCCATCTCTTCGAAGGCCTAGGCATGGAGTAGCATTTTAATTTTAGTCAGTAGTTCTTACCATGCGTATGTTTAATTTTGAGGACGAAATGCTCTAAGGATGGTAGATTGTAAACCCCCTTGACCAATTTAGGGTTTAAATTTAATTAAATCAAGAGACTAGGATTAAATTGAATACAATTAGATAAAATGTGCAGCAATTATGTGACTTAATACATCTTATCGTTGCTTCGATGTTTGGAGCGCTACGCTAGTAGGAACCCCCAAACAAATTAAATACTCACCTCTTAGACATGACAGGCTACCCATCTGAACATTGTGTAACTTTAAAATACTCGTTATCGCGTCTCACCTTAGCTACGTAATATTCATTAAAAGAACGCCTTGTATTTACTAATATAATTAAATTAAAGACCAATCTCACCCAAAGCAACACCCAACCAAGCCCATGTACACCCTACACCCTTCCATGTAGACAAGCTTCCCACCCCAAAGAGCCCAGACAGGCCCAGACCTCAAGGTTAGCCCAGAAATCCCATCACCTATATAAATATACTTTTCTCTCTTATTGAAACCCTAGGTCACAATTGGTAATCACCACCTCAAGCCTTAGCCGACCGCCAGAGTGCCCTCCGCCGCCTCTCCACCGGACAGAACCACCACCGCCACCACCCACTGCCTTCACCTGCACTTCTTCCCAACGCCGGACCACCCCAGGCCGTCTGCACCAACTTTTATCCAATTAGTCACCACCTCCTTCACCATCACCAACACCCTTTCAATAAACCCAACTACCCCGGTCTCCGGTCACCGTCTCCAGCATCCCGACCACCCCTGTCAGGCGGAGCACCACTTCCTCAGACCTGACAGCCATCCCCGTACGGCCCCTAGCCAACAACGTCGCTGCCAAGGCCGCTGCAGCCGCTGCCAAGATTCTGCACCGCTGCCGCTGCTAACTGCTCGACGCCGGAGCTCCTCCGATCGACGGTGAACGGGCACGTCGACGAAGCAGACCCCCCCTCATCCTATTGATCAGGTACTTGTCCACCAGCATTTTCTTCTTTGTGTCCTATCATCCCTCCATCGTGTCGTCGTGTCGCGTATAGACACCAGCTTAATAATAATAACTTATATAATTGTGTATGCATGAATGTTGATTTAATTAGATGTTAATAAATAAATAATTACCCTAAAGTTATGACCTATTATCAAGGAAATGGGATTCACCTAAAACACCTAGACATAAACCAAGTATGTTTGAACATGGAAACCAAGGTCATATATTCGCCCAGATCAAAAATAGTTGGTAACCCACAGTGTACGGCCCAGGACAGGAGACGAGGTACGCTACAGCTGAGGAGCTAGAGGTGCAACCGTCTGAGTTTTCGTGACCACTTGGTAAGCCTTTTGCCTAGGATTGGGAGCATCATTATCTAGTTAGCCGATGCCCTAGTCATTACTCTTTTATCTATCGTTTTAGTACTTTATTTTGTCATAGTAGTTGGTTTGTCCCCACCAGACATTCTTGGTTATAGTTTGATATTTTTGAGACTGGCATTTATCTTCCAGCATTCATTCTTAGTACATTCTTACTATTTATATTATGGATGAGATTAGATTACTTGTTGTTGATTTATATAGGACATGTTAGTATTTAGGACAGCGTAGCACTCTTCATTAGGATCCATTAATTTGGGATATCCTCGAAGATGTGACAGCTGGCTATTGCCATGTGGCCTAGTCCTGGGTACTTTGGGACTGGGGCGTGACATATCATGTCCACAATTAGATACGTATAGGCCGTATCCTGACAATTTGGAGATACATATTGATTTGAGGGTTTTTCTTCCGACACGGGGTTTAAACATGTCATATTTTGGCACGGACACGTAGAGTGTAATTAGCTCTTCGTATTGTTCATAATTATTATTTTAGACTTGCTTGTGTCCTTCGGGGTACGTTTGGTGGTGTGGTAGACTCGTATCGCAAGCGTATCATAGATCTAGTGTGATACGGGTGTGATGTACTCCACGTGTTTGTTTTATTGCATGTTAGATTTGATTTGCCTTGATAATAGCTATTAGAATATTATAGTTATCATTGTTATATGATATATATGTATATATATGTTATGTGTTGTTCTATGTTAATTTTATGGTCAATGGTTTATATATATATATATATAAGTTTGTGGAGATATATATATATATATATATATATATATATATATATATATATATATATATATATGTATGGAGGTGATTGTATATATATGTATAGAGATTTCATATATGTATTTGTATATCTAAGTGTTATGTATATATGTATGTATATATATATATATGTGTATATATATGTACAGATATCTTTGTATCTAGTGATATGTATATAGATATGTATATGTGTGCATAGATGTGTGTGTGTGTGTGTGTGTGTGTGCAAGGAGGGGGTCAGGTTGCTAGCCAACAGCAAGCATAGAACATTAGCAACTGCAGCAGCAACAACCAGTATGCAGCATTGAGCAGCAACAACAAGCAAAGCAGTAGCAGCAACTGTAGCAAGGTTGCACAACAATGTAGCCAGCATGCAGTACAACAATAACTCTAGCAGGAACAACAGCTAGAGCAGTGTGCACAACAGCTAAAGCAAGGTAAGGGAAGGTTAGTTAGCTTGATGTGTAGTTAGTTAAGTTAGTTACATTATTAGTGTGTATATATATATATATATATATATATATATTGGTATGATAGTAGGTAGTTAGTAGTATTGTACTAGCTAATGCATGTTAGTTATAATTTAGAGTATTGGGTAGTTAATTATATACTAGAATTTGAATTACCTTGAGATACCAAGGTAATATCAAGGTATTAATGGATACTCAAGGTATTGGGTTGTATCCAAGGTATTTGGGTTTGAGTATCTAGATGGGTGTGTAGTGGTGTGATATCGCATTGGTTCAAAGCCAAGATATCCACTTAGCATTAGTTTAGTTAGGAATATTATATATTGTTGATTGTATATATATATATTATAATATTTTTATATCTATTAAATTGTGTATCTTATGATACGGTATCTTGTTGGTTTCCTAGTATCTTAGTATAGCTAGTATGACCTAGTTACATAGTGTATGGACCCAATATCTTAGAGATGGACTCATACAACCTAGAAATAGCTAGTTTGACCTAGTTTGACCTAGAGTTGACCTAGTTTGACTATTTTTATGTGGAAATATCTTTTTGACCTAGAAGTTGTCTAGTTTAACATATTTTCATTCTAAAACCTTTTATTGATGTAATATTCCATATTTAGGTCTTCGAGGCACCGTACTGGACATCTTTGATATTGTTCACCGGATTTTAGGTGAGTACATTCTCTGATAGTTTCTTATTTATGATATCCTCTATGTCTCTTATATCTAATATAGATATCCCTGGTTTCTTGACATGATGGTTAAACAGATTGGTATATCCGGATCTAGTCATGAGATATTATTCCATGGTATGTATGGTGTATCTTGTGCAAGTCTTATTTCCTTGTTCTTCTTGTACATATACAGACACTAATTCTTGTGGAGACTTGCTACCTTTCTAGAGAATCCCGTGTCATAATGTACCATAGTTGGATCCACTATACCAGTCGGGAGCGGGGATTATTTAGTGTAGATATGTGATCATACCCTCCTTGTATCATGTCTTGTTTATTGAATAGTATTGATCATACACCGCACATATGATTAACCAGGCAAAAATTCTTGTATCAAGTTTCCAAGCCGATCACTTGTTAAAGTTGATACTCACTCACTTAGTCATTAGTATTTCTTATTCATTTCTATATTGCTCATTCTCGTATTTATTTCCAGTATTTTCTTTTTGGTATATCTCTTGTATCTGTATATTGCGTCTTGTATATTCACATATATTTACTGTTATATAGTTTATATCATTTATTAGATCTACTGTTAGAGATGTACTCTGCTCCTTTTCTGACTGGATATATTTTTTCCAGATGACACTGAGGAGTGGTATCCCACTCACTATGGACCTCAGGACGTGGTTGGCTTAGAGCCAGAGACCTTGGCTCAGGAGGGTCTCATCCCGACCGAGACAGACGACCCAGGAATCGTAGCTTCATAGTTACTTTCCTTTTTGAACTTGATTTGTCTCCAGCATTGTTATTAGTATTTTTCTGACTCATTGGATATTATTTTTGTCTCATAAGTTGTATTTGTGACTCTTCTATTCTTTTATCATATTCGTGCTTTATTCCATCTATAGATCCGTGATTGAGTATATTCATTTACATTGGTAGCATATTATATCTTGATTGCTAGATAGATAGTTTACCCAAATAACGTTCTACCGTCGATGCTGCGACGTAGGCTGGGCATTGTTCACTACTTGCATCCCTACACCGGGTGTGGGTCATGAAACATTTTTAGTGGTGGCCCATGCAGGTCTTCGAGGTCACAATTAGTGCGATTCGTAGTGGTACTCTTATTTGAGTACTATTACGAGCCTGTTCCAGGATATAAAATATAGGTTATAGGTTGGGAATACTCAATCACATCTAGGAAAAATTATTTTGATTTATTTCAATTATTTTTCCTTGATATTGATATTTGATCTTTAATCGTCCTTCTTTGAATGCCTTATATCATGTGCCATATTGATTCTTTACTTTCGCTTTGCCTCAGGATGCCGCCTAAGACCAGATTATAGCAGGAAGGAGAAGTTTCTAAGAGATCTGCGACTTCCCGAGGGCCTACACCAGTCACTTCTTCGGTGATTGGCGTATCAGCTGCGTTTGGGGGTCCACCTCCAATTCAGAGGACTGTTCTGGTTGTATCTGAGGGACTTTCACCTCCACCTTCTGCACCGATAGATGCGACTCAGGTGTTCATACTCTTTCTTGAGATGTTGGTGGCTCAGAGGGCCCAGTCCGAGGCACACCAGAGGCAGACCAACGTGTTACGGCCGGGCATTAAAAGTTCTCATCAGCTTGCCCTTGCCGTAGTAGAGAGAGGAGTTCAGGTCCAGCAGCAGGTTGCTCCGTAGGTTGCCCAGCTTTAACCAGGAAATATCCAAGACTTCAAGAAGCTGGAACCTCAGGTCTTCAAGGGGACGGAGGGCATCGTCTATGCTGATGATTGGCTCAAGGATATTGAGCGTCTCATGAGGGTGTCCTGTCTTGCTGAGGATCTGAATGTTGAGGCAGTAGGAGTTTAGCTGTTCGACATCGCCCGCACTTGGTTCAGGAATGAGCTACTTCTTGCTGATATAGGGCAGTCTTGGGAGGTGTTCAAGGACCTCTTCAAGAGGAAGTTCTTTGCTCGGGCAGACATATTGGACTTGGGGAGGCAGTTTGAGAGCCTTACTCAGGGGAGCATGTCTGTGGAGGAATACGCCGCAGAGTTTGGTAAGCTGAGCCATTTTACGGAGTATATGGTGAGGGAGCCGGAGGTTCGAGCTATCTGTTTTCGTGAGGGTCTGAACTGGGAAGTAAAGATTCTTATTCCGTTTTTTCTATGTGACCTATTCGGAGATACTTGTGGAGGCACACAAGGTTGAGCGGGAGTTGGGTTTGAAATCCAAGTTAGATCATGATTCTTTTCTGGGGGATAATTGTAAACCCCCTCGATTTATTCTGTAGATAGTTAGGGTGGATTTAAAAAATTTTGGTTATTGGTAGCAGATGTCGAGGTTTAGAGTAGAGATAAGTTTATCTGGTATTTAATTTAATTAATTAAAACCCTTGGCGTGCCCTATCATTGTCTGATTATTCGGAGCCCAATATCAGCCCATAAATTTCGTTCAATTATTGTACTTCTGACCTGACCCGCCAACTTAGGCATTGGACTTTTTCGTCCTTTAAAATCAGTATTATTGTGCTCTAAATTAATTGCGTAATATTTCGAAAATCGTAACCCATATTTAATTTCGTGTCGGACACCTGTGTCGTTACCCTAAAATTTGGGATACCAACTTAACCCGTTGAGCCGGACCAACTAAAGGGTCCAAGACTGACTCCAAGCCCCCATCATTTTTGACCTTGCGTCATTTTCGAATTTTGACCCCAAGTGCCCCCAATTAAATTAAATTCACGGGACACTTTATTTCTATTTAAATCGGGGATACTAACTTTGTAAATTCTATTTTTAATCCTAAATTAATCCCAATGCCTTTCTAATTAAACCCGTGCCTAACGCATAACACCCTCTCACCATAAAAATTGCTAAACACAATTTTCTCCATAATTTTTATGTCAATTTTATGTGTCCATACAATTTTCCGAATTTACGGGGCTAAGTTGCAATTATTGAATTTGTGTGTCATCACCCTATTGGACATAATCAATGGAGAGGTCCCAAAATGGGGTCCTATTCTCACCATCCACTCACCCCCCTTCATGAAGAAACCCACTCCCTTTCATGACAAATCACAACCTTCCATTTTGACTAGGTTGATCACAACACTCCATCCCCCTTCACAAACCCATATAAAGTAACACCTCACCCCACCCTCAACACACACCACCGGCCCTAATCCAAGGAAACTCCCCTCTCTCTCTCTCCTCACTCCTTCATTAATTTCCCATGCAAAATTCTTCTTCCTCCTCCCTCCATTATTTTCTTCTTCTTCTTCCTTAGTCTCTTCTTCCTCACTTGAGTTATTCCTCCCTGTGGAAGACCCGCCGGCCGCTCCGGCCCGACTCTGGCCATTGGCCCAAACCGCGGCGACTCCACAGCAGCTCTGTTCTGACCGCTGTAGCTGTCGCCGGTGCTGTGCATCCTCTGGCCCGCTGTAGATTCCCAGGACTGTGCGTCCCCTACCCCCGCTCTGGTGTGTCACAGTCCCCGACCAGCTAAGCATTCCCGACCGCCAGCCTTTGCTCCGCCCGACGGTACAGCAGCTCTCCGATCTGCTGACCGGACTGAGTAGTCCCCCGACCAGACTGTGCGGCTTTCCCGACTCCGTCCGGCTGTGCACGGCAGCGCCGTCCCGGCCTCCTCCCTGTCCAGCCCAATACACTTTCACCACCACCACCACCATCACTCCCAGCCTACCACCACCATCACCATCAGTTTACCACCATCACCACCCGCTTACGCCTTCGTCTCCACCACCACCACTTATAAACTGGGTTTGAGGATGTCTTGATGATATGGTACTGTTGATTAACTGATTTGACCATCGTACCGATAGTCAACTTTAGTCAACCCCTAGTGACTTGTCCCTGTGAGTCGTAGCTGAGACTAAGTTTAGGTGTAGACGTGTGTAGCACACCTGTCTGTCGTAAAATAGATTATTGATTCTGGTTTATAATTTATCTCTAGGTACTGCGAGACCTGAGGACTTCGACGCGGTACCAAATCCCCGTCATCAGCAGCCGCACGCAGGCAAGTGTACCTTGCCACCCTGTATTTCAGTTTACAGATAATTGTTGTTATTTTTGTACTTCGTGCGCGTATTTATGTTGACGTTCGATACTCCGTGTCCGGCTCACAACCGGGTGTTGACATTTGACGTAACGTATTAGAATAATGGCTAGATGCCTCACAGCACCTTGATGTACGTACCTGAGTACATTGATACCCCAAGACACACTTATACATCGTGATCGTGCCAGATTCCAGCTTCCTGATACTGACATCATGACCAGAGACTGGGACGACCTTAGGGTCGCGTCTATTGAGTTCATTCTGTGTGTTGAGACTTTAGTTAGAGGTTCAGGTTCAACGCACAATCGTTGACCGCTTGGGAAAGGAAAGACAGTTACTAGACGTTTGGGCTACTCTACACGCGCTTATATATATGTAGTATTTTGTAGTGATACCTGTATCTAGTGTAGCTGTTTCACCCGTTTGTCTCTGTGCTCGGAGCTACGGTTCGACTCGTGTGTCTCTGTGTTGGGAGCTACGGTTTTATATTAGAAAGCCCACGCGTCGAACATTGTCTTTAAACTGTGTCACACTTGTTTGGTTATACTAGATTACCCAGTTGTTGCACTTGTACTATCTGTTTACCTGGCATGTTATTTTTTTGTACCTTGTTACGTCCCTCTGAGGACCTGGTTCCCTTCCAGGTGTAGGCTACGAGGATTACCCGGAGGAGTACGGACCGGGCATCTATCCAGCAGCTGTACTCACTGCCGAGGATAAGGTCATTCCTGAGGACTTCGCCTGATCGCTGGTAGTGACTCTTTCCTTGGGACGGTATCATTACCTAGTTACCTGCTGCCGTCCCAAGTTATCTTATTGCTTACTTTCTTTCCAGTATATTTGTACCAGCGGGTTTGTCCCCGTATGACTACTCTAGTATTTGTATTTAATCCTTGTCTGGATTTTTCCTTCCTGCACATTAGTTGTTGTATTTACTTCTATTGTGCTCTTATATTGCTGCCTGTGGATGAGATTTAGATTGAGTATACTTGTGTTATGTGATGGGTTATTCATTGTACTTTACAGCTTAAGTGTACTCCGACGGGCCCATTAGATTGGAAAGCCAGCCGAAGTACACTGCTGGCCATTGCCACGTGTCTCGGTTCCTTGTCCATGGAATCAGGGCGTGGCAAGGTTTTTATGGTGGCCCATGCAGGTCCGATTTAAATCGTCTTGGTCACCTGTCTGTGCCAAGGGAGCCTGCAAATTAGGAATAGAGTTAGAAATCTCATCTGCAAAGTTTGAAACCTTCACATGACACCTCTATCTCGATATCGTTTACCAAATTGCATCTTGTTTATTTTCCTCAAACGCTGATCGCAGTCATGACTTCTTTTTAGAGTTATGAATCTCCGCAGTGGACGTGTCGCACAGCCTGGCGACGTTCCCCGAGATGCTGGATCATCCGGAGAACCGGATTTGGAGCAGGTCCTTCTACTGACTCCAGCTCCCATGGGACAGTCATCAGGACATTCCGAGGTGCCTTCAGATGGACACCAGACTCCACATCAGGCAGGACATGAGGATCGGAGGATTCCGAGTCAGGAGGAGCAGCAGCTACCACCTCCTCCACCATTCCCGCCTCAGATGCCCTTTATGCCATTCCCCACAGGGCAACCGATGGACGGAACCCAGATGTTCCAAATGATATTTACGATAATACAGGCCCAGCAGCAGGCCCAGCAGCACCAGGCTGAGACTCTGAGAGAGAGCATCGTAACGGCCTTGAGGCAGGCGTCACCACCAGTATACGAGCCGACGCGAGGGTCTGTCATAGACTTTCGTCGTTTGATGCCGCAACCTTTTACGGGCATGGAGGAGCGGACGGAGGTCCACGCTTGGCTCACCGGCATTCAGCACCAGCTAGAGGCTACTGACCTCCCCCGACACCGATGGATGACGGCTGTCAGGATGCAGCTTACCGGCAACGCGCATCACTGGTGGCTTTCCGAGGAGCAGCATTTGGGATCGGATTATGCCACCTGGGAAGAGTTCTTCAGACTCTTCCAGGAGATGTACATACCCTCTACCGCCCGAGCAGAGCTTCAGGACAGATTCCAGAACCTCAGGCAGGGGAGTATGACTGTAGAGGAATACAATTCTGAGTTCCTCCGCCTGAGCAGATTTGCACCATACCTGATCCCCACTGAAGAAGCGAAGGCCGAGAAGTTTTATGAGGGCCTGAGTTATGAGACCCAGAGGCTTATCGGGTCCACAGCCCCCACCTCTTACTCCGAGGTACTACTTGCAGCACGACGCCAAGACCGCATCAATAAGATGGAGGCCAGCCAGAAGCCCTCCTATGCGTCATCATCAGCAGTCCGAGCCCCACTGGGAGGACCTGCGAAGCATCCTCTGGTACAGCAGCAACACCAAAGGGCAGCACCCCAGCAGGGAGCAGTCATTCCTATATGTCATTTCTGCGGCAAGAGGGGACATTTGATGAGGGACTATAGACGGAGGTTGGGCGTATGTTTGAGATGTGGGTCGGCCCAGCATGCCATCAAAGATTGCCCTGAGCAGAGAGATCCAGTGTTGATGGTTCATCGGCTAGCCCTGCCAGCGCCGAGGCCTTATCAGCAGCCTCTTGGACTGAGGCCACCTTACACAGGAGCTGGAGCACAGCAACCACCAGCACCAGGGGAAACCTGTCACGACCCGTACCCGGTATAAGGATACTAGTCGGAAACAACGCCCAGCCTACGCCGCAGAATCGGTGGTAGAACGCTGTCTAGATAGTCTATCTAAAGTAATAAACCACCAATAATGATAGAATACTCAATCACAGAACTAAGATAGAATGAGCACAAAATCAGATAAGAATAGAATAGTCATCAACTCATGAGTTTAAAATAATACATCAATGAGTCTGAAGAGTAACAAAAATAAGCTGGAGACAAATCCAGTACAAAAGAATACTATCATACTACAAGCTACACTCCAGGGTCAACTGTCTCAGTTGGGATAAGTCCCTCTTGAGCCAGGGTCTCCGAATCTAAACCCACAACATCCTGGGGTCCATAATAGGTAGGGTACTCCTCAGTGTCATCTGGAAAAATATATCCAGTCAGGAAAGGAGCAGAGTACATCTCTAACAGCAGTTCTAATCCATGATAAAAACTATGTAACAGTAAATAGCTGTGGATAAACAAGATGCACAAAATAGATACAAGAGATATATAGACAATAAGGAAATACTGGAAAAAAATATAATAATGAACAATATGCCAATGAAACAATAATACTAATGACTAAGTGTGTGAGTACTAGCTTAACATGTGATCGGCTTGGGCAAGATACAATGCGGCCTGGCTAATCATACGTGCGGTGCATGATCAACACTATTCGCTTACCAATACTTTATTCAATAAGGATTTGATCACATATCTATACTAATACTCTCCACCCCCAACTGGTATAATAGATCCAACCACGGTATGCTATGGCACTAGATTCTCCAAGAAGATAGCTAGTCTTCCCGAGAATCGGTGTCTGTACATGTACAAGATAACCAATGAAACAATACTTGCACCATATACACCATATACCAAGGAATTACATCTCATGACGAGATCCGGATATAGCAATCCGTGTAACCATAGTGTCGAGAGAAACATGTAAATCTACAGTAGATACAACGAACATAGAGGATATCATAAATGAGAAACTATCAGAGAATGTACTCGCCTGAAGTCCAAAGAACAGTCTCACAGATGTCTGACTCGGTACCTCGAAGACCTAGATATAGAATACCATATTAAAATAAAGTCCCGGAAAGAGAACAAGTCAAACTAGTCAACTTCTAGGTCAATAAATAAATTCTAAGTCAAAAGTCAACTATGGTCAACTCTAAAGTCACTAAAGTCAAATATGGTCAAACCAAGGTCATCCTCACAAGACATCTATACAAATAATATAGAAAATAAAATACAATAATTTAGGAATCAAATTAAATCCCAATTGATACCCACACAAAGTATACTAATAATACAATATTATACACTCTAAATAATGTATATACAAACCAATATTTATACAAATAAAATAATATATTATTATTAGTATTATACTTCACAAAAGCACATATATATATAAGATATATAAATCAAAATACATATATATATATAAAATAATTTAATAACTATATACTTATATATATATATATACATATAAACTTACATAATTAAATATCAATAGTTACATAACACATGCACATATTAATGTACATATTTTAACATGGCTAGAAGCACACACAAAAATACATTCATTAAATCCAAATAATTACATAATAATTATATTTAATATAATTACACATTTAAACACATAAATATATTTTATAAAATATTTATGTATAATTTATGTTATTAACATAAGTACATATATATTTGCATGCAAGAAAGCTACATACATATATTTATACATCACATTAGAACACATAGAAATATCTATAGATCTATACTACAATAAATACCATAATAAATACACTTAAATAATATATAATATCTATATATATTTACTAATTATAAATGAAGAATTTAAAGCATAAATAATTAGATCTACACATAAACACACCAAATTGGAAAGTTTCACACCGTATCCCACTAGATCTAGGATACACATGTGACACGAGTCCAACACCCAACCAATTGCACCCCGAAGGACACAAACAAGTCAAAAATAATATTTATGAATAAATTAAACCCCCAAAATGACACGTATCACCAAATAGTTGGGATACGAACCACATGTACCCAAATATGGACACGACACAAGTCCTAAACACATAATCACATGCCCAATTGATCTATAGGATCAATTGACACACACAACAAAATGTAAATTCGGAATTCCAACAAAATTAACACAAAAAGCACCATAACTTTCTCCATGGGTCTCCTATAAACACAAAACAAAGTCCTATGGGTAGTACATACATATAGGTTGATTTTACATGATTAAATCTCAGATTTAGAAGCTATTTAAATGGAAAAATCTGAATTATACCTATTGGGAGATGGATTCCCAATGAAACCTCCAATTGAGATGAACTTGCTTCCAAATTATAGATCCTTGCTCCTCTTTGTAGATCCTTGCTTCCTCCTTCTAGATCCTTGCTTCTCAACTTTCTAATAGTAAATTAGGAAGAATTTGGAATGAATTTGGTGGGGAATTGGAATGGGAATGAAGGGAATTTGGGAGTGGAAAATTCTAGATCTAGATTTGGAATGAGAATGAGAGGAGAGAGAAATTTTTCCGCCTCTAATATAGGCCGGCCATGCCCCCTTCCCCAAGCAATTATAAAATGTCCAATGTACCCCTTGGGGCCTCTCATGAAAAAATAATTAAGGAAGGAAGCTTCTAGTCTAATCACTAAATTAATTTAATCCATCTCCTTAACTGTGGGCTTTCTAAATAGGCCAAATCTAACTATTTAATTCATGTTGGTCCATGGGTCCAAACTAAACTAGTTGGGTCTACTAAAATAAGTCCAAAATAATTAAATAACATCCAACAATAATTAAATAATACAACAAAAATTATTTACCATGCACAATATTTATTTAAATAGGAAATTACTAAAATACCCTTTTTCTTAGAATGTGGTAGTGACAAGTCTACCCTCCTTAAAATAATTTCGTCCTCGAAATTTAAAGATGAAAAATACCACCAGAAAATTACAGAACAGAACTAAAGAATCACAATTAACTAATGAACAAAACATAACAATGAACAGAACATAACTAGAAAATAACATACCTCAAGGTACAAACAAATAGGGATAACGCTCTCGCATGTCATCCTCTCTCTCCCAGGTAGACTCCCCCGGAGAGTGATGCCTCCATGCGACGCACACCAAAGAAATAGTCTGGTTCCTTAGCACCTTCTCTCTTCGATCCAGAATCTCAACTGGCTGCTCTGGATAGCTAAGAGTAGGGCCCACCTCTATCTCCGAGTGATCCAATACATGACTAGGATCTGCCACGTATTGTCTCAACTGCGACACATGAAACACGTTGTGCACTCCCTCCAATGCAGGTGACAAGTCTAGTCTATAAGCAACTGCACCGACCCTCTCTAGAATAGTGAAAGGTCCGATGAATCGCGGACTAAGCTTTCCGCCTCCACCGTAGCGAATCGTGCCTCGTGTCGAAGAAATCCTCAGAAACACCAAACCACCCACCTAGAACAAAACACCATCTTAAGAACTTAATCTATAACAAATAAGAACAAGCACAAACAAAATCTAAACTATACCTCGAACTCCAAAGGTCTCCGATGGCTATCGGCCCAATGCCGCTGTCTGTCTTGCGCCACTCGAAGTCTGTCTCTGATCAACTGAACCTTCTCCGCTGCATCCACAACTATCTCTGGCCCAAGCAAAACTCTCTCTCCAACATCGTCCCAAGACAAAGGAGTATGACACCTCCGACCATATAGAGCTTCAAAAGGTGACATCTCCATACTGGCCTGGTAACTGTTGTTGTAAGCAAACTCTACCAAATGGAGATGGTCCTCCCAAGAACCCCCGAAATCTAGTACACAAGTGCGTAACATATCCTCGAGAGTCTGGATAGTCCTCTCTGACTGCCCATCTGTCTGGGGATGATATGCAGTACTAAACTTGAGCTAAGTGCCCAAACTCTCCTGCAAACTCCTCCAAAAATGAGAAGTGAAACGACTATTCGATCTGAGACTTTACAGACGGGAACTCCGTGTATCCTAACGATCTGCCTCACATACATCTCTGCCAACTTCTCCGTAGACAAACCCACTTTGAAAGGCAAAAAGTGGGCCGACTTGGTCAATCAATCAACAATGACCCAAATCGTGTCTTTCCCTCCTGGAGATCGTGGAAGTCCGGACACAAAATCCATAGTAATGTGTTCCCACTTCCACTCTGGAATGGATAATGGCTGAAGTAACCCTCCTGGCCTCTGCCTCTCGGCTTTCACCTGCTGGCACACTAAGCATCTGGATACAAACTGTGCCACTTCCCTCTTCATGCCATACCATCACACACTCTCTCGCATATCCCGATACATCTTGTTAGCACCTGGATGTATGAAATACTGAGAGCGATGCGCTTCCTGTAATACCTCCTCGCGCAACTCCCCACTAGGCACACACAATCTAACTCCATGCCTCAAGGATCCATCCTCTGCAATAGTGAAATCATCCTCCAATCCTGCTCTCACCTGAGCTCTGATACTCCTCAAAGATACATCATCATACTGTGCTGCCTTAATCCTGTCCATCAAATCTGCGTGTATCTGCAATCCCCACATCTGCATAGCACACCCAGGAACAATCACCTCAATGCCCAAGCTCCCCAAGTCCTCCAACAAATATCGATCCTGCGTTAAGAACATAGCTACCGGATACCTGCTCAAAGCATCGGCAACTACATTGGCTTTCCCAGGATGATATTGTAAAGAGATATCAAAATCCTTCATCAGTTCCAACCACCGACGCTGCCTCATGTTCAACTCCTTCAGCGTGAAAACGTACTTCAAGCTTTTGTGGTCTGTGAAGATCTCCACACGCTCTCCGTACAAATAATGTTTCCACAACTTCAGAGCGAAGATGACGGCTGCCAACTCCAAATCATGAGGACACAATTGCCTGGATGTATAGGCAATCACTTTCCCATGCTGCTGAAGAACACAATCTAAACCCTTTCCCGATGCATCACTATAAATAGTGAAACCTCCGGACCCTGATGGCAACGTCAAAATAGGAGCAGACGTCAACCTCTTCTTCAACTCTTCAAAAGCAACCTGGCAATCCTCCGTCCAAACAAACTCCACATCCTTCCTTGTGAGTCTGGTTATCGGCTCGGTAATCCTCGAAAAATCTTGCACAAATTCCTGTAATAGCCTGCCAATCCCAAGAAACTCCTGATCTCTGCTACCGAACTCGGAGTCTTCCAAGATTCTACTGCTGAAATGTTCTTCGGATCCACTGAAATACCATCACCAGTCACAACATGCCCCAAGAATTCTACCTTGTCCAAGAAAAACTCACATTTGGACAACTTCCCATACAACTTCTCCTTCCTCAGCACATCCAACACAATCCTCAAATGCTCCTCATGCTCCTCCGGTGTCCTCGAGTATATGAGTATGTCATCGATGAACACCACCACGAACTTGTCAAGGTACTGGTGGAACACCTTGTTCATCAAGTTCATAAATACCGTCGGTGCATTAGTCAAACCAAACGGCATCACCATAAACTCGAACTGACCATACCGAGTTCTAAAAGCAGTCTTCGGTATGTCCTCCGGCTTCACCTTCACCTAATGGTAGCCTGATCTCAAATCTATCTTAGAAAATACCTTCGCACCACTCAACTGATCAAACAGATCATTAATCCGTGGCAAAGGATACTTATTTTTGATAGTGAGATTATTCAAAGCCCTGTAATCAATACACATACGCACTGATCCATCCTTCTTTGGTACAAACAATACCGGGGCTCCCCATGGTGAAGAACTCGATCTGATAAACCCCTTATCCTGCAATTCGTCCACCTGCTTCTTCAACTCGACCAGCTCGCTGTTGTTTACTTTATAGACATATTGTAAAATTGGTTCTGCACCTGGCACCAAGTCTATAGAAAATTCAACATCTCGATCTGGTGGCAATCCTGGCAATTCCTCAGGAAACACATCCAAGAATTCTGCTATCAACGGATGTGGCAACTCCTTATCTTCTACCATAGCTCCACAAATAATGCCTTCTTTCTGCTCCGCAGCTCCTCTAAAAACTCGAATTCTGGCTCTCCTGGCGGACCAAACAAAACTCTACCTCCTCTACAGTCTATGCTAGCATGGTACCTACTCAACCAATCCATCCCAAGTACAATATCGTAGCTCGGAAGTGGCATTACAAGTAGACACGCACTCAACTCCCGGCCTCCCAGAGTAACTCTTCGATCCTTGTAAATATTATTAACCAGGATAATGCCTCCCCCGGTCATGATCTTGCAAGTCCTAAGTAAAGACTCAGCTACCAAACCATGCTTCAGAGCAAAAGAAACAGATACAAAACTATGGAAAGCACCACTATCAAACAAAGCTAAAGTTGGAATGGAATCAAGAAGAATAGAACCTGCGATAACATCTCCGGTGGGTTCCTCCTCTTCGATGGTCATAGCAAACGCTCGTCCCTGCCGAGCACCTCCCTGTTGTTGATGCTGGACAAAACGCTGCTGTTGTGTCGGAAGCGGTCCCCTCGGCTGTGCTGCAGGTGGTCTCGTCTATGTCCTCGGAGCTGGAGCTGCTCCTTGAACTGCACGACGAGGACACTCCCTCGATTGATGCCTTTCAGTACCACAATACAAACAAACTCCTAGCCTCCTCCTGCAAACTTCCCAGATATGGTCGGACTTCTTGCAGAAGTTGTATGGAGCCTGTTGTAACTGCCTCTGCTGCTGAGGTGCCTGGTAAAAAGGCGCTCTAGCTGGAGTCTAGTTCTGCTGTGGCTGCTGGAATGGTCTGGACTAGAAATGAGGACGTTTGGCAGATACTGCACTGCCGTTGGCCCCCAGAAAAGAATCACGGTCTCTCTTGGTCTTCAAACCCAGATCCCGCTCAACCTTGCGTGCCTCCGCAAGTATCTCCGAGTATGTCTCATAAAAAGACTGAATGAGGATCAATATGGCACAAGATGTAAGACATCAAGGAAAGGACAATTTAAGGGATCAAGTATCAATGTCAAAGGAGAATAGTTGAATCAAAAAAAATTTCCTAGATGTGATTGAGTATCTCAGCCTATATCCTATATCCTATCGCAGGCTCGCAGTAGTACAACTAAGTTATCGCACTACCACGACATCACATACTTGTGAAGCTAGACCTGCATGGGCCACCACCAAAAACGTGTCATGACCCGTACCCGGTGTAAGGATACTAGTCGGAAACAACGCCCAGCCTACGCCGCAGAATCGGCGGTAGAACGCTGTCTAGATAGTCTATCTAAAGTAATGAACCACCAATAATGATAGAATACTCAATCACAGAACTAAGATAGAATGAGCACGAAATCAGATAAGAATAGAATAGTCATCAACTCATGAGTTTAAAATAATACATCAATGAGTCTGAAGAGTAACAAAAATAAGCTGGAGACAAATCCAGTACAAAAGAATACTATCATACTACAAGCTACACTCCAGGGTCAACTGTCTCAGTTGGGATAAGTCCCTCTTGAGCCAGGGTCTCCGAATCTAAACCCACAACATCCTGGGGTCCATAATAGGTAGGGTACTCCTCAGTGTCATCTGGAAAAATATATCCAGTCAGGAAAGGAGCAGAGTACATCTCTAACAGCAGTTCTAATCCATGATAAAAACTATGTAACAGTAAATAGCTGTGGATAAACAAGATGCACAAAATAGATACAAGAGATATATAGATAATAAGGAAATACTGGAAAGAAATACAATAATGAACAATATGCCAATGAAACAATAATACTAATGACTAAGTGTGTGAGTACTAGCTTAACATGTGATTGGCTTGGGCAAGATACAATGCGGCCTGGCTAATCATACGTGCGGTGCATGATCAACACTATTCGCTTACCAATACTTTATTCAATAGAGATTTGATCATATATCTATACTAATACTCCCCACCCCCAACTGGTATAATAGATCCAACCACGGTATGCTATGGCACTAGATTCCCCAAGAAGATAGCTAGTCTCCCCGAGAATCGGTGTCTGTATATGTACAAGATAACCAATGAAACAATACTTGCACCATATACACCATATACCAAGGAATAACATCTCATGACGAGATCCGGATATAGCAATCCGTGTAACCATAGTGTCGAGAGAAACATGTAAATCTACACTAGATACAACGAACATAGAGGATATCATAAATGAGAAACTATCAGAGAATGTACTCGCCTGAAGTCCAAAGAACAGTCTCACAGATGTCTGACTCGGTACCTCGAAGACCTAGATATAGAATACCACATTAAAACAAGGTCCCGGAAAGAGAACAAGTCAAACTAGTCAACTTCTAGGTCAATAAATAAATTCTAAGTCAAAAGTCAACTATGGTCAACTCTAAAGTCAACTAAAGTCAAACATGGTCAAACCAAGGTCATCCTCACAAGACATCTATACAAATAATATAGAAAATAAAATACAACAATTTAGGAATCAAATTAAATCCTAATTGATACCCACACAAAGTATACTAATAATACAATATTATACACTCTAAATAATGTATATACAAACCAATATTTATACAAATAAAATAATATATTATTATTAGTATTATACTTCACAAAAGCACATATATATATAAGATATATAAATCAAAATACATATATATATAAAATAATTTAATAACTATATACTTATATATATATATATATATATATACATATAAACTTACATAATTAAATATCAATAGTTACATAACACATGCACATATTAATGTACATATTTTAACATGGCTAGAAGCACACACAAAAATACATTCATTAAATCCAAATAATTACATAATAATTATATTTAATATAATTATACATTTAAACACATAAATATATTTTATAAAACATTTATGTATAATTTATGTTATTAACATAAGTACATATATATTTGCATGCAAGAAAGCTACATACATATATTTATACATCACATTAGAACACATAGAAATATCTATAGATCTATACTACAATAAATACCATAATAAATACACTAAAATAATATATAATATCTATATATATTTACTAATTATAAATAAAGAATTTAAAGCATAAATAATTAGATCTACACATAAATACACCAAATTGGAAAGTTTCACACCGTATCCCACTAGATCTAGGATACGCATGTGACACGAGTCCAACACACAACCAATTGCACCCCGAAGGACACAAACAAGTCACAAATAATATTTATGAATAAATCAAAGTGTCAAAAGTAGATCTATGTGCCCGTGTCAAAATGCGACATGTACAAAGCCCCGTGTCGGAGGGAAAACCCCCAAAATTACACGTATCACCAAATAGTTGGGATACGAACCATATGTACCCAAATATGGATACGACACAAGCCCCAAACACATAATCACATGCCCAATTGATCTATAGGATCAATTGACACACACAACAAAATGTAAATTCGGAATTCCAACAAAATTAACACAAAAAGCACCATAACTTTCTCCATGGGTCTCCTATGAACACAAAACAAAGTCCTATGGGTAGTACATACATATAGGTTGATTTTACATGATTAAATCTCAGATTTAGAAGCTATTTAAATGGGAAAATCTGAATTATACCTACTGGAAGATGGATTCCCAATGAAACCTCCAATTGAGATGAACTTGCTTCCAAATTATAGATCCTTGCTCCTCTTTGTAAATCCTTGCTTCCTCTTTCTAGATCCTTGCTTCTCAACCTTCTAATGGTGAATTGGGAAGAATTTGGGATAAATTTGGTGGAGAATTGGAATGGGAATGAAGGGAATTTGGGAGTGAACAATTCTAGATCTAGATTTGGAATGAGAATGAGAGGAGAGAGAAATTTTCCCCCCTCTAATATAGGCCGGCCATGCCCCCTTCCCCAAGCAATTATAAAATGTCCAATGTACCCCTTGGGGCCTCTCATGAAAAATAATTAAGGAAGGAAGCTTCTAGTCTAATTACTTAATTAATTTAATCCATCTCCTTAACTATGGGCTTTCTAAATAGGCCAAATCTAACTATTTAATTCATGTTGGTCCATGGGTCCAAACTAAACTAGTTGGGTCTACTAAAATAAGTCCAAAATAATTAAATAATATCCAACAACAATTAAATAATACAACAAAAATTATTTACCACGCACAATATTTATTTAAATAGAAAATTACTAAAATACCCTTTTTCTTAGAATGTGGTAGTGACAAAACCAGAGGAGGACACCCTTGGCCCCACAGGCAGGACAGTTCCACCAGGACCGACATCAACTGAGGGGACCGGCACCGAGACAGGGACAGGCCTACGCTATGACCATAAAGGAGGCTGAGACAGCTGGAGAAGTGATCACAGGTACAATCTTAGTAGATTTATTACCAGCATTAGTCCTATTTGATTATGGTGCCACACACTCTTTTATAGCTGCTAGTTTCGTGGCTACCCAAAGAATAGCCACCGCACCCCTTCCGAAGGTCAAGAGGATCCTTACGGGAGGTAGAATAGTACCTGTTAGCGATACTTGGGGATCATGTTCAGTAGTTGTCTGCGGTTGAGAGATGCATGCCCGATTTTTGGTTTTCTCCATGCCAGACTATGACATTGTCCTAGGCATGGATTGGTTGAGCCAATACTACGCAACGCTAGATTGCCATCGTGCTTGTGTCATCTTTAGACCCCCAGATCACCCAGAGTTTGAGTTTCTTTGGGGAGCCCGAGAGCATGGTGTCCATCGTACCCTAGCGACACACATTGCAGAAGGTGAACCGACGTACCCTCACTTTATAGCAGAGTTTGAGAATGTGTTTCCAGAGGATCTCCCAGGACTACCACCTGACAGAGAGATTGAGTTCACCATAGAGTTGACTCCAGGAGCCGAGCCAGTTAGTTACCCCGTTTACAGACTAACACCGAAGGAGTTGGTTGAGCTGAAGGTCCAAGTAGATGATCTCTTAGAAAACAGTTTCATACAGGCTAGTGTATCCCTATGGGGAGCACCCATTCTGTTTGTACCGAAGAAGGATGGGATGGTACGCTTGTGTATCGATTACAGGATGCTAAATATTGTAACGTTAAAGAACAAGTATCCACTGTCGTGCATCGATGATTTGTTTGATCAACTTAGCGGTGCATGTGTATTCTCGAAGATCGATCTCAGATCCGGTTATCATCAGATCAAGGTACGGAAAGAGGACATCCAGAAGATGGCCTTTCGGACGAAGTATGGCCACTATGAGTTTTTAGTCATGCCGTTTGGTTTAACCAACGCGCCAACAGTATTTATGTGTTTGATGAACAATGTCTTCCACCAGTACTTAGATAAGTTCGTGGTGGTATTTATAGACGACATCTTGATATATTCCAAGAGCCAGGAGGAGCATGAGAGGCATCTCAGGATCGTGTTGGAGACGCTGAGACATGAGAGGTTGTACGCCAAACTCAACAAATATGAGTTCTGCTTGGACAGAGTACCATTTTTGGGGCACATAATCACCGGAGATGGACTATCAGTTAACCCGGAGAAGATAGCTGCAGTAGAGACCTGGCCTACCCCTACATCAGTTACGGAGGTTAGGAGCTTCCTCGGACTTGCCGGATATTATCGGAGGTTCATGGAAAACTTCTCGAGGATAGCTGCGCCTATGACGCGACTTACGCGTAAAGGCGAAGAGTTTATCTAGATAGACGAGTGTCAGGCGGTTTTCGATGAGCTGAAGAAGCGTCTGACATCAGCCCCAATTTTGACACTACCTTCAGGATCAGGAGGAATTGTAGTGTACAGTGATGCGTCAGAGAGCGGATTGGGATGTGTACTGATGCAACACGGCAAGGTGATAGCCTACGCATCAAAACAGCTGAGAGTTCATGAGAAAAACTATCCGACGCACGACTTGGAGCTAGCTGCAGTGATATTTGCACTAAAGCTATGGAGACATTACTTTTATGGTGAGCGTGTTGAGATTTACGTCTACACGTAGAAGGAGCTCAACATGAGGCAGAGACGCTGGCTAGAGTTGATGACAGATTATGACATTGAGTTATAGTACCACCCTGGTAAGGCGAATGTCGTAGCAAATGCCTTAAGCAGGAAGCCCATGGCATACTTCTTGATGACGCAGCGATAATTGCTAGAGGATCTCCAGGAGCTTGGAATAGAGATTGTATTGCCAGACATGGATGGACAGATGGCCAGTCTTGAGGTTCAGTCTACTTTGATTGAGAGGATCAAGGCAGCATTGCCTATGGATGCGAGATTTTGACGTCTGCGAGAGAGAACAGAAGCCGGCATATAGACGGGACTCAGGATTCATGAAGACGAAATATTGAGGTACGGAGATCACGCCAAGAGTTGATGACCAAGGCTCATAGCTCGATTTATTTGATTCATCCCGGGGGTACAAAGATGTACCGAGACTTGAGATAGCATTTCTGGTGGCATGGGATGAAGAAAAAAATTGCAAGATTTGTGGCGAAGGGTTTAGTTTGTCAGCAAGTCAAGGCTGAACATCAGAGGACTGCAGGATTATTGCAGCTACTCTCCATTCCCGAGTGGAAGTGGGAACACATTACCATAGACTTTGTCACGGGATTTTTGCGGAGCCCTAGCGGGAAGGATGCAATTTGGGTTATCATAGACAGACTCACCAAGTCTGCACATTTCTTGCCCTTTAGAGTTAGGCAATCCACAGAGATTCTAGCTGACATATATATGAGACAGATAATACAATTACATGGAGTGCCTGTCAGCATCGTATCGGATCATGATTCCAGATTTACGTCACACTTTTGGCGGAGTATGCAGGAGAGCCTAGGAACTCGACTCAAGTTCAGCACTGCATATCATCCACAAACTGATGGACAGTCAGAGCGCACGATACAGATATTAGAGGATATGTTGAGAGCGTGCATGATTGATTTGGGAGGATCTTGGAAGGACCACCTACACTTGGTGGAATTCTCCTACAATAACAGTTACCAGGCCAGCATACAGATGGCACCTTATGAGGCACTGTACGGCAGAAAATGTAGGTCGCCAGTTTGTTGGAGTGACGTGGGAGAGCGTCAGATACTTGGTCCAGAGTTGGTAACACAGACAATAGAGAAGGTCAAGTAGATTCAGAGCCATCTGCACGCAGCACAGGACAGACAGAAATACTGGGCAGATGCGCACCGCAGACCATTGGAGTTCAAGGAGGGTGACTACGTATTTTTGAGGATATCGCCCACCCACGGTACCATCAGATTCGGAGGCAGAGGCAAGCTGAGTCCAAGGTACGTCGGACCTTTTGACATCTTGGAATGAGTTGGCAAAGTGGCTTATCGTCATGCATTGCCACCATCATTAGAGGGAGTGCATGACGTATTTTACGTATCGCAGCTGAGGAGATATATCGCAGACCCTAGCCACGTGCTTGATCATTCGGAGATTACAGTCGGGCCTAGTCTATCTTATATAGAGCAGCCAATTGAGATCCTCGATCGCAGCGAGAAGACTTTGAGAGGGCAGACGATTCGACTGGTCAGAGTGGCATGGAAGCACCATTCACCAGGCGAGTCTACTTGGGAGCACGAGGATTCTATTCGGCAGCGATTCCCGTACTTATTTGAGGAGCAAGGTACGAATTTACGTACGACATTTGATTACTAGATTGTTTAAAAATTTTGTTAGATATTATCGTGTTTTACTTTTAATTTCGGGGACAAAATTTTTCTTAGTTGGGAAGAATGTAAACCCCCTCAATTTATTCTGTAGATAGTTAGGGTGGATTTAGAAAATTTTGGTTATTGGTAGCAGATGTCGAGGTTTAGAGTAGAGATAAGTTTATCTGGTATTTAACTAAATTAATTAAAACCCTTGGCGCGCCCTATCATTGTCTAATTATTTGGAGCCCAATATCAGTCCATAAATTCCGTTCAATTATTGTACTTCTGACCGGACCCGCCAACTTAGGCATTGGACTTTTCCATCCTTTAAAATCAGTATTATTGTGCTCTAAATTAATTGCGTAATATTCCGAAAATCGTAACCCATATTTAATTCCGTATCGGACACCTGTGTCGTTACCCTAAATTTTGGGATACCAACTTAACCCGTTGAGCCGGACCAACTAAAGGGTCCAAGACTGACTCCAAGCCGCCACCATTTTTGACCTTTGCGTCATTTCTGAATTTTGACCCCAAGTGCCCCCAATTAAAATAAATTCGCGGGACACTTTATTTCTATTTAAATCGGGGATACCAACTTTGTAAATCCTATTTTTAATCCTAAATTAATCCCAATGCCTTTCTAATTAAACCCGTGCCTAACGCACAATACCCTCTCACCATGAAAATTGCTAAACATAATTTTTTCCATAATTTTTGTCTCAATTTTATGTGTCCATGCAATTTCCTGAATTTACGGGGCTAAGTTGCAATTATTGAATTTGTGTGTCATCACCCTATTGGCCATAATCAATGGAGAGGTTCCAAAATGGGGTCCTATTCTCACCATCCACTCACCCCCCTTCATGAAGAAACCCACTCCCCTTCATGACAAATCACAACCTTTCATTTTGAATGAGTTGATCACAACCCTCCATCCCCCTTCACAAACCCCCTATAAAGTAACACCTCACCCCACCCTCAACACACACCACCGGCCCTATTCCCAAGGAAACTCCCCTCTCTCTCTCTCCTCACTCCTTCATTAATTTCCCATGCAAACTTCTTCTTCCTCCTCCCTACATTATTTTATTCTTCTTTTTCCTTAGTCTCTTCTTCCTCACTTGAGTTATTCCTCCCTGTGGAAGACCCGCCGGCCGCTCCGGCCCGACTTCTGCCATTAGCCCCTACCGCGGCGACTCCACAGCAGCTCCGTTCTGACCGCTGTAGCTGCCGCTGGCGCTGTGCGTCCTCTGGCCCGCTGTAGCTTCCCCGGACTGTGCGTCCCCCACCCCCGCTGGCTGTGCGTCCCCCGCTCCGGTGCATCACAGTCCTCGACCAGCTAAGCCTTCCCGACCGCCAGCCTTTACTCCGCCCGACGGTGCAGCAGCTCTCCGATCTGCTGATCGGACTGAGTAGTCCCCCGACCAGACTATGCGGCTTCCCCGACTCCGTCCGGCTGTCCACGGCAGCACCGTCCCGTCCTCCTCCCTGTCCAGCCCAATACACTTTCACCACCACCACTACCATCACTCCCAGCCTACCACCACCATCACCATCAGTTTACCACCATCACCACCAGCTTACGCCTTCGTCTCCACCACCACCGGCCATACCCCATTGTCCGGCCAGCACCTCCTCGCTCCGGCCACTTTGGGTATACTCCTCCCCCTCTCTTTACATTTATATAATATATTGTGTTTATTGCTAGAGTTTGTGTTAGATTAGTGTTGTGTTGTTTTAGGGTTGTGTAGTTATTAATGGATGACTAGGGTTTAAGAGGCTGGACTTGGAGAGTAAGATTTATAAATGCATAGAAAATATTAGGGTTATTACATTGAGTATATACACTTTGATGTTGTGGAGGTGTCTATTGATAGGATGAATGTAGGTTAGGGTTTTGTCATCAACATGAATTAAATCAATTTATTTTAGACATCGGCTTATGGAGATTTAAGTTTTTATCGTTAAATGAAGGATTGGGATTTATATTTTGTGATGGTAAAAGCTGACTTACTTAATGAGAATTAATTGACGAAGGGTTTATGTGTAGTGTAAATGCTCGATTTAAATGTATGATTAGTAAGGATAGTAGGTGAATGACTGATTGAGGACTAGTGAGTTCGGTAATTTAGAACTGGAAATTTAAGTTGATTAACTTAGGGAGGCACCTGGTGATTGGTAACAACGATATTTTTAAACAAAGAAATTAAACTCATAAACTGGGTTTGAGGATGTCTTGATGATATGGTTCTGATGATTAACTGATTTGACCATCGTACCGATAGTCAACTGTAGTCAACCCCCTAGTGACTTGTCCCTGTGAGTCGTAGCTGAGACTGAGTTTAGGTGTAGATGTGTGTAGCACACCTGTCTGTCGTAAAATAGATTATTAATTCTGGTTTATAATTTATCTCTAGGTACTGCGGGACCTGAGGACTTGGACACGGTACCAGATCCCCGTCATCAGCAGCCGCATGCAGGCAAGTGTACCTTGCCACCCTGTATTTTAGTTTACAGATAATTTTTGTTCTTTTTGTAGTTCGTGCACATATTTATGTTGACGTTCGATACTCCGTGTCCGGCTCACAACCGGGTGTTGACATTTGACGTAACGTATTAAAATAATGGCTAGATGCCTCACAGCACCTTGATGCACGTACCTGAGTATATCGATACCCCAGGACACACTTATACACCGTGATCGTGCCAGATTCCTGCTTCCTGATTCTGACATCATGACTAGAGCCTGGGATGACCTTAGGGTCGCGTCTGTTGAGTTCATTCTGTGTGTTGAGACTTTAGTTAGAGGTTCAGGTTCAACACACAATCGTTGACCGCTTGGAAAGGGGAAAACAGTTACTAGACGTTTAGGCTACTCTGCACGCGCTTATATATATGTAGTATTTTGTAGTGATACCTGTATCTAGTGTAGCTGTTTCACCCGTGTATCTCTGTGCTCGGAGCTACGGTCCGACCCGTGTGTCTCTGTGTTCAGAGCTACGGTTTTATATTAGAAAGCCCACGCGTCGAACATTGTCTTTAAACTGTGTCACACTTGTTTGGTTATAGTAGATTACCCTGTTGTTGTACTTGTACCATCTGTTTACCTGGCATATTGTTTTTCTGTACCTTGTTACGTCCCTCTGAGGACCTGGTTCCCTTTCAGGTGTAGGCTACGAGGATTACCCGGAGGAGTACGGACCGGGCATCTATCCAGCAGCTGTACTCACTGCCGAGGACGAGGTCATTCCTGAGGACTTCGCCTGATCGCTGGTAGTGACTCTTTCCCTGGGACGGTATTATTACCTAGTTACCTGCTGCCGTCCCAAGTTATCTTATTGCTTACTTTCTTTCCAGTATATTTGTACTAGCGGGTTTGTCCCCGTATGACTACTCTAGTATTTGTATTTGATCCTTGTCTGGATTTTTCCTTCCTGCACATTAGTTATTATATTTACTTCTATTGTGCTCTTATATTGCTGCCTGTGGATGAGATTTAGATTGAGTATACTTGTGTTATGTGATGAGTTATTCATTATACTTCACAACTTAAGTGTACTCCGATGGGCCCATTAGATTGGAAAGCCCGCCGAAGTACACTGCTGGCCATTGCCACGTATCTCGATTCCTTATCCATGGAACCGGGGCATAACAATAATAGCAGCACAGTGACTGCTAAGCGTCCTCATTTCCAGTCTAGGCCTTTTCAACAGCCAAAATAACACCAGAATCCAGCTAGGGCACCATTTTACCAGGCACCGCAGCAGCAGAGACAGTCACATCAAGCTTTCTGCCACTACTGCAAGAAGCCCGACCGCATCTGAGAAGTTTGCAGGAGGAGGTTGGGGTTTTTTTATAATATGGTACCAAAGGGCATCAGCTGAGAGTGTGTCTTTCCAATCATCGTTGTGCAGTTCAGAGAGCAGCTCCAACTCAGAGGACACATGCGAGACCACCTGCAGTACAGCCGAGGGGATCGTCGCTTCCGACCCAGCAGTAGCGTTATGCCCAGCACCAACATCAGGGAGGTGCACGTCAGGGATGAGCGTTTGCTATGACAGTCGAAAAGGCCGAGCCCACCGGAGATGTCATCGCAAGCTCTGTTCTACTTGATTCCATTCCAGCTTTAGCTTTGTTTGATAGTGGTGCTTTCCATAGTTTTATTTATATTTCTTTTTCTCTGAAGCATCGTTTGGTAGCTGAGTCTTTGCTTAGGACTTGCAAGATCATGACAGGGGTAGGCATTATCCTGGTTAGTGATATTTGCAAGGATCGAAGAGTTACTCTGGGAGGCCTGGAGCTGAGTCTATCTCTACTTGTAATGCCACTTCTAAGCTACGATATTGTTCTCGAGGTAGATTGGTTGAGTAGGCACCATGCTAGTATAGATTGTAGAGGAGGTAGAGTTTTATTTAGCCCGCTAGGAGAGCCAGAGTTTGAGTTTGCTAGAGGAGCTGCAGAGCAGAGAGAAGGCATTATCTGTGGAGCTATGGTGGAAGATAAGGAGTTGCCACATCCGTTTATAGCAGAGTTCTTGGATGTGTTTCCTGAGGAATTGCCAAGATAGCCGCCATATCGAGATATTGACTTCTGTTAGAGTTATTTTATTTTGTTATTTATCATATGAGGGTATAATAGTAATTGTGGGTGTATTGCATATCAATATAAATAGACATGAGATACAACCTAGGGTTTAATAGTAATTGTGGGTGTATTGCATATCAATATAAATAGACATGAGATGCAACCTAGGGTTTAAGGCCCTTGCAATCTCCTTTCTCATATTCTTTCTTCCCCTACTTCCCTTTCTCCTTTCTATCTCTAAACTTAACTTGGTATCAGAGCATATATTTGTAAGTACTGTACATCCCATCCCCGACAGGGCCGATCGAACTATTTTTTGTCTACTTTTCATAATTTGCTGTTCGTCGTTCGTTGTTCATGGTCGTTCGTGGTTCGTTTATGAGATCTAGGGTTTCTACAGATCTCCGTTGGTTATTCGTCGTCGGTTGAGGTTCGTTGTGAGATCTAGGATTTCAAAGATCTCATCTTTCTGTTGCATCTGCAAGTATGGTGGGGACCGAATCTTCTAGCGAGGTTAATAGTGGTGGTGGTAGCGGAGGTGGTTCTCCTTTTACTGTTATTCATAATGATGAATTGGGAAAGTCGATTACAGCGGTGAAACTCAATGGTACGAACTATCTTGCCTGGTCCAAGTCTATCAAAGTGGTATTAAGGGCGAAGAAGAAGTTGAAGTTTTTGACCGAAGAACCCCTGCCTGAAACGTCCGCTGAGTATGAAGATTGGATGAGTGCAGATGCATATGTTATGTCATGGTTGTGGCATAGTATGGAACCATATATCGCTGCTAATGTTCAGTAGTGTGAATCAAGCAAACAGATTTGGGCATCTCTGGAAGAATCTTATTCGCAGAAGCGAAACGTTGCCCGTATCTATGAGTTGTACGAGTTATTGTTCAATACAAAGCAAAATGGGAAGCCTGTAAATGAATATCTGGCTTCAAAGAAGGCTTTGTGGGAGGAACTGCTTCAATATCATCCTGTTACTACTGATTTGAAGGAAGCTCGGAGACAGAAGAAAGAGTTTCATGTTTCACTCATCCTAGCCGGCTTGGATCCTGTGCTCGAACCTTATAAAGCTCAAATCCTTGCTGGAGAGAAGTTACCTACGGTGGCAGATATTTTCTCTCGTCTCAATCGTTCCTTTCTGGGACATAGTTCTGTGGTGCCGAGTACTGACTCTTCTGCCCTAGTTTCTAGTGCTGTTGGTCGTGGTGGTGGACGTGGTATTGGACGTGGCGGTAGAGATGGTGGTCGTAGTTTTGGTCGAGGAGAAGGCCGTGGTGGTAGAGACAATGGTCGTGGTGGTGGTCGCGGTAGTGGTGGTGGCCGTGGTGGTGGTGGTGGTGGCCGTGGTCAACCACGAAAGTGTAACTATTGTGGAATGCTCGGTCAGAAGACTATTGTTGGAACAAATGGGGCAAACTAGAATATGCACATCAAGTGCATGATAAAAATACGCAGTCCCAGGACACCACTTCTGCTCCCAGAGATGATACTTCGGGTTTCAATCAGACTTCAACGTCCGATACCTCATCTCCATTTCAACAGATCCTCCAGAAGTTGAATGCGCTTGCTAGTACCACCTCCCAACCTACTGCAACCATGGCACATATAGGTAATCCTGATTTTGTGGTAACCCAGTCACCATCCACCTCTTGGGTCATCGACTCAGGAGCAAGCTCTCACATGTCTGGTATAACATCTATCTTTCATAATCTTAGTTCCATGAAACATAATATTATCTTGGTTGATGGGTCTACTCGTCCTGTGCTTGGGAAAGGTGTCATTCACCCTACTCAATCACTATCATTATTTGATTCATTATATGTGCCTAATTTTCTATTTAATTTGTTATCTGTGAGCCAGTTAACCAAATCTCTTCAATGTTCTATGACATTTTCTCCTAATTCGTGTATTTTTTAGGACCTCAGGACGAAGAAGACGATTGGTTCGGGACATGAAAATGATGGACTGTACTACTTGGATCTACCTGGAAAGGCCTTCACCTCTGTTTCTACTTCTCCGTTGCAGTGGAATTATCGTTTGGGACATCCGTCTTTGGCTAAGTTGCGTCAAGTTGTTCCTAGTTTGAGTCATGTTTCTAGTCTTGAATGTGAGGCTTGTCAGTTAGGCAAGCATCACCGTAGTTCATTTCCTCGTCGTAGTGAGAGTCGTCAATTAGAGTCTTTTGATCTTGTTTATTCTGATATTTGGGGTGCGTCTAGAGTCAAAAGTCTAAAAGGATTTCAGTATTTTGTTATTTTTATTGATAATTATTCCAGGATGACTTGGTGTTATTTAATGAAACAAAGATCTGAGTTTCCAAATGTGTTATCTGCCTTTTATAATAAAGTCTATGTTCAGTTTAATAAACGTATTAAAATTCTGCGTTCTGATAATGCTTTGGAGTATACTAAATCTTCTGTGAACAGTTTCTGTGTTGATCGTGGTATGATTCATCAAACCAGTTGTGTCCACACCTCTCAACAAAATGGTATAGCCGAACGCAAATATCGACACATTTTAGATGTGGCTCGAACTCTCATGTTTAATATGCATGTCCCCAAACAGTATTGGGCAAATATCGTTCTTACTGCATGTTATCTTATTAATCGCATGCCATCATCTGTATTAAATAAGAAAGTTCCATTTACTATATTACATACAGATGTCACACCATTTTCCTTATCTCCTCGAGTGTTTGGCTGTGTCGCTTTTATTCATAACTTGGAACCTAATCGAGATAAGTTGGTTCCTAGATCTCTGAAGTGTGTCTTTCTTGGTTATCCCCATACTCAAAAAGGTTATCGTTGTTACAGTCCACAGTCACGCAAATATTATGTCAGTGCGGATGTTACATTCTTTGAGTCTACCCCTTTATTTCCTTTAGGAGACCGTTGTATTCCTTTTACAACATATTTGATACCTTTCATACCACTTTCGGTCATTCCTGAATCAATTTTTGTCTCCATTCCCCATTTACAGGTTTATTAGAGATCCAAGGACAGGCCAGTGGTTCTGCAAAATTCAGCCTTCAACCAATCATCTTCCGTGCCTGAGGTTTCTGCTCCCATCACCACAGATCCAGATGATCTTCCTATTGCTCTCAGAAAAAGACAATGTCTTTGTACCACAAAGAATAAGCATCCCATTTCTAACTATGTTTCATTACACCGTGCTTCATCATCTTTTCATGCATTTGCTGTTTCATTGTCTTCTACTTTTATTCCCAAAACTTACAAGCAGGCTATGTCATCTTCTGGTTGGAAAAGTACAATCGATGAGGAGATGTATGCTTTACATCAAAATCAGACTTGGGAGCTTATATCACTTCCTGTTGGAAAACAAACAGTGGGTTGTAGATGGGTGTACACTGTTAAGTATCACCCTGATGGTTCTGTTGAGCACCTCAAGGCACGGTTGGTTGCCAAAGGGTATACTCAGATATATGACGTAGATTATATGGAGACTTTCTCTCCGGTGGCTCGACTGAATTCAGTTCGGATTCTTATTTCTGTGGCGGTTAATCACCAATGGCCTATATATTAGCTGGACATAAAGAATGCTTTCTTGTATGGTGACTTACAGGAGGAGGTTTATATGGATTAACCACCGGGATATGTTGTAGAAGAAAATAAAAGACTCGTATGTCGATTGAAGAAAGCATTATATGGACTGAAACAGTCACCTCGTGCTTGGTTTGACAAGTTCAGTTCAGTTCTTATTCAGTATGGCTTTCGGCATACCACATCAGATCATTCAGTGTTTTGCCATTCTTCTTCAGCAGGTATTATCGTGTTGATTGTTTATGTTGATAATATCATTATATCTGGGAGTGATCATGCTGGAATTGTGGACTTAAAGGCCTACCTTAGTCGTCAGTTTCATACTAAGGATTTGGGTCTTCTTCGATATTTTCTTGGAATCGCGGTTGCTCGATCTAAGAAGGGGGTGTGTCTGTCACAACGCAAGTATGTTCTATACTTGCTTTCCGATACTGGGATGTTAGAGTGTTGGCCAGTTGAGACTCCTATGGATTATCATGACAAGCTTGATGCTGACAGGGGAGAGTTATTTGAGGATGTTGGATATTATAGACGTTTGGTTGGCAAACTTATATATCTTACTGTTACTCGACCAAACATCACATATGCAGTTGGAGTAGTTAGTCAGTTTATGCATGCCCCTCGGCAACCACATTGGGAGGCTATCTCTCGCATTCTTCGATACTTGAAGGGTGCACCTGGAAAGAATTTGTTGTACAAACCTTCCCAGTTGCTTACGGTGACAGGGTTCAGTGATACTGATTGGGCAGGCAGTTGCAGTGATAGGAGGTCTACTTCTGGCTATTGTACGTTTGTCGGTAGCAATCTTGTCACGTGGTGTAGTAAGAAGCAGAATGTTGTGGCTCGTTCTAGTGCAGAGACCGAGTACCGTGCGATGGCTCATACAGCTTCTGAGATGATGTGGGTGCAGTCTCTTCTTCATGAAATGGGAATTATGATTCCTATTCCGATGGAGATGTATTATGATAATCAGTCGGTAATATTTATCGCAAGTAATCCGGTGCTTCATGAGTGCACGAAGCATATCGAGGTGGATTATCATTTTGTTCATGATTTGTTGCTGAAGAAACAGATTGTCACTCCTTATGTTCGGTCAGAGGATCAATTAGGTGATATCCTCACTAAACCACTTGCTCGCGGTCCATTTTTTGATTTATGTAGCAAGCTGGGCATGTCTGATCTATATGCTCCTGCTTGAGGGAGGGTGTTAGAGTTATTTTATTTTGTTATTTATCATATGAGGGTATAATAGTAATTGTGGGTGTATTGCATATCAATATAAATAGACATGAGATGCAACCTAGGGTTTAATAATAATTGTTGGTGTATTGCATATCAATATAAATAGACATAAGATGCAACCTAGGGTTTAAGGCCCTTGCAATCTCCTTTCTCATATTCTCTCTTCCCCTACTTCCCTTTCTCCTTTCTATCTCTAAACTTAACTACTTCTTTATAGACTTGGTGCTAGATGCAGAACCAATTTCACAACATGTCTATAGAGTAAACAATAGCGAGTTGGTTGAGCTGAATAAGCAAGTTGATTTATTGCAGGATAAGGAATTTATCAGATCCAGTTCTTCACCGTGGGGAGCCCCGATATTGTTTGTACCAAAGAAGGATGGGTCGGTACGTATGTGCATCAATTACAGGGCAATGAATAATCTTACTATCAAGAATAAATATCCTTTACCACGGATTGATGATATGTTCAATCAGTTGAGTAGCGCCAAGATATTTTCCAAAATAGACTTGAGATCAGGCTACCACCAAGTGAAAGTAAAGCCGGAGGACATTCCAAATACTGCTTTTAGGACTCGGTATGGCCAGTACGTATTTATGGTGATGCCGTTTGGGTTGACTAATTTTTTGGCAGTATTTATGAATTTGATTAACAAGGTATTCCACCAGTACCTTGACAAGTTCGTGGTGGTGTTCATCGATGACATACTCATATACTCGAAGATACCGGAGGAGCACGAGGAGCATTTATAGATTATGTTGGATGTGCTGAGGAAGGAGAAGTTGTATGAGAAGCTGTCCAAGTGTGAGTTCTTTCTGGACAAGGTGGAGTTCTTAGGACATGTTGTGACTGGTGATAGAATTTTAGTGGATCTGAAAAATATCGCAGCAGTAGAGTCTTGGAAAACCTCGAGTTCAGTGGTAGAGATCTGGAGTTTCTTGGGTCTAGAAGGCTACTACAGAAAGTTTGTGCAAAAAATTTTGAGGATTGTCGAGCCTATGATTAAACTCATCCGGAAGGATACAGAGTTTGTTTGGACAGAGGGGTACCAAGTTGCTTTTGAGGAATTGAAGAAGAGGTTGACGTCTGGTCCTATTTTGACATTGCCATCAGGGTTTGGAGGTTTCACTATTTATAGTAATGCATCGGGGAAAGGTTTGGGCTGTGTTCTTCAGCAGAATAGGAAAGTGATTGCCTATGCATCCAAGCAATTACGTCCTCATGAGAAAAACTATCCTACCCATGATTTGGAGTTGGCAGCAGTCATTTTTGCCCTGCAGTTATGGAAATACTATTTGTACGAAGATCATGTGGAGATCTTCACAGACCATAAGAGCTTGAAGTACGTTTTTACTCAGAAGGAGTTGAACATGAGGCATCGTCGATAGCTGAAACTGATAAAGGATTTTGACATATCTTTGCAGTATCATCCTGGGAAAGCCAATATAGTGGCCGATGCTTTGAGCTGGTATCCGGTAGCTATATTTTTGACGCAAGATCGATATTTATTGGAGGGCTTGGAGAGCTTGGGCATTGAGGTGATAGTTCCTGGTTTTGCTATGCTAATGTGTGGGTTGCAGATACACTCAGAGTTGATGGACAGGATCAAGGCAGCCCAGTACGAGGATGTATCTCTGAGGAGCATCAGAGCTCAGGTGAGAGCAAGATTGGAGGATGATTTCACCATTGCTGTGGATGGTTCTTTGTGGCATGGTGCTAGATTATGTGGGCCTAGTGTGGAGCTACGTGAGGAGGTATTGCAGGAAGTGCATTGCTCTCAGTATTCCATACATCCAGGTGCCAATAAGATGTATCGGGATATGCGAGAGAGTGTGTGGTGGTATGGTATGAAGAGAGAAGTGGCACAGTTTGTATCCAGATGCTTAGTGTGCCAACAGGTGAAAGCCGAGAGGCTGAGGCCAGGCGAGTTACTTTAGCCATTATCCATTCCAGAGTTAAAGTGGGAGCATATTACTATAGATTTTGTGTCCGAACTTCCATGATCTCCAGGAGGGAAAGACGCGATTTGGGTCATTGTTGACAGGTTGACCAAGTCAGCCCACTTTTTGCCTTTCAAGATGGGTTTGTCTTCGGAGAAGCTGACAGAGATGTATGTGAGACAGATCTTCAGAATACATGGGTTTCTTGTCAGCATAGTCTCGGATCAGAATAATCATTTCACTTCTCATTTCTGGAGGAGTTTGCAGGCGAGTTAGGGCACCCAGCTCAAGTTCAATACTGCATATTATCCCCAGACATATGGGCAGTCGGAGAGGACTATTCAAACTCTCGAGGATATGCTGTACACCTGTATACTAGATTTTAAGGGATCTTGGAAGGACCATCTCTATTTGGTAAATTTTGCTTACAACAACAGCTACCAGGCTAGTATAGAGATGTCACCATTTGAGGCTTTGTACTGTCGGAGATATCGTACTCCTTGTCATGGGACGATATTGGAGAGAGAGTTTTGCTAGGGCCAGAGATGGTTATGGATGCAGCGGAGAAGGTTAATCTGATCAGAGACAGACTTCTAGTGGCACAGGACAGACAATGGCATTGGGCTAATAGCTATTAGAGACCTTAGAAGTTTGAGGTATAGTTTTAGATTTTTGTTTTGTGCTTGATATTTTTTGCTTGTTATAGATTAAGTTTTTAGAGTTGTATTTTGTTCTAGGTTGGTGGTCTGGTATTTCTGAGGATTTCTCCGATACGAGGCATGATTCGTTTAGGTTGAGGCGAGAAGCTTAGTCCGTGATTCATCGGACCTTTCAGTATTCTCGAGAGGGTCGGTGCAGTTGCTTATAGACTATATTTTCTACCTGCTTTGGAGGGAGTGCACAACGTGGTTCATGTGTCGCAGTTAAGACGATACGTGGCAGATCCTAGTCATGTGTTGGATCACTCAGAGATAGAGGTGGGGCCTACTCTTAGCTATCCAGAGCAGCCAGTTGAGATTCTGGATCGAAGATAGAAGGTACTAAAGAACCAGACTATTCCTTTGGTATGCGTCGTATGGAGACATCACTCTTCGGGAGAGTCTACCCGGGAGAGAGAGGATGAAATGCAAGAGCATTACCATATTTGTTTGTGCCTTGAGGTATGTTCTTTCCTAGGATAAAATTATTTTAAGGGAGGTAGACTTGTCACTACCGCATTTTTCAGGAAAGGGTATTTTGGTTATTTCATAATTAAGTAAATATTATGCATGTTGTATATTTATTTAATGTATTATTTATTTTTTGGTAGATGTTATTTTATTATTTTGGACTTGTATTAATGGACCTAACTAGTTTAGATTAGATCTATGGACCAATATTTAAATCTAGTTAGAATTGATCCCAATTAGAAGCCCATTCATTAGGAGGATGATTAATTAAGTTAAACCCAATAGACTAGAACCTTTCCTCCTTAATTATTTCTTCATGAGAGGCCCCAAGGGGTATTTTAGACTTTACATAGTAGCTTGGGGAGGGGGTTAAGTGGCCGGTCATGTATTAAAGAGAGGGAAGTTTCTCTCTCTTTATTTTTGATTTCAAATCTAGATCTATAATTTTCTCTTCCAAATTTCTTCATTCCCACATCAAATTCCACCCAAATTCTTTCTAATTTATTCCTTAATCATCATTGGGGGCTATTAAAGCAAGGATCTATAAGGAGGAAGTATGGATCTACAAGGAGGAGCAAGGATCTACAAGTTGAAGGCTTTTTCATCCAATTTGAAGATTTTATTGGAAATCCATCTCCCAATATATATAATTCAATTTTTACCCATTTAATTAGACTCTAAATCTGTATTTTAATCATTAGGAACCACCCCATATGCTCAGGCTACCCATAGAAATTTGAATTAGGTTCATAGGAGGCCTATGGAGAAAGTTATGTGGTATTTTGTGTCAATTTTGGGAGAATTCCGAGATTGACATATCTTGTGTTGGTCAATTGGTCAATCGGTCAACTAGACCAAATTGACATTTGTTTGATTGTGTGTGGCTACTATCGTGTCCACAATTGGATATGTGTAGGCCATATCCCGATAATTTGGAGATTAGGGTTGATTTGGGATTTTTTCTTACGACACGGGAGGTTGAGCATGTCACATTTTAATATGGACACGTAGATATGTAATTAGCTCTTCGTATTGTTCATAATTATTATTTTAGACTTGCTCGTGTCCTTTAGGGTACATTTGGTGGTGTGGTGGACTCGTATCGCAAGCATATCATAGATCTAGTGTGATACGGGTGCGATGCACTCCACGTATTTGTTTCATTGTATTTTAGATTCAATTTGCCTTAATAATAGTTATTAGAATATTATATTTATCATTGTTATATATATATATATATATATATATATATATATATATATATATATATATATATATATAAACCAGTCATCATAAAATGAATATAGAACAACACATAACATATATATATATATATATATATATATATGTTATGTGTTGTTCTATGTTCATTCTATGGTGACTGGTTTATATATATATATATATATATATATATATATATATATATAGAGAGAGAGAGAGAGAGATTTTATATATGTATTTGTATCTCTAAGTGTTATATATATATGTATGTATATATATAGATATGTATATATATATGTATAGATATGTGTATTTAGTGATATGTATACATAGTATATATATGTATGTGTGTGCATAGATGTGTGTGTGTGTGTGTGTGTGTGTGTGCTAGGAGGGGGTCGGGTTGCTAGCCAACAACAAGCATTGAACAGCAGCAACTGCAGCTGCAGCAGCCAACATGCAGCATTGAGCAGCAACAACAAGCAAAGCAGTAGCAGCAATGCAGCAGCTTGAGTAGCAACAACAAGCAAAGCAGTAGTAGCAATGCAGCAAGCTAGCACTGCACCAACAACAACATGCAGTAGCAACAACTGCAGCAAGGCTGCATAGCAATGCAGCCAACATGCAGTGCAACATCAACTCCAGCAGCAGCAGCAGCTAGAGCAGTGTGCACAGCAGCTAGAACAAGGTAAGGGGAGGTTAGTTAGCTTGATGTGTAGTTAAGTTAGTTACATTGTTAGTATATATATATATATATATATATATATATATATATATATATATATATACATATTGTTATCTAGTAGATAGATATATACTAGTGATTACTAGTAGTTGTATGTATATGTTTATATGTATTAGTATGATAATGGGTAGTTAGTAGTATTGTACTAGCTAATGCATGTTAGTTATAGTTTAGAGTATTGGATAGTTAATTATATACTAGAATTTGAATTACCTTGAGATACCAAGGTAATGTCAAGGTATTGATGGATACTCAAGGTATTTGGTTGTATCCAAGGTATTTGGGTTTGAGTATCAAGATGGGCATCTAGTGGTGTGATACCGCATTGGTTCAAAGCCAAGGTATCCACTTAGCATTAGTTTAGTTAAAAATATTATATATTGTTGATTGTATATACATATTATGATATTTTCATATCTATTAAATTGCGTATCTTATGATACGGTATCTTGTTGGTTCCCTAGTATCTTAGTATAGCTAGTATGGCCTAGTTACATAGTGTACGGACCCAATATCTTAGAGATGGACTCATACAACCTAGAAATAGCTAGTTTGACAAAGTTTGACTACTTTAACCTAGAGTTGACATAGTTTGACTATTTTGACTTAAAAATTGTTTTTTGACCTAGAAGTTGACTAGTTTAACTTATTTTTAGTCCAAATCTTGTATTGATGTATCGGGATATGCGAGAGAGTGTGTGGTGGTATGGCATGAAGAGGGAAGTGGCACAGTTTGTATCCAGATGCTTAGTGTGCCAACAGGTGAAAGCCGAGAGGCTGAGGCCAGGCGGGTTACTTTAGCCATTATCCATTCCAGAGTTAAAGTGGGAGCATATTACTATAGATTTTGTGTTCGGACTTCCATGATCTCCAGGAGGAAAAGACGCGATTTGGGTCATCGTTGACAGGTTGACCAAGTCAGCCCACTTTTTGCCTTTCAAGATGGGTTTGTCTTCGGAGAAGCTGACAGAGATGTATGTGAGACAGATCTTCAGGATACATGGGTTTCTTGTCAGCATAGTCTCAGATCAGAATAATCGTTTCACTTCTCATTTCTGGAGGAGTTTGCAGGCGAGTTAGGGCACCCAGCTCAAGTTCAATACTGCATATTATCCCCAGACATATGGGAAGTCGGTGAGGACTATTCAAACTCTCGAGGATATGCTGTGCACCTGTATACTAGATTTTGAGGGATCTTGGAAGGACCATCTCTATTTGGTAAATTTTGCTTACAACAACAGCTACCAGGCTAGTATAGAGATGTCACCATTTGAGGCTCTGTACTGTCGGAGATATCGTACTCCTTGTCATGGGACGATATTGGAGAGAGAGTTTTGCTAGGGCCAGAGATGGTTATGGATGCAGCGGAGAAGGTTAATCTGATCAGAGACAGACTTCTAGTGGCACAGGACAGACAACGGCATTGGGCTAAAAGCCATCAGAGACCTTAGAAGTTTGAGGTATAGTTTTAGATTTTTGTTTTGGGCTTGATATTTTTTGCTTGTTATAGATTAAGTTTTTAGAGTTGTATTTTGTTCTAGGTTGGTGGTCTGGAATTTCTGAGGATTTCTCCGATACGAGGCATGATTCGTTTAGGTTGAGGCGAGAAGCTTAGTCCGTGATTCATCGGACCTTTCAGAATTATCGGGAGGGTCGGTGCAGTTGCTTATAGACTATATTTTCTACCTGCTTTGGAGGGAGTGCACAACGTGTTTCATGTGTCGTAGTTAAGACGATACGTGGCAAATCCTAGTCACGTGTTGGATCACTCAGAGATAGAGGTGGGGCCTACTCTTAGCTATCCAGAGCAGCCAGTTGAGATTCTGGATCGAAGATAGAATGTACTAAAGAACTAGACTATTCCTTTGGTATACGTCGTATGGAGACATCACTCTTCGGGAGAGTCTACCCGGGAGAGAGAGGATGAAATGCGAGAGCATTACCATATTTGTTTGTGCCTTGAGGTATGTTCTTTCCTAGGACAAAATTATTTTAAGGGAGGTAGACTTGTCACTACCGCATTTTTCAGGAAAAAGTATTTTGGTTATTTCATAATTAAGTAAATATTATGCATGTTGTATATTTATTTATTGTATTATTTATTTATTGTTAGATGTTATTTTATTATTTTGGACTTGTATTAGTGGACCTAACTAGTTTAGATTAGATCTATGGACCAATATTTAAATCTAGTTAGAATTGAGCCCAATTAGAAGTCCATTCATTAGGAGGATGATTAATTAAGTTAAACCCAATAGACTAGAACCTTTCCTTCTTAATTATTTCTTCATGAGAGGCCCCAAGGGGTATTTTAGACTTTACATAGTAGCTTGGGGAGGGGGTTAAGTGGCCGGTCATGTATTAAAGGGGGGAAGTTTCTCTCTCTCTTTATTTTTTATTTCAAATCTAGATCTATAATTTTCTCTTCCAAACTTCTTCATTCCCACATCAAATTCCACCCAAAATTCTTTCTAATTTATTCCTTAATCATTATTGGGGGCTATTAAAGCAAGGATCTACAAGGAGAAAGTATGGATCTACAAGGAGGAGCAAGGATTTACAAGTTGAAGGCTCTTTTCATCCAATTTGGAGATTTTATTGGAAATCCATCTCCCAATTGATATAATTCAATTTTTACCCATTTAATTAGACTCTAAATCTGTATTTTAATCATTAGGAACCACCCCATATGCTAAGGCTACCCATAGGAATTTGAATTAGGTTCATAGGAGGCCTATGGAAAAAGTTATGTGGTATTTTGTGTCAATTTTGGGAGAATTCCGAGATTGACATATCTTGTGTTGGTCAATTAGTCAATCGGTCAACTAGACCAAATTAACATTTGTTTGATTGTGTGTGGCTAGTATCATATCCACAATTGGATACGTGTAGGCCATATCTCGATAATTTGAAGATCAGGGTTGATTTGGGATTTTTTCTTACGACACGGGAGGTTGAGCATGTCACATTTTAACATGGACACGTAGATATGTAATTAGCTCTTCGTATTGTTCATAATTATTATTTTAGACTTGCTCGTGTCCTTTAGGGTACGTTTGGTGGTGTGGTGGACTCGTATCGCAAGCATATCATAGATCTAGTGTGATACGGGTGCGATGCACTCCACGTATTTGTTTCATTGCATTTTAGATTCAATTTGCCTTAATAATAGTTATTAGAATATTATAGTTATCATTGTTATATGATATATATATATATATATATATATATATATATATATAGAAAGAGAGAGAGAGAGAGAGAAAGATTTTATATATGTATTTGTATCTCTAAGTGTTATATATATGTATGTATATATATAGATATGTATATATATATATATGTATAGATATATGTATCTAGTGATATGTATATATAGTATATATATGTATGTGTGTGCATAGATGTGTGTGTGTGTGTGTGTGTGTGTGTGTGTGTGTGTGTGTGTGTGTGTGTGCTAGGAGGGGGTCGGGTTGCTAGCCAACAACAAGCATTGAACAGCAGCAACTGCAGCTGCAGCAGCCAGCATGCAGCATTAAGCAGCAACAACAAGCAAAGCAGTAGCAGCAATGCAACAGCCTGAGTAGCAACAACAAGCAAAGCAGTAGTAGCAATGCAGCAAGCTAGCACTGCACCAACAACAACATGCAGTAGCAACAACTGCAGCAAGGCTGCATAGCAATGCAGCCAACATGCAGTGCAACATCAACTCCAGCTGCAGCAGCAGCTAGAGCAGTGTGCACAGCAGCTAGAACAAGGTAAGGGGAGGTTAGTTAGCTTGATGTGTAGTTAGTTAAGTTAGTTACATTGTTAGTATATATATATATATATATATATATATATATATATATATATATATATATATATATATACGTATTGTTATCTAGTAGTTAGATATATACTAGTGATTACTAGTAGTTGTATGTATATGTTTATATGTATTAGTATGATAATGGGTAGTTAGTAGTATTGTACTAGCTAATGCATGTTAGTTATAGTTTAGAGTATTGGGTAGTTAATTATATACTAGAATTTGAATTACCTTGAGATACCAAGGTAATGTCAAGGTATTGATGGATACTCAAGGTATTTGGTTGTATCCAAGGTATTTGGGTTTGAGTATCAAGATGGGCATCTAGTGGTGTGATACCGCATTGGTTCAAAGCCAAGGTATCCACTTAGCATTAGTTTAGTTAGGAATATTATATATTATTGATTGTATATACATATTATGATATTTTCATATCTATTAAATTGCGTATCTTATGATACGGTATCTTGTTGGTTCCCTAGTATCTTAATATAGCTAGTATGGCCTAGTTACATAGTGTACGGACCCAATATCTTAGAGATGGACTCATACAACATAGAAATAGCTAGTTTGACAAAGTTTGACTACTTTAACCTAGAGTTGACATAGTTTGACTATTTTGACTTAAAAATTATTTTTTGACCTAGAAGTTGACTAGTTTAACTTATTTTTAGTCCAAAATCTTGTATTGATGTAATATTCTATATTTAGGTCTTTAAGGTACCGTACCGGACATCTTTGATACTATTCACCGAATTATAGGCGAGTATATTCTCTGATAGAATCTCATTTATGATATCCTCTATGTCTCTTATATCTAGTATAAATATCCTTGAATTTTTGATACGATGGTTACACAGATTATTATATCCGGATCTCGTCATGAGATGTTATTTCTTGGTATGTATGGTGTACCTTATGCAAGTCTTATTTTTTTGTTTTTCTTATACATGTACAGACACTGATTCTTGGGGAGACTTGCTACCTTCCCATAGAATCTCGTATCATAACGTACTATGGTTGGATCCACTATACAAGTCGAGGGCAGAGAGTATTTAGTATAGATATGTGATCATACCCTCCTTGTATCATATCTTGTTCATTGAATAGTATTAATCATGCACCGCACATATGATTAACCCGGCCATAATTCTTGTATCAAGTTCCTAAGCCGATCAAATGTTAAAGCTAGTACTCACTCACTTAGTCATTAGTATTTCTTATTCATTTATATATTGCTCATTCTTGTATTTATTTCTACTATTTTCTTTATTGCATATCTCTTGTATCTGTATATTGCATCTTGTATATTCACATATATTTACTTTTACAGAGTTTATATCATTTATTAAAACTGCTGTTAGAGATGTACTCTTCTCCTTTCCTGACTGGATATATTTTTCCTAGATGACACTGAGGAGTTGTATCCCACTCACTACGGGCCTCGGGACATGGTTGGCTTAGAGCCAGAGACCTTGTCTCAAGAGGGTCTTATCCTGACTGAGACAGATGACCCAGGACTCGTAGCTTCATAGTTAGTTTCTTTTTTGTTCTGGATTGGTCTCCAGCATTGTTATTAGTATTTCTCTGACTAATTGGATATTATTTTTGTCTCATGAGTTGTATTTGTGAATCTTTTATTCTTTTATCATAGTCTTGCTTTATTCCATCTATAGATCTGTGATTGATTATATTTATTTACATTAGTGGCATATTATATCTTTATTTCTAGATAGATAGTTTACCCAAATAACGTTCTACCGTCGATGCTGCGGCGTAGGCTGGGCGTTCTTCACTACTTGCATCCCTACACCGGGTGTGGGTCATGACAGTTTTCTGATTCGGGACTGACATAGAATGAGTTCAAGGACTTGTTCAAGAGAAAGTTCTTCTCGCCCAACGAGAGACTTGATTTAGTGCGACAGTTCCTGAACCTTCACCAGGGGAACATGTCGATAGAGGAGTATGCCGCAGAGTTCGGCAGACTGAGCAGATATACAGACTACATGATGAGAGATCCTGAGATCCGGGCGAGTCGAATCAGAGAGGGCCTAAATTGGGAGGTGAGGGCTCTCATTTCCTCGAGCCATGAGACGTACGCAAATATCTTTAGGGAGCCCGCAAGGTCGAGAGAGACCTGAGTTTGAGGCCCAAGAGAGACCAAGATATTTTTGGTGGTAGCAGCAGCGTGAGTCCATCCAAGAGGCCCTATTTTCTGCCACAGAGAGAGCAGTTCCCTGCGCCTATCAGAGCACCAGTACAGCAGATGCACTAGATGCATAGGCCATCCCATCCAACTCGTGTTTGCCCCTTCTGTAAGAAGTTAGGGCATAGATGGGATATTTGCAGGAAAATGCTTAGTCAATATTTGTTTTGTGGCTTAATAGACCACCAACTGAGGGATTGTCCCAAGAAGATAGCTCGTACATCTCAGGACATAGCCCCGATTCAGAGAATACCCGCGAGACACCCAGTAGGACAACAGAGATGACCTCCCTTGCCTCCATAGCAGCACAAGTTCATGCTACACCTGCAGCAGCAGAGAGGTGCACAGCAGGGCAATCTTTTTCCCTGACCGTAGAGGAGGCAGAGCCGGTCGGAGACATTTTAGCAGGTTTAGTCTATCTTGATTCTTTTCCAGCATATGCTTTATTTGATTTTGGTGCTTCACATAGTTGTTTCTATATTATTTGCTTTAAAGCATAATCTAGAGGCTGAACCATTGGCAAGGACTTTCAAGATTACGATCGGGGGTGACATTATCCTGGTCAATAATATTTACAAGGATTGAAGAGTTTCTTTGGGAGGCTGGGAGTTGAGTGTATGTCTACTTGTAATATCACTTTCGATCTACGATATAGCATTCGGGATGGATTGGTTGAGTAGGCACCCTGCTATTATCGATTGTCGTAGAGACAGACTATTATTCAGACCGCCAGGAGAGCCAAAGTTTTAGTTCATCAGAGGAGCAGCAAAGCAGAGCAAGGGAGATTTCTGTGGAGCTTTGGTTGAAGAGCAAGGGCCGCTACATCCATTGATTTTTGAACATATGGATATTTTTTCAGAGGAGTTGTCGGGGTTTTCGCCAGACAGAGATGTGGAGTTCTCTATAGACTTGCTTCCAGGCGCAGAGCCAATATCACAGCACATCTATAGGGTGATCAACAGCGAACTGGCGGAGTTGAAGAAGCAGGTGGATGAGTTGCAGGATAAGAGCTTCATCTGCTCCAGTTTATCATCGTAGGGTTCTCTGGTATTATTTGTACCAAAGAAAGATAGGTCGGTACTCATGTGTATCGACTACAGGGCTCTAAATAACCTTACTATAAAGAATAAATAACCGTTGCAGCAAATTGACGATTTATTTGATCAGTTGAGCGTAGCGAAGGTATTTTCAAAGATAGACTTGAGGTCGGGGTACTACCAGGTGAAAGTGAAGAAGAAAGACATTCTGAAGACAACTTTCAGGACTCAGTATGCACAGTTTGAGTTCTTGGTGATGCCGTTTGGGTTGACCAATGTCCCGACGGTATTCATGAACCTGATGAATAAGGTATTTTATCAGTATTTGGATCAGTTCGTGGTAGAATTTATTGATGATATATTAGTTTATTCGAAGACCCCGGAGGAGCATGAGAAGTACCTGAGGATAGTTCTGGAGACCCTCATGAAGGAGAAGCTATATGACAACATTCAAAGTGTGAGTTCTTCCTTGATAAGGTTGAATTCCTCGGGTATGTAATTATATGCGACAGGATCTCAGTATACCCGAAGAAGATTTCAGTAGTTGAGTCATGGTCTACCCCAAGTTCAGTAGGGGAGATCAGGAGTTTTCTTTGACCTGCAGGCTATTATCGGAGATTTGTTCAGGATTTTTCCAGGATTGTGGAGCCAATGACTAGACTTACCATGAAGGACGTGGAGTTTGTTTGGACTGAGGATTGTCATTCTACTTTTGAGGAGCTAAAGAAGAAATTGACTACAGCTCCAATATTGACATTGCCATCAGGGGTAGTAGGATTTTCTATATATAGTGATGCATCAGATAAGTGTTTGGGTTGTGTGTTACAGCAGAATGGGAAGGTGATTTCCTATGCTTCTAGGCAATTATGCCCGTATGAGAAGAATTACCCTACCTACGACTTGGAGTTGGCAGCAGTCATTTTTGCTCTAAAGCTGTGGAAGCACTACTTATATGGAGAGAGGGTAGCGATCTTTACAGATTACAAGAGCTTGAAGTATGTGTTTACACAAAAGATCTCAACATGAGGTAGCGACGATGGTTAGAGTTGATGAAGGACTTTGACATTGCTTTAAAGTACCATCCATGAAAGTTCAATGTAGTCGCGGATGCCTTGAACAGGTACCCAGTGGCTGTGTGTTTGACGAGGGACATACAATTATTGGCCGATCTTGATAGCTTGGGCATTGAGGTATTAGTTCCTGGAGTTGCAGCATATATGTGGGGACTTTAGGTACAGTCATAGTTGATGGACTAGATCAGAGCCGTACAGTTCGAGGATGAGTCTCTGAGGAGCATCAGAGCACAGGTCCAGATGGGATTGGCAGATGACTTTAGTATCGCAAATTATGGATTATTGTGGTACAGTACCAAGTTGTGTGTGCCGAGTGGAACGTTGTACAAGGAGATTCTTCAGGAGGCGCATCAATCTCAGTACTCTATGCATCCATGCGCCAACAAGATGTATAGGGACATAAGAGAGCATATTTGGTGGTATGATATAAAGCGGAAGGTGGATAGATTCGTATCTAGATGCTTGGTATACTGGCAGATAAAAGCAACGAGACAGAGGCCTGGTAGATTGCTTCAGCCTTTACCCATTCCAGAGTGGAAATAGGAGCATGAAAATACCCTGATTTTTAGAATAATTTTAAATATAATTTTTCGAAATTTTTTCGGTATTTTCTGGGTTTTAGAACGAAGGTAATTGTGATCAAAGGATTTTTAAATACAGTTTTGATGTTAAAATATTATAAAAATAATATTTTATGGTATAAAATAGAAAACCGGACGTGGGGTATTTTTCTGTGAATTTATTGGACTCCGAAAACGCATTTTACGTCCTAAAAACTATTGTATATAAAAACTGAACCAAACCTAAACCAAACCAGACTAAACCAATCCGGCTGAACCAAACCCAGCTTATTGGGTCGGGTCGGGTCGGATCCGAGCCAAACCCGACCCGGACCCAAACCCGCATGGGGAACCCTAGTTACCGGAAATACTGTAGCACAGTATAAATCTCCCCCTCGGCGTTCGAGCCCAGCCGCCACCCGACCTCCCTCTCATAACCCATCGCCACGAGCGCTACCGGAACCCCAGCCGTGCTCATCCCATCCCGAACGATGCCGACCCCAGCTCCGCCAGGCGCCGACCCCTCGATGCCATCCTTCTTCTTCCCAGAACCCCGCTCGCCTCCGCCGCCGTTCCACCCAGATCCGACGACCTAGCCACTGCCGTCAGGCCGCCCTCGATCCACCTGTCGTCCACCCATCCTCGCTCATCCCTCGCCGAGCTCCGGCCCGCGTGAAACCGCTCTGGCCCACGTGAGTCTCCGGCCGCATGAGTCTCTGGCCGACTGTGCAGAGCCGCCGCCTAGCCGACCTTGCCGACCCCGAGACCGACCCCCTCCGGAGAAGCCCCTGCCGCTGTCACGATCGGAACCCTAGCCTGGACGCACAGGAGATAGCAAACACGTCCAGGATACGAACTGAACCCTCGAACACGTGAAAATCAGTCTTCACGAAGCCCTGTTCAGGTACCATTTTCTCCCTCCTCGTAACTCCGTTTTCCTTTTCGTCAGTTGCAACACGTAGACTGTATGACCTCTCGGTGCACGTGCAATCTGCTCGGTGCATCGCGTTCTGTGGTGATCGTACACCGCGATCCAAAAGCAGGAAAAACAATGCCCTGTTTTACCCCGAAATTGAGTGTGCCCCGCCAAACGGGACGACTTGGTCGCACGCGGTCTTTACCGAAACGTGCGCGACGTTGATATGGACGTGTGGGATTTCGCAGAAGCCGATTCAGATGTGCGTGTACACCAAAATCAACGCGTATCCGCCGACAACGCCCCGTATCCGTCCATTCTGGAAGATGCTGTAACTTTGTGTACACACGTCGGATCGAGATAAAACTTGTGCCATCGGACTAGTAGCAATACGCTGGTCCTGTTGTAGAAGCATGAAAAATACGCTGGGAGGAGCTACGCAGCATACTGATACTGAGCAACGTAAACGGAGGCCTTCAGAGCGATCAAGCGTAGAAGCAGAGCTTTCTCCGCTAAATACAACGTGAAGCACAAAGGACCATCCGCGTAAGTGCAGTACGTCCAGGCCGCTCCAGCGTAAACAGGGTTCTTCATCGCCTCCATGGCGTAAAACTCATCCACTCTCAAAGCAGCGTTAAAGCGTACGAGGAACACTTTGTCTTCCCCAAAATAAACCTGTCAAGTCACGCAGTGAACCTGACCTCTGACTCCTGACAAACAGTGCTGCACGGCTACCCAGACGACGGCTGAAAACGAGGACAGACCCCTCGGGATGCGCACCACAGTATGATGGCGGATCTCTGCATTTAATGCAGAGAATTTGGTTAAAATATCACCGAACCGTCGTTTACTGACGTCCCCTCAGCATAAACTGCTCTTTCGCGTACAAGGGGATACGCTGCCTTATTTTACACAGGCAAACATGAGCTATTTTATGCTCCGCAGTAGACAAACCGCCTGCCACGTCAAAAGCTGCACTTCGTACGAGGCTTGAGGCACGCCTCTACGTCTAAATTGCACAGAGCGGTGACAGTTTCTCTGGAGGCACGTCTCTGCGATAGTTGCACGAAAGGGCTGCAAACCTTCAAACCACGCCTCCGCATTTAATGCACAAGATGGTGGCAAATCTCTGCAAGAGATTTGATTATATCTTCAAAAGCCGTAATTCCGGCTAAGACGTCCATATCAGCACTCTGGTACGGTACACAGCGGCTTCTACGCTCATTCAAGATCTGTGCTCATTTGGCTTCTACGCCCACTCAGTCTCTACGACCTTTCGGCTTCAAATGCCCACTCAGTCTCTAAAACCATTCGGCTTCAAACGCCCACTCAGTCTCTACGACCATTCGGCTTCTACGCCTATTCGGCTTCTACGCCTGTTCGGCTTCTACGCCTATTCGGCTTCTATGCCTATCCGACTTCTACGCCAGGGTGACAGTCATTTGGCTTCTGCGCCAACCTCTTCTACACAAGGGATACCTACCTACGTGGCTTCTACAACGTGATCTTCGCAGCAGATATACGTATTTTGTCCCCTTAGTTGGACACGCATCACATGCTCACTCAAAAGGTCATCTATATGCAGGTATTGGTTATTTTAACCGTTGTGTGAAAGGGTGTTGTACTTTCCACTCCTCGGTTTTTACACCGACAAAGTGGTCACTGTCACCAAAACTCTATAAATAGAGACCCCTATCAATGGGGAACGAGGTCGAAAAACTTCAAACTTGAAGATCGAACAAGGTCGAACTTCCCAGAAAGATCGAACCGGAGGTCAAGAGAGAGAGAGAGATAGAGAGAGTCCGGAACTCAGGCAAAGAGCATGGACCGACGAATTTGGCATCGTGCATCCACCCTCTTCTGCAACCTTCGAAGCTGCTACCTGTCTTCCACGGCACTTCTTCAACATCGTGTGGTCCAAGGGCTAAAGTGATCGACTGCAGATCAGACACCTATAGTAATTTATACCCAGATTACATAAATTATACTCCCACATCCTCGTATAGAATTAAATTGTTCAAGTTTGTTTGTAAACCAAAGGGCGCGGGTTTCGTATAAACCCCGTCATTGAAATACACTTTCATTCTTTCGTTTAATACCACAAATAAGATGGCGACTCGGCTGGGGACGTCTTTCTCTTCTGATGAGGAAGTAATTGCTCAACACGATGCGGTATCCGTGGGATCCGTGAAGAAGACACTGGTCGTCCAATTCGACCAGTCTGCCTACGAAGACATACTTCGAACCGGGGGTAGCTCTCACTCTCTCTCCGTCCATGACAACAGGAAGCTGCGCAAGGTCTGGATGCCTAAGAAATCCTCTACCATTGCTGTGGACTCTCCGATCTCTCCGATCTTTCCGACCAATGAGGTGGTAGCATTGCTCCCTCCGTGCTCTGTACGTAAAATTCAGTCTTCCGCTACGCGCGGTACAGACAAAATTTCGGGCAAAGCCTCAGTGCTGACCCAGAAGTATCTACTGCACTCTACGCGTAGGAATCAGTCTCCCGCTACGCGCGGTACAGACAAAACTTCGGACAAAGCCTCAGCGCTAACCCAGAAGTATCCACTGCGCTCTACACGCAGAAACCAGTCTCCCGCTACGCGCGGTATAGACCAAACTTCTGATGATGTCTCAGCGCCAAGTCAGAAGTACAAATCATGCTCCATGCGCAAGACAACATCTGACCTCTACGGGGAACCAGATGAGCACCGTAATTTCCGCAGGGGGGGAGCAAGCAGCGGGGTACTCAACTTCTCGGCCATTACGCCAGCAAAGAAGCAATCTACCTACCCTCCGGATTACGCGGGAAGCCGAAGGCCGACTGGGACCTCTTCAGCTTTACGCCAATCTGAGCAAATCTCCAAATTACGCCAGGCGAAGTCCCACGACGTAAAGCATGCTCAGGCTACGGAAAGGCACCCTCCCCGGGGATTATCCGCCACCTAGATGGCCAATCTGTTGTACACAGGTAGCGTAGGGAAAACCATGGTGCCCAATCTCCGTATGCCCACTGATGGGAACAGAAGGAACAATCCGGCGTCTTCTTCCTCTACTCCTTCTGACTTGCGCGCATATCTAATCCAGAAGCGTAAGGAAAGGGGACCTTCCAACATGTCTATTATGCCCCCTAGCGAGCAATGTTGTAATAGTCATAAAATTGTGATTGACTGCTGCTGTTCTAAAGCAAAACGGTCAGTTTTCGACCGATTGAGCTACTCTCAGTCTTTCCAGGAAGAGGAACCCGCGCATGCATCTGTGAACATGGCTTCACATATATGTAGAGGAGGGTCGAGCACAAGACGTCATCCCTCCAGGCCCACGAGTCGAAGGAGGTTCAGTGAGCTCCTCAGGAACGCTGAAGCCGGGGTGTTCTAAAACACTCGCGCAAGGTCACGACAACCAGCTTTGTCCTCTTCTGATTCCGACGCTGGGGGTCGCCAAGCCCCCGAATCAGAGGCAGAAAGTGTAGAGTCGACTTCTACAGCAACCTATACTAATCCTTCTATAACACCCAGGGAGATGAGAGTTTACGCCATTGAAGATGAATGCGAGGAAGCTTCACCGTCAGGGAACGCGGAATAACGCATCACTATACTGGAGACATCTCTGAAACAAATACAATCCATGATGGAGAACATACACCAGATGATGCTAACTCAGCATGCAACTGCCATGGCTCAAGCATCAGTCCCACCAACTCAGATACGTGTGGGGGTGGACTTACCACCATCCAACCCGAGCCAAAAGCCTGCGCTAGATCAAGAGTCAGCAGTTCCTCCGCTTCCTCACTCAGAGGATGCCTTACCTCCTACTGGAGTTACTATACAACCAACTCCGTACCACTCCGTAGCCCCACTTCCGACTGAAAATCCGATGCAGGCAGTACGGGAGTTGAAAGCCCAGTTCGACGCCTTGAAACACAAAGATCAGCTCAAGAAACTGGGAATCAACCAGCCCTACCCAGCTATCTGGGAGGACGTCCCTTTCCCGTCGAGGTACAAACCTCAGACTATGGCCCTGTTCGAGGGAAAAACATCACCAAGCCAGTATATAAACTATTTCAGTATGATGACGGTGTTGCTACAAGGGAACGACGCCATCCTCACTCGGGTGTTCAAAGGCTGTCTCTCAGGAGTAGCCTATCAGTGGTACCGTAGCTTGGCGGACAACTGTATTACTTCCTTCGAAGACTTCATAGCTTTATTCTTCACGCGATTCTATGAGGGAGGAATGGACATGTCTATGTCCTCTCTCATCGAAGTCAAGCAGAAGAAAAAGGAGGACGTTCGCATCTTCATCGAACGTTTTCGTCAGGCCAACTTACAGATGCCTCCAGGAGTTCCCGACTCTGCATTGGTAGACATTTGCAGGAAGAACCTCCTTCCCGTGGTCTCGGTGTTCACAGGACCGTATCAGTTCCATGATTGGCCCTCGTTCATCATCTCGGCAGTAGCCGCCGAAGACAACGATCGCAAGGCGCGCGATAATGACATAATGATCTCTGCCTCCGATAGAGGCAAAAGGTCATCTCCCAGCAGCGACCATCCTCGCAGCTCCAAGGGAAAAGAAGCTTTGACGGTTAATACGTCCAGGCAAAAGACCGTGGCGACCACGCAGACGAAACCCGGGACTTCCAGGCCCGTCGAAGTCTACTCTTTTGACGACGACGATATCCCTAGTATATTCGAGTGTCTCGTCAAAAGCGGCAAGATCACCCTTCCAGAGCTAAGGCGGCCCCAAAAGTCGACAATACTAACGACCCCAAATAATGCGTCTTCCACAGATACGTACACCACCCAACAAAGGCGTGTTACATACTGAAAAGGAAGATCCAGGGGTTAATCGATGCTAAGGCCATCACTCTACACAACACCGAGAAGACGGTCATGGCCAACATGATCTCTCTACAGTTTGGCAATCTGCCTCCCCAAGAGGTCCCGGATGGAGTTGCACCTATCTCCCAGACAACGATGAACATCGTCAATCTCCCTCCAGCTAGGGATCAAAATCACGACCTGGTACCCCTGACTACCCTGCAAGGCAAGATTATGTGGGTTCATCCAGATTTGGTGTCAGAGCTCGAGGAAGAAACTAAGGCTACTAAGCCTACATCCAAAAAGAGCTCCAAATACAGGCCTTGCCATATGATCGCGACTTCTTCGACATCGGACGAAGATGAGGTATTTGCTGCAACCCGTTCAGGGAAAGCCTACCTCAATAACTTCGGAGCAAGTCAGAAAGGTGCATCGGCGGACGCTCCAACAGCCAAACCTTCAGAGCAAGGTCCCGTCATACCAGATATCAGTCCTTCAAAACCAACCCCGGCGGAGAAGGGGTAGCAAAAAGAAGTGCGCTTTGATAAACCTGTGAAAAACTTTCCAAGCAAAGTTTTAGAGAAGCCATACAACTTCTACATCCTGGCCCAACTAGCCAATACGCCAGCCAGGTTATCCATCTTCGAGCTTCTCAGGCTCTCCCAAGACACCCGTCTAGCCCTGAGTGAAGCGCTGATGCAGGCGGAGGCATACTTGACCCAGCTCAAGTCCTCCAACGAAGAACCAGTGGCGTGTCCTCAATGCCACAGTGTGATGGAGGTGGTCCCAAATATCACTTTCACCCAAGACGATATGCTGTTAAAACATAACAAGCATGACAGGCCCCTCTATTATATCGGGTATGACGGTTCCATGGAGGTCGATCGAATTCACATAGATCCGGGATCGTCGATCAGCATCATCCCTCACAGTCTGTTCAGACCGCTGAGAATTTCTACCAGCGAATTGGCTTATACCACCACTACAATCGTAGATTTCAACGCCGGAAGAAGTAAGTCGTTGGGGAAAATTCGCCCGAGGATAAAGATCGGCAACCTTATATCGGTGGCCATATGTTACGTCATCTATTCAGAGGTATCCTACAACATTTTGCTGGAAAGATCGTGGAACCACGACCACAACATCGTTCCTTCAACCCCACATCAATGTCTTAAATATGTAGACGCACAAGGAACGGTACAAACGGAGGTGGCTGACCTAAACCTGTTCAAAGGAATAGAATCCTACTATTTCGATGCCATGTTGTACTCCCAAGACAACACGAAAGAAGTGTCAGGCGACGCAGAGAAGGGATCCCACCGGGAGCCAGGAGAACCCTCTGCCGTACTACCGCTGTCAATCAGAGTGAAAGGACGAACCACTCGTCCAAAAGCCATAGAGCCCATGGCTATCCACCTGAACAAGACCAGGTCAGGAGAAGGGAGTGATCCTCTGTTGATCACTTTGAACCGAAAGCCCCCACCCTTGGTCATCAACCTTCGGCGCGACAGGCAGCCGACTGATGTAAATGCAACCAGGAACGGAGTTCCAGATGATAATAAACATCCTCTTTTCCAGTATATTGATGCTCAAATGCTGAAATAGGAATCTACTCCCCGTGACGAGGTAGAACCCATAGCACAAAAATTCTTGGAAGCTATAAACTTCTACCGACCGTATGTCTGGGAAGTAGCGTCATCATCCAACGTCATCACAACGTATGGACCCAAGAGGATTCTATCTTCATTGTCCCGCCTACCTGCAGCAGTCAGCGTCCAATATTCTTCGGGCGCATGCGCAATCAACCGGCTAACCAGGAAGATCCTTTCGATGACGATACTGGAAAAATGCAAGTTCACCGATACAGCCCGCAAGCGCTGAAGATCATGCAAAACATGGGCTACGACTTGAAGCGGAAGCCAGGCCTCAACTACGGGAAAAACAACTTTTATATAGAACGCAGCTACGCTATGAACACAGATCCCCCTAGAAGAGACAGGAGAAGTCCCTTCATAGATTTCGTCACATACGGAATCTTGCCGGAGGACCCCAAAGAAGCAGTATCCTTCAAAAGACGATCATTACGCTTCTACTAGGATGCATCTTCACAATGCCTATATCACCGGACCTACGACGGACTGCTATTAAGATGTCTATCTGAAGACGAAGCACAGCAGATTATCCGGAAAGCTCACGACGGCGTATGCGGAGCGCATCAACCCGGTCCTAAGCTACAGGATTACATAAGGAGAATGGGCTATTACTGGCCTACTATGATCGCAGATGCAATACGGTATGCAAGATAATGTAGAGCCTGTCAGGTTCATGCAGACTTCATACATCAACCGTCTGAACATCTACATCCTACGGTCGCATCCTGGCCTTTCGAAGCATGGGGTATGGATATCATTGGTCCTATTCACCCGTCTTCTTCCAGCGGTCACCAGTTCATACTGGCCATCACGGATTACTTCTCCAAATGGGCAGAGGCGATCCCTCTCACTGAGGTGAAGGCGTCTAATATGATCAGCTTCATCAAGCATCACGTTATTTATCGCTTCGGGGTACCCCGGAGGATAATTCACGACAATGGGCCTCAGTTCATCAGCCAAGCATTTCATCGATTTTACGATAAAAATCGGATACACAATATTGCCTCTACGGCATATTATCCAGCTGCTAATGGTTTGGCGGAAGCTTACAACAAAACTATTATCAAACTCTTGAAGAAATTCGTCGCTTCAAACAAGAGAGATTGGAAAGAGAAGCTGGGCGAATGTCTCTGGGCATACCGCACAACGGTATGAACACCGACAGGTTGTACCCCATTCTCGCTGGTCTACGGGAGCGAAGCAGTTCTCTCCATTGAAATCCACATCTCGTCACTCAGGATAGCCGTGACTAGTGAGCTGACTCGAGAAAAGAATGACCTGTTAAGGCTCCAAGAGCTAGAAGGATTAGACGAGAAATGCCTCCAAGCTCAACAGCGCATCGCGCTCTACTAAGCACGCATTTCTAAAGCTTTTAATCATAAAGTAAAGGAAAGAGTGTTCAAAGTCGGCGAGCTAGTTCTAGCCGTAAGAAGGCCGATGATTCTTACTCACAGAAGTAAAGGCAAATTCCAGCCCAAGTGGGAAGGCCCTTATGTGATCGAGACAACGTTCTCAAACGGCGCCTACAGGATAGCCCAGCCTAATGGAGACCTGTTAATGGCTCCTATCAACGGCAAATTCCTGAAAAGGTACTATGCTTAATCTCCCCTGCTCGAGTGGAATATAGCGAGGATCTCAATTCTGACAAAACTACTTCCAGAACGCAATTAGTTGGGTTATATTCTATCATATCTGTATGACCTCTGAATAAATATATCCTGCCAAAAAGTTTATCGAGAGTCTATCATGTCCATACTACCTCTGATATCACTCTCGCCAAAAAAAACTGTCATTTACATTCCGAAATAATGGGTCCACAAAAGTCAGAAAAGAGTTGCTTTTATTTATTCCCGATAAGAGTAGAATTACATCTGGGGAAGTGAAAAAAGAAAGGATACATCATGATGGGGGAGCAGTCAGATCGCGAATCAGCCGCTCCAGTGCCGCTATCCTCTCATCCCTGAAAACCAAGGCATCAGCGCGAGCCCGCTCCAGCCATGCCTCGGGATTGTTCGTAAGGGTCAGCTCAGCCCTTGCCCGAAGAGAGCTCGCAAGGGCAGCTTCTGCACGCTCCAAATCTCGTCGCGCTGCGCTCAGTCGACCAGTCGCTACATTTAGACCTGCCAATGACTGAGAAGCCCACTCCTCTGCCAGAGCGAGTTTTTCCTTCAGCTTGCGGGCCCTCGCTGCGTTCCCTTCGTGCTCGGATCGGAGCTTCATCTCAAGAGCGAGAGCCTCTTCCACGACAAATTTTCTTTTATCCATCTCCAGCTTATGTGTTTGGATGGAGTTGTCTAGGCTTTCCAGCTGCGTAGAAAGCCGCGCAGTCATGAGGTCGTATTTGGCCTCGACCTCAGCATCAAAGCTGCCCCGAGTCAGCTGCAAGTATTCGTTAATGGGTTGCTCTAAACCATTAACCACCGCCTCCAGGGCGTCAGCTACCCCAGGATCGCCGAGCTCCCTGACAGCCCCGATCGAAAACTGAGAAGTCTTCTTCAGGCGCTCGAAGTCTAGACTCTTCGCCAACACCATTGATATCATCATTTTCAAACCGGTGTAAAAGAGGCTGGTATGTTGCTCAGTCAGCGCAACTAGATCCGATTGAACGCCAGGAGTGGCCGCGATATCAGCAAGTCCCCCTCCGGGAATAATTGCAGACGAAGTGGTACGATCGAAGGAGGTACAACGACGACGGTCGAAGTCATTAGCATACTCGCGAGAGACAAAGTCACGATGACGGGTTCGTCCTCCTCTCGAGGTGACGAAACCACTCCAGGCGAGCTGGCCCCCGAAGGTATTTCCTCCTCAAAGTCGAAAGCCTCCGTATCATCGCCAAGAGCCGGAGCAGAGCCAGAAGGTGCTTCAACGCTGTATTCTCCGTGGATGCCATCCCTTGAGAAAAGGACCAGAAAGTTGATATCAATATGATGGTAATCTTTCTAACGGGAGACATAAAGACGATATTTACCCGGAGCCAACGGTATATATGGCGCATCTGCAGCCGATGTAGCTAAACCATGCTTTAATGACGCAATACGAATTATCATACCTAGAGAAGGAGGTGGGCCAACCGACTTTGCCCGAAGTTCTGCCAAACCTTCACCGAGACGCAGTCGAGGTTCGTCAACTGGAATCTCGCTAGACGTGCTCGTTGACACAACGGGAGTTTTATCCGTTGCTGGTCTAGGGAAAGATTCTCCTATCTGTCGCGACCACACAGGCAATCTCGTTCCACTACCTGGAGCGGTAGCCACGACAGCGACCTCTAGCGAAGATTTTCCGGCGCCGTCGGCCGGAACTGTAGAAGGTCCCTCTCTAAAAGGCGAGGAACCTCCAGCCAAAGAATCATCCCTGATATGGGGAGATGCAGGCTCACTCCCAGGAGCCTCAATACCAAGATTACGGAGTGGACGAGCAACCGTCTCCTTCCTCCTCTTACGAAGAGAAGCCTCCTTCAGAGCAAAATTCCGTCGCTTCCCAGAAGAGACTACCAAAGCCCCCGCAGGCGGAGGCACTTCACACCTCGGCACCGACACCAGAGGCTCATCCGGAGTGCCAGACTCCTCACCCTCGTCAGAAGAAACCGAGGGGACTTCATCTCTTCCCCCAGACTGGGGAGGAGGCACCCTGAAGCTTCCATGCATATCAAAATCGTGATAGAAGGTGTTAATCGCCACATAGAACTGGGCATAAAAATGGAGAATGTGGAGCTCTGTGGAGGTTGTAACGACCGGCACAATAAAGATTGCTCCCGTACAACCCATGATAAAATATCGCCACCCTCTGGCTCCATCAATGAGTCTGCCCCTGGACCTGAAGCTGGTGACGGCATTGCCCACGTGCAACTGATCGTACCCAAACTATCGGGCGAACCGACTAGGCAAGTAGGGCTCGAAGAAGCAATGATCTTCGCTCTTGTACAACAGATGGGAGGGTCTAATGGAGACCAACCAATTAAAAGCTTCCGGAGAAAGATCGGTCTTCTTCCCACCTGAATCCTCAAGCCTTATCCCTTATTGATTGCGATGTACAGGAGGGGGAGTACAGAGGAGCTTCCAGCAGTGGCGGAGGTTCAACGCCAGCCGACAGTCCAAAGTGGTGTTCACATTCTAGGGAGAGTCTTTGTAGTTCAGCAAGAAATTACCCCCTGAGCTGCTACCAGAGCCGGGAGACATCACTCGGGGGTTGTGGAGAATTAACCATCCTATCAAATACAGGTACGGTAATTCCACCCGGGGAAAACTCTCACGCCGAGCTTCATCGACGAGCAACCCATCAGTCATGGCTCTCAAGCCAGCCTGTATACGGCACACCATGGCAGGAAGCAAGCCCAGCCTTACCCCGAACACCAGGCGCACTGTCGGCCACAGGATATTCCGGTTAATGCAGTCCGCGGATGCAGTACCAGGCACTACTACTCAACGCAGTCATATCGAGAGGAAACCGGCCAGCTGGGCTTCCTTAGACAGAGGCCTACGGCAGCGCCTCAAGTAACTGTAGGCCTTAGTGCCTTCGGGATACTTTTCTACCCCCTCAACGAGAATCTGATCTGGAGCCTTAGCCTCCTCCATAAGATCCTTCATGACCTGGGCACTAAGCACGCCCAAACAGTTCACGGGCTTATTCTTGCCTCCCGAGGCTTTCTCCGACTTGACGGCCCTGGCTCAGTGGAAGAAGAGGTAGGACATCCACTTGGTGGTGTGAGCCAAATCAGAAGGCTCGTTATAAAAAGTGGTGCACGCGAAGTATTGACACATCAGCTCCTGATACACTTCCGCCACCCGAGGGTCCAAGTCCCCCAATTCCCGGTTGGTGGGGACATACTCTTCATATGGGGTATCCCCCATCGGCAATCTTGAGACAACTGCCATCTCATGAAAGGCCAATCCCAGCTCCCCCAGTGGAGTGGCGAAGGTCCCAGTGAGCGAAATATATCGCTCCATCAGTACCAAGAACAAATTAGGATTGGGAGGCAACCCGACACTCGTCGCACTCACAGCGACATACAGTCCAATGCCCTCCAGCTCTCTCCGAAAGTGCTTCAAGGCCCAGTTAACTAGGCAAGTCCATCGGAGGTTTGTTGGGGTGAACCACCCATTGCACCGAGGATTCTCCTTGGGATATACCCCACCTCGTCCTATGAAGTCATTACAGAAGGTCGGCAATTGGACAGGCTGGATCACTGAGCTGTCTTCACTCGAGACACTGCCCGGGAACAGTCCTCTGAACAACGTCACAACACCGGAAGGGCGGATGACAAACGACCCCTGGTCAGCCCCTTTCAGATGAAAGATCTTTCCCGGCTTGCCGTGAAGATCGGGAGTCAGCGTCCACGACATCCTCCTGCGATGTGTGGCATGGAAGAAAGCCGAGATGGGATAATCTCTCGGCATCATGGGCAGATACAAGACCACACTCTCGGCAGGGAAAACCCAGGGTTCTCTCTTGGGCTTCGTCTGGGACTGCTTGTCTATCATGTCCCCAAAGAGAAAGGCCGGCTTGATGTACTGCTCCCCGTCTACGTACTTTAGGGGCTCTCCGTTGATCATGCTCAGCAGCATTCTCTTGCCCTGAGGCGATATCAAGATCCTCCTTCCTTTAGGGTACTGGGGTCCGGAGATAGGAAATATCATGTGGGACAGATCCTCCAGATAGTTCGAGTGCAGCATCCCGGCAGCGGAACCCATCACCTCGGCCAGTGGAGACTCACCCAAATTAACTGCAAAAGTGCAAGGAAAATATGTCATTACAAATCTTGCACAAACATACAGACCGAACAAACGACAGTCTGTGCTCTACGCCAGGATTATACAAATTTGGTTATTTTACGCCGAAAGTCCCCTCCACAAGCGTAAAACTCAAATTTTATGACATACGCCAATTTTCGGTAGCCAGATCTTTTACTCTCGGAACTACAAAAATATGGAGTTTTTACGCTGGCACATTCGAAATATGGACGTAAAGGATGAAAATGCCTCCGTTCATCATCTTCCTCAAAGAGGCTATCAGCACAGAAGATGACCTAGCGCGGTCACGTTCAACGTGAGCGAAGGATTTTTCGTCGTTTTTGTCACCCCAAAGGCTCTACCTCTAAGACCGGGTGTGTTGCTCGTCGGCGGGATACTTCGCTCAGAAGGAAGTTCACCTTGCCCGACCGAAGACTCTCTCGCTGGGGCAGGAGAAGGAGAAGAAGAACCTATGCCCTTTCCCTTAGTGGAGGGGGTTTGTTTCGGAGCCATTTCTGAAGACTCGAAGTGCTCGGAGAAGGAACGAAGAAAAACTCGAACAGTCGAAAGCTCTCTTTCGCAGAAGACAGATAAAAAAAATTTCTCTCAAAGGCTTGGGATATATATAGAGTTCGAGTCGACTCCTCGAATCCTCGGACTAACTCCTCGAGACCCTAACCAAATCTCGCAATTAATAAGGGGTTATGATTGGATGCCACGTCAGTCCACTACTCTCGAAAGACGGACAGTCAGCGAATTCAAAAAATTCTTCGCGCAAAGCAGTTCGGCGGTCTATACGCTAAAGGAGCTTTCTACGCTCGACAGCAACAGATCTACGGTTTTACGCTCGCAAGCTATAAGTCTATGGTTTTTCACCCGGATGCCTTTGTGCTCGGTAGCTTTTATGCTCGAGAGGCAACAAACCTACGACTTTACGCTCAGCAGAGACCAAATCGATGATCTCACGCTCGGTGGCAGTCAGTTTACGCTCAGAAGCAACAAATCCGCAAACTTCACGCTCGGAGAAATTTTCTTTTCAGGAGCTACAGATCTACAATTCTACGCTAAAGGAGCTTTCTACGCTCGACAGCAACGAATCTACGACTTTATGTTTGACAGCTATAACTCTATGGTTTTACGCCCGGATGTCTTTGTGCTCGGTAGCTTTTATGCTCGAGAGGCTACGAACCTATGACTTCACGCTCAGGAACCACAAGTCTATGATTTCACGCTCGATGGTGTTCTACGCTCACAGGCTACAGATCTCCAGTCCTACGCTAAAGGAGCTTTCTACGCTCGACAGCTACGAATCTACGACTTTACGTTCGACAGCAATAAGTCTATGGTTTTACGCCCGGATGTCTTTGTACTCGGTAGCTTTTATGCTCGAGAGGCAACAAACCTACGACTTCACGCTCAGGAACCACAAGTCTACGATTTTACGTTCGATGGTGTTTTACGCCCAGAGGCTACAGGCTGATGATTTCACGCTCCACTACTTTCCTCATATTCGAACAGTCCCCGAAGCGGTCAATTGCAAAGAGTTCACATAGAAGATACTCGTTCTTGACCCCAAAAGTACCCAAAATACACAGAGTTCAAACATTGAGAAATTACTCTTCTCGGGTCCAAAATTGTAGGTTCATCCAGACCCCAGTCTGAACATCTCGTCTATCAAGATGGCAACTTAGTTTGACAGCCATTTCTTGACCCTGTTCCAAGGGAGTTTCGAGAGATCATTCTTGAAGACGAAGTCTGAACAAAATTTCTGCTCATCAGAAGCAGCAGTTCAGAGCTCTACGCGGTCCCTCAGTCCTAGCAACAAAACAGTTCTAAAGGTTCAACAGGCTTAAACAGCGTTCTATGGACTATTCGCTACACGTAAAGGACCGGGCCTAACACTCTTTTTATCAGAGTTGGCATAAAGAATCAGACGTGTCGAAGCTACATATATTCAGACTTCACAGCAACGTATGGCAAGATGATCATATGAAGAAGCAAGATAATTTTATTAAAGATTAAAATCATATGGGGGAAATCCTGTCTACAAAGGGTTTTTTCTTCATTTCTTTTGACTACATATGAGGGAAATCCCGTCTACAAAGGGCTTCCTCATCATCGTCGTCGGAAGATCGCCCCCAGAATCCGTTCTACCGGGTTCTCGTATCGGTGTAGGTCTTCCTCTTCTTCCATGGCAGTTCATCGACCACCACAGTCATGAACAAGAAGATCGCTGGCGGGAGGATACAGAACTGGGCCTGCATAAATGATGCAGATCCCATGCTTCGTGCGCCGCTCAAGCCGGGACAGAGCAAGTCTGTCTGACTCTCATCACCGGAGGCAACGGGAGAAGACACCACTTACAAGCGGTGTGGTCAAATACGACCCTTCCTCTCTCCTGGGCAAATACTATACAAAGTTGCTGATTATCCCGAGCAAGGGAGGCTAAGATATCCTTCCATGATCCATCGTTGCAGTGGACACTTGCTCGAAGACGCCGTCTTTTTCGGCTCCCTACATGCTGGAAGAACATGATCTCCTTCTTCCTCAGGTCGACCCGACGAACTCCGGCGATCATCTCTGCATGGTGATGGGAATGTGGGGAGAACAGGTTAACCCCCCCAGCCTTTTTATAGGCGAAAGAGATCACAGCGGTCCCCAATAAATCTGCCATAAAGTCCGCATCGACCGTTTCAATGCTCCACTCAGAAACGTTTTGAATTACGAGGGGCCGTTCATGCTTCATTCAAAGCGTTTCAAATTTCGAGGAATTTAAAAGCTTTGAAGGGGGTCTTGTAGAAGCATGAAAAATAAGCTGGGAGGAGCTACGCAGCATACTGATGCAGAACAGCATAAACGAAGGCCTTCAGAGCCATCAAGCGTACAAGCAGAGCTTTCTCCGCTAAAAACAATGTGAAGCACAAAGGACCATCCGCGTAAGTGCAGTACGTCCAGGCCGCTCCAGCGTAAACAGGGTTCTTCATCGCCTCCATGGCGTAAAACTCATCCGCTCTCAAAGCAGCGTTAAAGCGTACGAGGAACGCTTTGTCTTCCTCGAAATAAACCTGTCAAGTCACGCAGTGAACCTGACCTCTGACTCCTGACAAAAAGTGCTGCACGGCTACCCAGACAACGGCTGGAAACGAGGACAGACCCCTCGGGACGCGCACCACAGTATGATGGCGGATCTCTATATTTAATGCGGAGGATTTGGTTAAAATATCGCCGAACCGTCGTTTACTGACTTCTCCTCAGCATAAACTGCTCTTTTGCGTACAAGGGGATACGCTGTCTTGTTTTATACAGGCAAACATGAGCTGTTTTACGCTCCGTAGTAGACAAACCGCCTGTCACGTCAAAAGCTGCACTTCGTACGAGGCTCGAGGCACGTCTCTACGTCTAAATTGCACAGAGCGGTGACAGTTTCTCTGGAGGCACGTCTCTGCGACAGCTGCACAGAAGGGCTGCAGACCTTCAATACACGCCTCCGTATTTAAGGCATAAGATGGTGGCAAATCTCTGCAAGAGATTTGATTATATCTTCAAAAGCCGTAATTTCGGCTAAGACGTCCACATCAGCACTCTGGCACGGTACGCAGCGGCTTCTACGCCCATTCAAGATCTTTGCTCATTCAGCTTCTACGCCCACTCAGTCTCTACGACTATTCGGTTTCAAACGCCCACTCAGTCTCTACGACCATTCGGCTTCAAACGTCGACTCAGTCTCTACGACCATTCGGCTTCTACATCTATTCGGTTTCTACGCCTGTTCGGCTTCTACGCCTATTCGGCTTCTATGCCTATCCGGCTTCTATGCCTATCCAGCTTCTACGCCAGGGTGACAGTCATTTGGCTTCTACGCTAACCTCTTCTACACAAGGGATACCTACCTACGTGGCTTCTACGCCGTGATCTTCGCAGCAGATATACGCGTTTTGTCCCCTTAGTTGGACACGCGTCACATGCTAACTCAAAAGGTCATCTATACGCAGGCATTGGTTATTTTAACCGTTGTGTGAAAGGGTGTTGTATTTTCCACTCCTCGGTTTTTACACCGACAGAGTGGTCACTGTCACCAAAACTCTATAAATAGAGACCCCTATCAATGGGGAACGAGGTCAAAAAACTTCAAACTTGAAGATCGAATAAGGTCGAACTTCCCAGAAAGATCAAACCGGAGGTCAAGAGAGAGAGAGAGAGAGAGAGAGTCCGGAGCTCACGCAAAGAGCAGGGACCGACGACTTTGGCATCGTGCATCCACCCTCTTCTGCAACCTTCGAAGCTGCTACCTGTCTTCCACGGCACTTTTTCAACATCGTGTGGTCCAAGGGCTAAAGTGATCGACTGCAGATCAGACACCTATAGCAATTTATACCCAGATTAAATAAATTATACTCCCACATCCTCGTATAGGATTAAATTATACAAGTTTGTTTGTAAACCAAAGGGCGCGAGTTTCGTATAAACCCCGTCATTGAAATACACTTTCATTCTTTCGTTTAATACCACAAACACCTGTGACCCAAGTTTGGTCCGATTCTGAGAACGTTGACAAAATCGTGTATCGTGGGACCCAAAGGTTCCACTTGACGGGCGATTTTGTGATCGGCTCATCGGAATCCAATTCTGGAAGTTCTGTTGGGTTCATATCATCGTTCCTGACTTGTAGACACTAAGTTTGAGGAATTTGGAGACCTTTGACCCTGACGAGCTTTTCGGTGCAAAGTGGCCCATATGTGGACCCTGCTTTGGCCCAAAAATGTTATTTTTGCCCTTGTATCCAAATTGAACTTAAGGACAAGCGTTTCTAGCTATTTGATATCTTCTGAGATGGTTGGTGATATTTATTACAGCTTTTGGAGGAGTACCCATAAGATCCACTGATACCGGACGACTGTTGATATTTAACACCAGGTAAGTGTACCTTGCCAAACTCTGCAGTATTGTTACATATTTTCCTTGTTTCATTATATTGCTGTGCATGCTTAACCTAGGACCGTGTGACGTACTTAGCGTCCGATTATCAGTCGGGTGCCAACACCGTACGCGGTGTTGTGTAGTGTCATCTAGAGATGGATATTCGTGACACTTTATCTTCTCGTACTTGTCTTACCAAGTACACTTCGACCCAGGACACTTGACACTGCTTATGAGACCGGATCTTCCTTAGATATTCATGGTGATTCTGTATAGGATACAGGACTTGACAGAGATACTATATTCTTAGATACATTATGACTTGTTGCATTAGTTATGATCCCGCTTGACATGGACATTAGACGTTATGGTCATGCTATGCGTGGTTACATTGGGTGGGGAGAGACACATAGGCTATAGGCTGATTATATATATACACCCCTATTATTATGAGGCACAAGACTCTGAAGCCCGAGCTTGGCCCATTACTCATTATTACTGCTGCTACCCGGCTCCCCGACACAGAGCTTGTAGTGGCTTCAGCCTGAGTTCTAGTGCTGCTCTCATCTTTTATATCACTTAGCTGATTATTTAGTACTCCTTTATTGTTCCATCTATTGCTGGAGAGACCCACAGGCTGCAGGTTGATTATGTTATGCCGGCTACTCAGTCTCCCGCTGAGCTAGACCAACTCATGATATCCCTGCTACCGGCTCCCCTACGCAGAGCTTGTAGTTGTTTCAACCTGAGTACTATCGATGTTCTCTCTTGCATTTCACACAGATGTTTACATACTTACCCTATTTATCTCATTATTTGCTGCACTACTTATATTTTGGCTTTTATATTTTCTTATACCTTGCTATGTCCCCTAAGGACCTGGATATGGATTATGTCCCCAGGATTTGAGGACGAGATCTATCCTGAGGTATACAGGACCGGAGCAGAAGCAGATCCAGGAGCTGCACCGCCATCCAAGGATGAGGTGTTAGCCGAAGACTTTTCCTGAGCATCCATGTTTCATGCTCAAGCATTTATTTATTTCAGTCTTTTATATTCTGGTCTGTTGAACCATTGTATTAGATATTTATCGAGTTATTCCCCGAAGCACTTTGTTGAGATTGGTTGATGATTTACATTCCTTATATTCTGTGGATCATATTTTATATCTTGTGTGGATGAGATTAGTTGTACCATGTTGTCGTAGACTTGATTTTACAGCTTAAGTATGCCCTGATAGATCCATTAAATTGGATTTGTCCATCGGTGCGTACTGCTGGCCATTGCCACGTATCTGGTCCCACGATATTTTGGGACCGGGGTATGACAGAGCATGTGACGATGTACTTTGTTTCAGGGCTTTCGCGTTCTCCAGGAGGTAAAGACACGATTTAGGTCATCGTAGACAGGTTGACCAAATCAGCCCACTTTCTGTCATTCAAAGTGGGTACGTCTACGAAGAAGCTCGCGGAGATGTATATGCGTCAGATAGTCAAATTGCATAAAGTTCCTGTGAGCATAGTGTCAGATCGGGATAGTCTCTTTACGTCCCACTTTTGGAGGAGCTTGCAGGCTAGCTTAGGCACTCAGCTCAAGTTCAGTACCACATATCACCCTCATACCGACGGGCAGTCGGAGAGGACTATCCAGACTCTCGAAGATATGCTACGTACCTATATTTTGGACTTTGGAGATTCTTGGGAGGATCATCTTTACTTGGTAGAGTTTTCTTACAACAGGCAGTATCGAGATGTCACCATTTGAGGCATTGTATGGACGGAGATGCCGCACTCCACTATCATAGGATGATATTGGTGAGAGAGCCTTATTGAGACCAGAGATGGTTGTGGATGCAGCTGAGAAGGTGAAGCTCATCAGGGATAGACTTCGAGTGGCACAGGACAGACATCGACATTGGGTCGATAGCTACCGGAGACTATTAGAGTTTGAGGTATAGATTTTATTTATATTGCTTATGATTGCTAGTTTTTGTTAGAGTACTAAGGCTTTATTTCATGCTAGGTTGGTGATCTAGTTTTCTTGAGGATTTCTCTGACACGAGGCACAATTTATTTTGGTGGCGGCGAAAAGCTTAGTCCACGGTACATCGAACCTTTCGGTGTTCTTGAGAGGGTCAGTGCAGTAGACCACAGACTAGACTTGCCGACTGTATTCGAGAGAGTGCACAACGTGTTTCACGTGTCGCAGCAAAGATGGTACATGGAACATCCTAGCCAGTTACTAGATCACTCGAAGATCGAGGTTGGTCTGACACTCAGCTATCCAGAGCATCCTGTGGAGATTTTAGACCGCAGGAAGAAGGTGTTGCAGAACTAAACGATTCTTGGTGCACGTCGCGTGGAGGCATCACTCGCCATGAGAGAGTACCTGGGAGCGAGTGGCCTAGATGCGCGAGCGATATCCTTATTTGTTTGAGCCGTGAGGTATAATTCTTTCTTGCTTGTATTGATTGATTTTGGTAGTTCGTTTCTTCCTTAATTTTGAGGGCAAAATTTTTCTTAGGTCGGTAGGTTTGTCACTCCCACTTTTCCAGCTAGGGGTAGTTTGGTAATTTGGTATGGGTATTTAATTTTAAAAATATAATATTGAATATTGTTTGATGATTGTATATTTTATTTTATTAAGATAGGCTATGATTATTTATGACTAGTATTAGTTATTCATTAGAGACTTATTTTAATTAGTTAGTTAGAGAAACTAGACAATAATTAGACTTGTCAAATATGGACCTATTTAGATTGTCATAAAAAATAGTGAGCCCAACTTGGACTCAAGCCCATTAGCCTTTCCACAAATTAAATAAGGAAGAATTAGTGTAATTATAATTAGTTAGAGACTTTCAAATATATTCATCCTTAATTATTCCTCATAATGCAACATATGGGGGATAACTTGGACTTTTGACATTTCTTGGGGAAAGGGAGGAAGAGGCTGGCCACATAAGAGAGGGGTTCTTCTCTCTCTCCTCATTTGCATTTCATTTTGTGTCTAAATTCTAGATTCCCAATTTTCCAAATTCTCTCCATTGAATTTCTACACAATTCACCACCAATTCTTTCTCAATTCATCATTCTTGGAGCCTTGAATCTTGGAGGAGCAAAGAGCACAAGGAGGAGAATCTTTGGAGCTAGAGATCATGTCCGGATCGTGTCCAATTATATTTTTATTGGAAATTCATCTCCCAATTGGTAATTCCTAAATTTTTTTCTTATTATAGCTTCTTAATCATGTATTTGACCATTAGAAACGACCCCATAGCATAGGAGTACCTATAAGAAATAGTTCTAGGTTATTTGGCTTGGTATAGTGAGATCTATGAGTTAATTTGTGTGTATGTTAGGAGAATTATGAACTTGACACATCAATTGTGTGTTATGAGACCAATTCGATATAATTAGACTTAGATCGGGGTTATAGGACTAGGTACGTATCCACAAATTGATACGTATAGGCCGTATAATGACATCTTGTAATACAGTGTGATACAAAGTAAATTTTAAGTGATTTGCATGGTTTCTCTTCATTATATATTAAAATGATTTCTAATACTTATAATTATATATATGTGACTTGAGGAAATGATCAATTTTAGAGAATGGTGAGTTTGGCACCTCATTAAGTTGTGTATCATAGGTATCATACTATGCATTATAGGTTTTTGTCTTAGTCTCTCTCTCTCTCTCTCTCTCTCTCTCTCTCTCTATATATATATATATATATATATATATATATATATATATATGTGTGTGTGTGTGTGTGTGTGTGTGTGTATGTGTGTGTGTGTAGATATATCTATATATGTATGTGTGTGAGTGTGTATTAGTGTCAGTGTGCATTGGAGTGGGGGAATCGAGTGCAGCATTTAGCTGTGCAGCAATGCAACAACTTCATCAGCAGCAAGCATGCAACATCAGTGGAGTATCAACAAGCATGCTGCAACAGCAATACAACAATAGCTGCAGTTGCAAGCATAAATATTGGCAGTACTAATAATACAATACAACAACAGCAGCAATGGCTGCTCGAGAGCAGCAACTGTAGCAGATTAGCTAGCAGAGCAGCAACTAGGAGCAGCAGCTAGCAGTTAGCACATTAATAACACTTGATGTGCAGTGAGTATTGGTTTGGGGGTATGTTATGAATATTGTGTAATAGAAATTAAGAAGCAATAGCCGCAGGTATGATAGGGGGTCGGGCATGCTGCCATTGTAACACAGAAAAATGGGTTTTAGGCAGTGTATCAGTTGGTATTAGGATACCAGGTCTGTGCATATGAGTGTTGTATGCATGTGTAAGTCTGTGAACATGTGTGGCTCGAGCAAGAGTCTAAGATGTAGTACTTTGTGTATCAGTTAAGTAGGTATCAGTCGTAGCATGTTAGAAAACTAAGTTATTGGGTGTCAGTGGTAAGTTGGTTAGTATATTCATCAGTTAGCTTTATTAGTATATATTAGCTGTTAATTAATAGTTAGTAAGTATATATATATATATATATATATATTGGTATCAAGTTCATAAGTATAGGTTTTTGAGTGACATATATATATATATATATATATATATATATATATATATATATATATATATGGTAAGATAGTAACATTTAGTATATTGGAAATGTTAGTGTCAGTTAGTAGGTTAGTGTGTGGCAGTTAGCCAGTTAGTAATTAGTTCTCTGAGTATATGTTAGTGTTAATTACCAAGTTAGCATGTCACCAAGGTTAGTTAGTATATGACTAAGGTATCTACCTAGTATAGCTAGTTAATGATTATTTGTGACCCAGTAACTTGGCATGGACCTAGTGTGGACCTAAAAACTCATATTAGTGCATTTTAACTCATTTATCATCCATTGCACATAAATTACTTTGATACTTAATATATAGGTTGTGTGATACTAGCTTGAGCATCGAGAGAAATACCTTGCTCAGGACATCAGGCGAGTACATCTCTCTATTAATAGTATGTATATCACTTGTTCTAGAACTGTGTACTTGATACTGACACTTGGTTACACAGATGTTTGAGAGATTTAAACAAAGAGTTTTATACGAAACCTTTGCTTGCAAACTTAAAAAAAAAGAGTACAATTAATCCTATACGAGGATGTTGAGTACAATAAAATGATTCTGGGGAAGTATTGCTATAGAAGTCTGATCTGCGGTCGATCACTTTGTCCCTTGGACCAAACGATGATGAAAAAATGTTGTAGAAGAAGAAGAAGAAGAAGAAGAAGAAGAAGAAGAAGAAGCTTCAAAGGTTGCAAGTGGGGTTGAATTCTCGTTGCCGAAGTTGTCAACCAACACCTTCTGTCTGTGCTCTCTCTCTCTGATCTCTGATTAAGCCCTCTCTGGTCTTTGTCTGTGTCTGTGACCAGGGGTCTCTATTTATAGAGATCCATGACATAACTGTCTAGGTTGGCGTAAAAGGCCAAACTGTGAAGAGAGTTGTATTTTTTATGCAGCAGTTACGACAACTGCTACCCATGTTCCCACGGTCTTCTGAATCTGCGTATGACACATGTTCCATTACAAGGTAACGCGTATAACTGCTTCTCGAAGATCATGGCATGCAATCCACGTAGGGAACTGCCCCCTGCGTAAAGATGGTTGGCGTAAAAGCCGAATAACTGTCTTGTCGGCATAAAAGCCAAGCTGTGAAGAAGAAGACTTCTTTTACGCTGCGGTTATGATAACTGCTACCCACGTTCCAATTGTCTTCTGAATATGTGTATGACACGTGTCCCTTCATGAGATAACGCGTATAACTGCTTCTCGAAGATCATGGCATGCAAGCCACGTAGGTAACTGCCCCTGCATAAAGATGGTTGGCATAAAAGCCAAATAATTATCTTGTTGGCTTAAAAGCCAAACTCTGCGTAAAACTTGATGATGCATGAATAATAGATAACCAGCATAAAATAGCCAATTATCCGTCACGACTGAGGTCTTGAGCGTATTATGGGCTAAATAGCCTTATCACGTACCTTTAAAAATATAGCCGAGTTGGCATATTTCGAGGAGATAGCATACGACGTACTCCTTATAGTTAAAATTAGCATGGTTGGCGTAAAATACAAGGATGGTGATGTGAGCGTATTAGTCCCAGTCTTAGCTTTCCCAGTCTTAACAAATATTTTAAAAATAGAATAAAATCTCGTACATTAAATGCAGAGATATGCCTCAATCTCGTGTATTAAATGCCGAGATTTGCCTCGAGCTCTGTAAGAGAAACAACTTTTAACGTGGCGTCTGATTTCGTCTGATCTTGAGCATAAAACTTATTTCTGCCCATGTAGAATCGGCAGTGTATTCTTTAAATGCGTAAAAATGACTTTCGCTAAACGATAACCTGGGTCTTTGTGCAAAATCATTATCACAGCCGTCCTCTCGATTATCGTGCAGTACTTTTGTCAGGAGTCAGGTTTACTGTTTTGTCTGACAAATTCATCCGAGGAATACGAAGAGTTCCTCGTACAACTTTACGCTGCATTAAAGACAAACATATTTTAAACTTTACCCTGGAAGGTAAAGCAACCTTTTTATGCCAAAACAGCCTTAAAGCGCTGCTTTACGCGGGAAGCTCTAACGCTCTGTTTTATGCGGACTTCATGTATGTTGGGGTTTTTTACTGTAAAATACACATACAATTCTCCAGCGTATTTTATGCTTCTACAAGACCCCCTTCAAAGTTTTCAAATTTCTCGTAATTTGAAATACTTTGAATGAAGCATGAAATGGTCAAATTTGACTCATCCTTCGAGGCTGATTTTTCGGCGATATTTAATAAGTTTGTTGGGATTTGTATGTTCTCTTCTGCCTATATAAGGGCAAACAAGTGAACTTGTTTTTCCATACTTCCTTCACCTCAAAGATGGCTGTTGAGATTCATTGGGCTGAACTGAGAAAGAAGAAGATTATGCTCTTCCAGCATGCAAGGAGCCATAAAAAGAGACGACTTCGAGCAAATATTGTCTGCAACGACGGACCATGAAAGGATATCATAGCTTCCTTTGCTCGAGATAATCAGCAATTTTATATGGCGATTCGTCAAAGAGAGAGGAAGGGTCCCATTAGACCACACAGCTTGCTAGTTGTATTTTCCCCTGTTGTGAAGCTGGACCCTGTTGGGCAGCTTGGTCGTGTCTTCCAGTATTGTGTTAGGTCTGAATTCCTAACACAAATCTGAGCATGGCCGTAGATGAAGTATAGAGGGGGGCTTGAATAATTTAAATAGGCCCAGTTCTGTATCCTCCCTTCGTTCACCATTTTCTTGGCGCCCAGCGTATATGAGCCGAAGATGTACCGTAGAAGAAGAAGTGAAGATCTCCATCAGATGAGAACCTAGCGTAATAGATTTCCATCGTGGTCTTGAATATTAATGAAAAATCCTTTGTAAAATGGATTTCCATCATATGTAATCATGATTAATAAACTTGTCTTCTTTTACGCACTATTGATTTGCCATATTGCTGTGAGGAAGTCTGATAATACGCAGCTTCAATACGCTTGAGTAGTTTTTACACAGACTCTGATAAATATGCATCCAGTTGTGTTCCAACTTTTACGCATAAAGGAAGATGCGTAAAAACTCTTTAGCATTGGATTGTCTTGAAAATCCAATTGTCATACTGTTTTTAACGAGGAGTCACATAGAATTTTGAACCATCATTTCTTTTCTGAAGAACATCTGTTCGGAACATCATCTTCGAAAATGGCTTCTCGAAAGATTCTCGAGACAGGGCAAGAAATGTCCGCTCCAAACAGGCCCTTCCTGAACTAGATATAAAAGTTTCTGGCTAGGCTTCGAATGAACTATCAATGGCCAAAAAGTTATCTCCAATAAAGACAGATATTTTCAGGGAACTCCTTGGTCCTTCGTCTGATGAAGTCCTCTTGAGCGTATTCTGCTGACTGATCTGTCCCGCGTAATTTAAGATACGCGTAAAATCATAGATCTGTAGCTTCTGAGCATAAAATCATAGATCTGTAGCTTAAAATCGTAGATTTGTAGCCTCTGAGGGTAAAATCATAGATCTGTAGCTTCTGAGCGTAAAATCATAGATCTGTAGCTTCTGAGCGTAAAATCGTAGATATGTAGCTTCTGAGCGTAAAATCATAGATCTGTAGCTTCTGAGCATAAAATTGTAGATCTTTGCTCTACGCGTAAAATCTGAGCGTAAAATCAGGGATCCGTTACGCAGCATGACTATCTGTCTTCCTTTTCGAATTATCTGCTGACGTGGTCCCAAATCATAACTGATCATGATAAGATCAGATTTGGTTAAGGATTCAAAGAGTTATTTGAATTCTATAAATAGACCCAGGTCATGGGAGAGAAAAACCCTTCATCTCTTTCTGAAAAATCCTTCGTCTCTTTCTAAAAAAGAACTCAGATTCGCTATGGCACCAAAACAGACCTCCGTCGCTAAGAAAAAGAAAGCTGCTTCATCATCTAGCTCCTCTGCTCAAGCACGAGCGACTCCTACTAGGCCAAGCGAGCCTCGTTCTGAACAAAGTGCTCCGTCGTCTAGCTGTGCACCGGGCATCACAGGTAAAACTTTAAGAAATAGAAAACCCTTCGCACACGTTTTGCGTGTATACGCAAGGTTATCTTTTGTGCTAAAAGTCTCTTCGAGGAAGATGATGCATAGAGATATTTTATCAATACGCCCATATTTTAATGTGTCAGCATAAAACTCCATATTTTGCAATCTAGCATAAAACTCAGCCTGTCAAATTTGGCGTATACTGCAAACCTTGTATTTTACGCACTGGAAGTAAATTCCAGCATAAAATCCATATTTTGCGGTCTGGCGTAAAACTCAGACTGTTAGGTTTTGGCGTTGTCACGCCCCAGTCCCAAAATAAGTAGGACTAGAAATACGTAACATGCCAGCTACGCATTCGACCAGACTCCGGTCCGACTCGAATACATATAAGCTGTATTAAAATGGTCACTATCTATATAATCAAGTAAATATAAATATCTATGTCTCAATCCATATTGATCAGAATATACAAGAATGAGCTACATGTGCTAAAGTCGGCCGCCAGTAACACATAAGCTCGAATAGACTCGAGAAAGGAATATGAGTCTATAAAACTAGGCTATATCAGCAGATGAATAAATAATATAAATAATAACCATGAATCCGGAAGAAAGATATAAGTACCTGGCACCAATTCCTGTAAGACAAAGCAACACACATCAGCAACTCCAGACAGGCTCCACAACGGTCTATGCTGCAAAACTGGCAAGGGACCAGGTCTTCAGAGGGACGTAACAAGGTACAAGAAATATCATGCCAAAATAAATGCAGTGCAAGAGTAAATAAAATAAATAGGGTAACTATGTATCCATCTATGTGAAATGTAAGTGAGAGCATCACTAGTTCTCAGGCTGAGACCGCTACAAGCTCTGTGTCGGGGAGCCGGTAGCAGTAATAACAAGTAATGGGTCTAGCTCTGCTCGAGAGTCTACAACCTCACAATAGTAGTAGATATATATAGAACAGCCTGTAGCCTGTGTGTCTCTCCCCACCCAATGTAACCACACGTCTCATGTCCATAACGTCTCATGTTCATGTCACGTGAGATCATATCTAATGCAACCAGTCATATAATCTCTATAAATATAATGTCTATGTCAATCCTACATCCTACACAGAATCACCATGAATATCTCAGGAAGATTCTGTCATATATATGGTGTCAAGTGTCCTGGGTTATAATGTACTTGATAAAAACAAGTACTAGAATGTAAAGGGTCACGAATGTCCATTTCTAGATGACGTACCCAACTCCGCATACGGGGTTGGCACCCAACTACTAATCGGACGCTAAGTAAGTCACACGGCCCTAGGTTTAAGCATGTACAACAATTTTATAATTAAGTCAAAGTAATAAATAACAGAACTGTAAGTTGGCAAGGTACACTTGCCTGGAACTCCAAGTTGATAATACAAAGAACCTGCTCTCGAATTCACGCTCGTGCGATCCCAAGAGCCTAAATATATAATATCATAAAATTAGTTACTATGACATGGTTCACTAAGCATGCACAAGAGTACAACTACTCTACGTCATTAATCATTAGATAATTAGAGTCTAATTTAATCAAGGATACCACTTATACAATGCCATTAATTATTTAGAGTCTAAAATAATTTGGGGTTCTAACAAAGTAGGTTGGCTAAGGTTGACTAGTCAAGGACCAAGAAAGTGTGTAACCACCAAGCCTACTAGTCACATAACATCATCAAGCCTCATAAACATGGTTATAACGAAGGTTCATATAGGTACTAGGTGTTCTCACACTAGATTTCCATATAAAACATATCATCAACCTTGGTATTCACTAAGTGTCAAACTATGTTAACCAACTTAGGATTAGTTTTGTCTATTAAAATATGCACATGAGCATTAACAATAGGTCAAGTTAGGGTCATCACAAACAATCACATACTATATTTCTCAAGTATATCCATTCATCCAACTATATACAACTCTCGTTCTACTACAAAATATCAAGTATACATAGACAAGTCAAATCTGAATTTATAATAAGATCATGGCATATACCTTATTTCTTTCTTGTATTTGTCATGAAACATGTGTGCAATCACTACTATAACTAGTGAACAACCTTAGCATGACATCTTCTACATTCCAATATAGTATTTATAAATAATAAAACTAGCTATCACAAAACCTAGGCAAAATGCACTACTAGTTGCACAATATTTAATCATGTCTCAACTATGCATTTATTTATATATAACATCCTAAACAAAATTTATATATTCTGATATTTAGTAACAATTACAGTAAAAATTATATTTTGAAAGTGGTTGCTTGGGTTTTAGATCATGGCAAAGTGAATAGGACAACAAGTGCATAAATAACATTCAAGTCTAGACATGAGAAGTAATAAATATTCTTGGTATAATATCATAAAAATATGAATACAAAGTTAGTAAAATTTAATAAGGATATGAAGTACATGTAGAAAGGGTTAAGTAGGAGGAGTTGGAGCTCTTACCAAAGTGAAATGGGAAGGCAAAAGAGGGTTGTGCACTGCTTGCACAAATCTGTCCAGATTTGGACACTTCGACTCGTAGCTACTGTCCGGGGCTTCAAAATATTTTTCCAAGTACTTTGTGGATTAGAGAGATTAGGAGAGAGGTAGAGTATAAAGATAGGGTGGTTGTTGAAGGGGTTTTAGTGCTGAAATTGGTGGCAACAAGGTGTTTAAGTGGTGCTATTGCTGGCGGATTCAACAGGGTGTCTTCGTTTTGTAAGGGGTGTTTGGGAGAGTTGTAGAATGATTTAGGTGCTTAGTTATAAATGAAACTTGTTAAGTAGAGATAAGAGAAGGACATTTGGGTGCTGTAGTGGTTGTTTGGAGGCTATGGAGGTGGTGGAGTGGCCTGAGAAGAGGATACACTGAATTCGGATTCAGCCTGGACACCTATGATGAAGGGCTGTTTTTGAGAAACTTAGAATGAATTTTGATGGAAGGTTTGTGAAGAGAAAGTGATAAGGACATGGAGAGGAAGAAGCATACAAAATTTGAGAAAAAGATACTTACTGTGGAGGGAGATAGGGCCGGATTGGTGGGGGTATTGCTGAATTAAGATTCAGCCTGGGTAGGGTTGGATGGATGGAGGTGTGGAGGGAGATAGAGAAGAAATTTGGAGATAGTTTGTGAAGAGAAAGTGTGAGGAAGAGAGTTGGGAAGAAGTTTTCTTCAGGTGGTTTGAATGGGGGAGGTGAAAAGATGGAAGTTATGAACAGCCTAGTGGGGAGAGGAAGGGTTTGGAGTTGCCAATGGGGGTAAGGAAAGGTCATAAGTTATAACCCCTTTCCTTTTATATTCCATCCTAATGATTTAGTAAACCCATGGCTGTCCAAACCTGAAATGATGTTTAATATGGATGGTCAAACCTAGCTTAGTCAACCTAGGTTAAGTCCAACTACTTCTAGTTGGGTCAGGTTCGGGTCGTTGCGGTTTAGTTTGACTAGGTTGGTCCGATTCACTAGAAAATTGGTCATTTGTGACTATTGAGGGTAGATAGCACATAGAGGTTCAATAGAATGGGATACATGTATCATGTGTGTCTTAGACCTAGTATAGATCATGATCATGCATTAGGTCGAAAGAATTGGTCGAAATTAGATCTCCAATTTAAATTGGAATGGTCAACGGTTGCACTGTAGGTGCTAGAAATTAAGTTTTTGACCCGAATATTTTATATTAAAAATAGAGCACAAGAAGATATGTTTGAGTGGGATATGATAATCATAAATTAAGGTGGGCTCGTCTAGATCATGCATATAAAATTTGTTTGGAGATAATGGCTAATGTTGTGCTCCTAAAAATTAAAGTTATGGAAAATATTTTTAAGGGAACTTTTGTTTACTTAATCCAAATTAATATTAAAAATAATAATTTTAAATATTATATTAAATTAAAATAGCTAAATCTCTGGGGGTTTACAATCTATCCACCTTAGAAAAATTTCGTCCTCGAAATTCAAAATCTATCTCTCCAACCACAACTCATCATATCTCTAAATATATAAATATATCTTGGTACTTACTCATACACATTCTAAAAACCTTAAACTTCCATATACATACAATTTAATCGTCTAAGGCTGTTGGTCCTCAAAATATATTTTCACCACCATGTACTATCTCATTATTGTTATCATGCTAATCGTCATCTAGAAAAATTCTCCACCTATAGGCCTTGCTTTCACAAGGATGCCGCAACACAAACTCAGTTTGAATCTTTCAATATTTACAAGAAAAATAATGTCATATCTTAACTCTCAAAGGAGTGCATGGGTTAGGCACTAAAATTTTACAAGCACAAAATATTCAAGACTACCTATGTTATATCTAAATCCTTTATTCTACAGCTAAGACTGCTATTATATTTTTATTCTTTCCTTGGTACAACGTCATCAACCTATAGTATCCCCAATAAAATACTCTAATCTAACTTTTTATAATTTCTCTTAGCAGCAATAAGTCTAATCTAGTCAGTCAGTCATACATAGTCTTGAATCTCAACTCAATGATTCCTAAGAGAAATACATATAATAAAATACGACATAAGCCCCTATTCAAATACGTAGTGCAAAAATATATATATATAGAAATTATGTAATAAATATATATTCAATCATTCTAAATATCCTAGATAAAAATATAATCAATACAATAAAAAGAATAAAATTTCTAAAATTCCAAAATTCCATCGGCTATGGTAAATTAAAAATAGGTTCTCATCACCTACTACTGGGGATAGGTCCAGCAAGATCATACCCTATTAGTCAAAAATCTAAATCCCTGGCCCTAATAAGTTTATGTGTAAATTCACAATATTCAGCTATCATTCATATAAGACTTCTATCTTCCATTTACACTTTTCTACCATATGTAAATCCATAATCTAAGGGTCTTGTGATAATCCTCTACAGAATGACTAACAAGTCAGTATGTGATTCTAAACCTGTGTTTAATTCCTTAAAATTCGTATCACTTCGAGACTGATCAACAATTTTTACTCACACTAAATTCTCAAAATTCTAAAAGCATTATAATTCATAAATGCTAAAATTATTATTCTTGAAGTCCATACCACAATCATTTCTCTTTCGATTATGCGACCATAATATCTTTCCCTTATCATTTGTTTCCTACTCACCTTCATATCCTTTTTGTATGTTAATCTTGTTTTCAATTATAAGCTTCGTCAATCATGACCCAGTACTTTCTGCTTCGTAGTATAGATCTTCTAGGCAACTGCCGAGTGATAAAGCTTCAGTCCTTCCTAGATCTTTCTCTTAATTTAAAATGCTCAAGATCATGCACTTCTCGTGACTCTTCTTGTTACCATTCTACCTTCTTCACCTTGAACCTGAGATTTTCTCCTTGTTCATTCCATGTATACCCTTCATCGAAACTATATGGTTACCATCTTATTATAGCTTATCATCTATTATAGGCAATTCACTATATCTAACTCAATACTATAACATAAAACTCTCATCCTTCAACCTATTTTCTCTATCACAGATATTAGCTTGTCAACTGGTGGTACTCACTTGTTCAATTAACACTAACAACCCAGTTAATCAAATACATCTAATTTGATTTTGAAAGCTATACTTTAGTACTTGAGTTATCTAATTACTCAAACATTAGGTCTAGCAATCTACATATCTATTTAGTCCAGACCTATAGTCATCAATAATTTAAGGGGTCATAAGATCTATTTTTGATACTAAAAGTCACAAGACAACTAGAGATTTAACCACTATGGCATGTTACGTAAGGTTCCAATTTCTTAAGGTCATAATATAATTTCTTGTATCACCATCATGAGCCACATTTGATCCCTAGCATATAGCTATGTATTCCATAAAGTATTCTAAACCATCTTGCTAACTTCTAATACTTCCAAATTACGGCTACCTTAAGCAAGGGTAAGGTTTTATTAGTTCTAGGCCTCTAATACTATATTTAATTCTCATGCTAACAATCTATACTAGCTCTAGCATATAGGAATAACCTATCTACCTATCCTACTAAGGGTAACCATCTTCTCAAAAATTTATATCTAACATGTCTTCTTCCGCCTTGACAAGGATCTGCTTTTGGAGGAAACACCATGCACGAACATTCATCTCTCTGAAATAAGGAGAGATGATAAACAATATTAAGGATGCCGAGAAAAATAAAAGAGTACAAATATGAAGTCCAAGGGCGATAATCAAATGCTAAAGAATTTTCAAATCAGTTGTGGATTGAGATACTAATACTATTAATCCTAATTACAGGCTCGCTCGGTATTGAAAAATAACCGAAACGATTTAATCAAGACCTGCATGGGCCACCACAAAAACATGTCACGCCCCAGTCCCAAAATAAGTAGGACTAGAAATACGTAACATGCCAGCTACGCATTCGACCAGACTCCGGTCCGACTCGAATACATATAAGCTGTATTAAAATGGTCACTATCTATATAATCAAGTAAATATAAATATCTATGTCTCAATCCATATTGATCAGAATATACAAGAATGAGCTACATGTGCTAAAGTCGGCCGCCAGTAAAACATAAGCTCGAATAGACTCGAGAAAGGAATATGAGTCTATAAAACTAGGCTATATCAGCAGATGAATAAATAATATAAATAATAACCATGAATCCGGAAGAAAGATATAAGTACCTAGCACCAATTCCTGTAAGACAAAGCAACACACATCAGCAACTCCAGACAGGCTCCACAACGGTCTATGCTGCAAAACTGGCAAGGGACCAGGTCCTCAGAGGGACGTAACAAGGTACAAGAAACATCATGCCAAAATAAATGCAGTGCAAGAGTAAATAAAATAAATAGGGTAACTATGTATCCATCTATGTGAAATGCAAGTGAGAGAATCACTAGTACTCAGGCTGAGACCGCTACAAGCTCTGTGTCGGGAAGCCGGTAGCAGTAATAACAAGTAATGAGTCTAGCTCTGCTCGAGAGTCTACAACCTCACAATAGTAGTAGATATATATAGAACAGCCTGTAGCCTGTGTGTCTCTCCCCACCCAATGTAACCACACATCTCATGTCCATAACGTCTCATGTTCATGTCACGTGAGATCATATCTAATGCAACCAGTCATATAATCTCTATAAATATAATGTCTATGTCAATCCTACATCCTACACAGAATCACCATGAATATCTCAGGAAGATTTTGTCATATGTATGGTGTCAAGTGTCCTGGGTTATAATGTACTTGATGAAAACAAGTACTAGAATGTAAAGGATCACGAATGTCCATTTCTAGATGACGTACCCAACTCCGCATACGGGGTTGGCACCCAACTACTAATGGACGCTAAGTAAGTCACACGGCCCTAGGTTTAAGCATGTACAACAATTTTATAATTAAGTCAAAGTAATAAATAACAGAACTGTAAGTTGGCAAGGTACACTTGCCTGGAACTCCAAGTTGATAATACAAAGAACCTGCTCTCGAATTCACGCTCGTGCGATCCCAAGAGCCTAAATATATAATATCATAAAATTAGTTACTATGACATGGTTCACTAAGCATGCACAAGAGTACAACTACTCTACGTCATTAATCATTAGATAATTAGAGTCTAATTTAATCAAGGATACCACTTATACAATGCCATCAATTATTTAGAGTCTAAAATAATTTGGGGTTCTAACAAAGTAGGTTGGCTAAGGTTGACTAGTCAAGGACCAAGAAAGTGTGTAACCACCAAGCCTACTAGTCACATAACATCATCAAGCCTCATAAACATGGTTATAACGAATGTTCATATAGGTACTAGGTGTTCTCACACTAGATTTCCATATAAAACATATCATCAACCTTGGTATTCACTAAGTGTCAAACTATGTTAACCAACTTAGGATTAGTTTTGTCTATTAAAATATGCACATGAGCATTAACAATAGGTCAAGTTAGGGTCATCACAAACAATCACATACTATATTTCTCAAGTATATCCGTTCATCCAACTATATACAACTCTCGTTCTACTACAAAATATCAAGTATACATAGACAAGTCAAATCTGAATTTATAATAAGATCATGGCATATACCTCATTTCTTTCTTGTATTTGTCATGAAACAGGTGTGCAATCACTACTATAACTAGTGAAAAACCTTAGCATGACATCTTCTACATTCCAACATAGTATTTATAAATAATAAAACTAGCTATCACAAAACCTAGGCAAAATGCACTACTAGTTGCACAATATTTAATCATGTCTCAACCATACATTTATTTATATATAACATCCTAAACAAAATTTATATATTCTGATATTTAGTGACAATTACAGTAAAAATTATATTTTGAAAGTGGTTGCTTGGGTTTTAGATCATGGCAAAGTGAATAGGACAACAAGTGCATAAATAACATTCAAGTCTAGACATGAGAAGTAATAAATATTCTTGGTATAATATCATAAAAATATGAATACAAAGTTAGTAAAATTTAATAAGGATATGAATTACATGTAGAAAGGGTTAAGTAGGAGGAGTTGGAGCTCTTACCAAAGTAAAATGGGAAGGCAAAAGAGGGTTGTGCACTGCTTGCACAAATCTGTCCAGATTTGGACACTTCGACTCGTAGCTACTGTCCGGGGCTTCAAAATATTTCTCCAAGTACTTTGTAGATTAGAGAGATTAGGAGAGAGGTAGAGTATAAAGATAGGGTGGTTATTGAAGGGGTTTTAGTGCTGAAATTGGTGGCAACAAGGTGTTTAAGTGGTGCTATTGCTGGCGGATTCAACAGGGTGTCTTCGTTTTGTAAGGGGTGTTTGGGAGAGTTGTAGAATAATTTAGGTGCTTAGTTATAAATGAAACTTGTTAAGTAGAGATAAGAGAAGGACATTTGGGTGCTGTAGTGGTTGTTTGGAGGCTATGGAGGTGGTGGAGTGGCCTGAGAAGAGGATACACTGAATTCGGATTCAGCCTGGACACCTATGATGAAGGGCTGTTTTTGAGAAACTTAGAATGAATTTTGATGGAAGGTTTGTGAAGAGTAAGTGATAAGGACATGGAGAGGAAGAAGCATACAAAATTTGAGAAAAAGATACTTACTGTGGAGGGAGATAGGGCAGGATTGGTGGGGGTATTGCTGAATTAAGATTCAGCCTGGGTAGGGTTGGATGGATGGAGGTGTGGAGGGAGATAGAGAAGGAATTTGGAGATAGTTTATGAAGAGAAAGTGTGAGGAAGAGAGTTGGAAAGAAGTTTTCTTCAGGTGGTTTGAATGGGGGAGGTGAAGAGATGGAAGTTATGGACAGCCTAGTGGGGAGAGGAAGGGTTTGGAGTTGCCAATGGGGGTAAGGAAAGGTCACAAGTTATAACCCCTTTCCTTTTATATTCCATCCTAATGATTTAGTAAACCCATGGCTGTCCAAACCTGAAATGATGTTTAATATGGATGGTCAAACCTAGCTTAGTCAACCTAGGTTAAGTCCAACTACTTCTAGTTGGGTCAGGTTCGGGTCGTTGCGGTTTAGTTTGACTAGGTTGGTCCGATTCACTAGAAAATTGGTCATTTGTGACTATTGAGGGTAGATAGCACATAGAGGTTCAATAGAATGGGATACATGTATCATGTGTGTCTTAGACCTAGTATAGATCATGATCATGCATTAGGTCGAAAGAATTGGTCGAAATTAGATCTCCAATTTAAATTAGAATGGTCAACGGTTGCACTGTAGGTGCTAGAAATTAAGTTTTTGACCCGAATATTTTATATTAAAAATAGAGCACAAGAAGATATGTTTGAGTGGGATATGATAATCATAAATTAAGGTGGGCTCGTCTAGATCATGCATATAAAATTTGTTTGGAGATAATGGCTAATGTTGTGCTCCTAAAAATTAAAGTTATGGAAAATATTTTTAAGGGAACTTTTGTTTACTTAATCCAAATTAATATTAAAAATAATAATTTTAAATATTATATTAAATTAAAATAGCTAAATCTCTGGGGGTTTACAGGCGTGTACTGCAAACCTCGCATTTTATGCACTGGAAGTAAATTCCAACGTAAAAACTCCATATTTTGCAGTTTGGCGTAAAACTCAGACTGTTAGGTTTTTGGCTTGTACTGCAGGAATGTAGCACTTTACGTTTTACGCGCTGAAAGTAAATTGTAGCGTAAAACTGACTTATTCTCTTGCTTTTTGCAGTGGACCTACAGATCCCCCCTTTGGCCGAAATAATGGGCTCTGCTGCTGGAATGTTGAATTCCAACTACTTGGAGGACTTGTCCAATGTAACTTTTCCCATCTCTGAAAACGAGTATCCTCTAGAAAGGGGAAGTTTGATCTCGTCCCAAGGAGAAAGAATGTTACTGAGTATGATCAGTGGGGAACCCCTGACGTACATAGACGGTACTGAGTATAAGAAACCAGCTTTCTTATTTGGGGATGTCATCGATAAGCAATTCCAGACCAAGCCCAAGAAGGAAGATTGGGTATTTTCTGCTGAGGGCACGGTTATGTACCTGTTAAAGATGTCCAAGGATTATCCTATCTCTGCATTCTTCCATGCCACACATCCCAGAAAGATGGCATGGACTCTGACTCATGATCTTCATGGCCAGCCAGGAAAGATCTTTTATAAGAAAGGATTAAACCAAGGATCCTTTGTAAGCAGTCCCTCAGGCCCTGTTATGCCCTTCAGAGGACTACTACCAGGCAGCGTCCCTAGTGAGGACTCTTCACTGGTCCAGCCATTTTAAATGGCAACTTTCTGCAATGAGTTCATGGGGATGGGAGGAGTATATTCCAGGGTTAATCCTCGTACCAGTGGATGGCTTAACCCCTAGAATCTTCGATGGGCCAGTTTAACTACATGGGCCCTGAAGCACTTTCAGATGGAGTTGGAAAGTATTAACTTGTTTGAGGCTGTGAGTTCTACTAGTGTTGGGCTGCCTATCAATCCTAACTTGTTCTTAGCTTTGATGGAGCGATATAACTCGCTCACCGGGACTTTTGCCACTCCAATAGGTGAGTTGGGCCTGGCAATTCATGAGATGGCAGATATCTCAAAGCTGCCAATGGAAGACACTCCTTACGAAGAGTACATTCCCACAAATAGGGAGCTGAAGGACACCAATCCTCGGGCAGTGGCTGTGTACCAAGAACTGATGAGCCACTATCTTGCATGCACCACCTTTTATGGAGAGCCCTCTGATTTAGCCCATATTAACAAATGGGTATCCTACCTCTTCTTCCATCAGGCTAGAAATGCTAAGCAGGACAATGTTGTAGATAGCAAAGATAAACCTTTGAACCCTCTGAGCTTTCTTAATGCCAACACAATCGATGATCTTATTGAAGATGCAGGGGATCCAGATTGTGATCTCAATGAAGAGATAGGGGGTTATCCTGCAGGAACCAAAGCCTACAGTTACATGAGGAATTACCGAAAGCCCCTGTCAAGAGAAGCTCAACTGGCTGGCTTCCTTTCTATTTGGCTATGCCGATGGGTGGTGCCTGGTATTGCGTCGGCAGATCATATTCATCGCAATACCCTATGGACCACAGTGCGTTTGGTGTTTGGGGCGAGATTGGGCCTACTTTCTGCCATGGTATGCAAGATACAAGCTGGCCTGAGGGCTATTACTGATGGGCTGCTGGCCAATACTACACAGCGTGAAGGATATCCCAGAGTGGAATTACCATTCTTATATCTGATGGGATGGTTAACCCTTCACAACACCAGAGTGATGTCTCCCGGATATGCCAGTGGTTTGGGCAATAACTTCCTGTTGAATTACAGGAATTCTTCTTGGAATGTGGCTAGCGTCATAGATTATCGACTAGCACTAAATTTTGCCCATAGCTGAAAATTCTTCTGCACCGTCTCCCCCGTACATATCAAACAATATGGGACTAAACTTTAGGATGTAGGTCAGGGGAAGACTATTCTTTCTCCTGAAGCCTTTTACTGGTTGGTCTGCATTAGACCTTCCCACCTGCTGTACAGAAGTGAGGACCAGTGCTACTTGGAGCCTTATCTGCCTAGCCGTTTCGCCAGGTAATTTGGATATGATCAGTTGCACGTGGGGAATCCTATCACCAACTTCAAATTCAATGGTGGGCTTATTGATAGAGCCAGAGGATGGCGATATTTCATCATGGGTTATACTGGAGCAACCTTTGTTGTGCCCGCGACTTCTCACTCCATGGAGTTGCACATTCTTCATTCATACGCATAGTTTTATGTGTCCATCAATACCTTCCATCATGATTTTGATGTATATGGAAGTTTCCGAATGCCCTTCCATAAGTCCACTGGAAGAGAGGAGATACCATATGTCTCCTCTGATGAAGGTGATAAAACTACCAGTGTAGATGACTATTTGTTGATATTACCGAGAGGCGTAATAGCTCCGCCAGTAGAGCCTCTCATTATTTCCCATAAACGAAAGGCTTCTACTCAGAAAGAGGCTTCCCCTTGCAAGAAGAAGCAGACTACCAGAGGTCTTAAAAAGACTTCCACCAAGAGGGCCTCTTCCAGGAGTGCGCCTATTATTTTCCCTGTTGGGGATGATTCTTTGATTAGGGGTCCTTCGCCTTTTAAAGAGGGAGCCTCTACAGTCCCAGCTGAAAGTGCTGGAGATTCTTTGGCCGTGACTGCTGCCGCTACCACCGTTACTGGTGATGCTTCCATATCGCCTCTGAGGCCGCGCTCAATAATAATCAGTATACCTTTACCCAGACAAACAATGGGGCTAGCCCCTCCTTCATCTGTAAGTATTTCAAGCGAGATTCCACCTGATGAACCTCGAATAGATCTGGGTGATGACTGGGATGACTACCCTCAAGCATCAGTTGGTGTACCCTTCTCGCCAGGTATGATAGCTTGTTTAGCATCATTAAGAAATGATTTAGCTATACAGGCTGCAGACACAATATACATACCATCGACCATGGGTAAATGTTGTCTTCACACTTTTTTCAGTAAAAAATAACATCAAATTGATATTAACTTTCTCTTATCTTAGTTTCAGTCGAAGACTTCTCTGGGGAGGGTGGAGCTGAAACAACCTTTGATTTTGTTGCATATCCAGCTGATGAAGCGGTGACCACCGTCGAAGAAGCATATTTTGAAGACGTTGATCTTTCATCCGCAACATTCTCAGATACAATCCCGCCAGCAGTAGTTCAAATAATATCGGAGGTGGATGAACCCACCATCTCGACTGTGCCTTCTTCGTCGAGCGTGCCAGGTACTTCAACTGTTGTTGGTGTCTCTTCTTTTGTCACGCCATCTGTTGAAGTAACGACTGTGGCAACATCCTCTGCAGTCATTCCAGGAGGGAGATTTACTGATGTTGCGGCCACTCCCAACATTCATTCGAGCTTTGCTATGCTAGTTGAACAATATACTAGCATATTCTACCTCATTTTGAAAGAATTGATATCCATGGTGCTGGAGAAGAATCTAAGCTTTGATGCTCTGAAGATGTCCTCCAATCTTACTATAGCGCAGATTAGAAATTTCAATGACACTATGTAAAACCCCCTTTCTAGAAAATCGTATATACCCTTTAATTATTAATTATTAGCTAAATTATAGTAATTAGGTCTAAATAGGAGAAATATATTTTTAATAATTTTTATGTTAGGTGTTCGGGCACTTAGAGGACTTATGGGACCATCAGGAATTTTTCGGATTTTATTCCATGTAGGAGACCCCTTAAGCAGTTGCTAGCCTAACGATGTGCATTACCCTAATCTATAAATTTTTCTTATGTGTGAATATATATATATATATATATATATATATATATATATATATATATATATATATATATGTATATTTAAGGAAAGGAAAGGAAAAGAAAAGATAATAGTACTAAGTAGAATAAGTATAATAATAATAATATATTAATAACACCAAACTAATACATCCTTAGCAAATGCCAATACTTTGCTTAGCTACAGCCAACTTGCATTGACTTTTAGCATTTGTTTTGAAACTCCTAACAACTTGCTACCAGAGAGCAACTGCTACTAAGAAGCAGCGGCCAACTTAGAAACCGCAGCAACTTAGCAAATACCCGAACCCCTCTTCACCCGCGGACCGCCTCCAACTCTCTCTCTCTCTCCTAATTATATATATATATATATATATATATATATATATATATTAGCTCTCCAAAATCCTAACCTAATATTTTTAGACCTTCTCTTCCCATCTAGAGCCGTCACCGCAGCCAGAGAAGCCCCACAAAGCCATCCAACCATCCCGTCGACGCCGACCTCGCGAACTACAGTCTCCCACTCGAGGCACCTTCGCTCCGGCATATTTTTCCGTCGACTCGCTCGACCAAATGCTGTTCCGTTTTCATAGGTATGATCATCCCTTAACCCTCTCCAATATTCGTTTTATAGCCAACCTCGGAAAACGTGTGCCCCTAGGTGAAAAATAGCGTCCAAAGTGGACGGACAGACAGAATTCTGGAATCGCAGAATTCTAGAATGACCACCCGTATTGTCGAGTTCGTATCTCCCACCACAGAGATCCGAATTTGGTGATTCTTTTTGATACCTGTAGAATACCTGACCTAGTTTATTTTCTGTTAAATAATCCTATGCTATTAGTCGCTGTGGATATAGTTAAATTCGTCACAAAACTGTGCACACCCACTTTTTCTGGTTTTCTAAAAGTTGGGAAACGGAGAGCGTCCCGCCAAACGGGACCATCCCGCCGTGTGCCAAGTGTACCGAATGGTGCACGCAGCATAACCGGACACGTAAAAATTTGTGGGAACTGATTCGGACGCGTGTGAGCGCCGGAATCAGGCCGTATCCGCGGACACATTTCGTGTCGCAACTTTTGTGGAACTCGCACGTATTTTGTTTACGCTTGTCAAATTTCAACGAAACTTGCGCCGCTGGACTCGTGGTAACGCGCTGGTCCTGTGACCCAATTTTTACGCATTTCTGAGATGGTTGACCAGATCGCTAATTGGCGGGCCAACAGTTGACTTTTTGGACAAAATAGTGTTCGGCTCATCGAAATCCACATTTGGACATACCATTGGGTTCGTATTGACATCTAGATTTATTTGACCTATAGTTTGTCCCATTTAGAGACTGTTACCCTTGGCACGCTTTTCGGTGCAAAGTGGGCCAAAGGTGGACCCCACTTTTACCCGAAATTACTATTTTGCCCCTGTGTCCAAATTGGACGAAAAGAAAGTACTTTCTAGCTATTTTGCTTATTTTGGGAACGTTGGTGATATTTATTTCAGCATCCGGAGATATTTGTTCTGAGGCCATAGCTTCTGGTCCTGTGTATTGGACATCTGGACGTGACATTTTGTATTTTCTTGCCAGGCAAGTATACCTTGCCATTGAACTGTTATTTTATTCCATATGTTGCACGCATCTTTATTTTCAATCTTTAGTTCATACATTTTTAATTGTTATATAAAATGCTCGCGACGGTGACGTCGCGAAATGTTTTTATTTATGTATTTGTATTGACCTGTTTATGAGACTACCCCATTATCATGTAGCATCATTAGGATCATTTGACTGTGACACATATTTTTACACGAGTTGTGAGTCTCATATAGATCACGGACGCACGTATTGACTGATCATCGGTACGTGTGGGACGTGCGTTAGGAATAACTGCTGTTAGAAACTTTGCATGCTAGAAGACTTAGCAGTTATTAGAGGTCTATGGACATAGTCTATTGTAGTACGGTGGTCCCATCCTTGTCCTTGTTTGGTTGTAGGATTGGGCTAGGGTACTAAGGATAGGTTATGGACCAAATCGTGTCATGGAGGTGACATGCTTAGAGCATTGGGTGGGGAGAACAACAAGTAAGGCATTTGGGCTCCTTTGCACTTTCCTTGTGTAACCCGTACGCTCCGCCGGAGATACGCGGTCATGATGACTCCTATATATTATCATGGCGGGCCTCCGGTGTTCGAAAGACGCCGTACCGTTGTAGGCCCCTGGATCTCCAAGAGAACTATGCCAATCCCATTTATGGCCAGATAGCCCACTTGTTAGAAAGTTGTTCTTAACTGCATTCACTTTAGACGGTTAGGTGACCCCTTTGGATATTTATTTCAGTACTTTATTGGCATGTGTTTAAGTATACTTGTTATGTCCCTCTGAGGACCTGGTCCGCTGCCAGGTGTACCTGTTCTTGAGTATTTGCAGAAGCGCAGATTTGGAAGGATATAGATGCTTCGTGGATGTCTTCTCTTCAAGCCGTGATTGGTAGCTGGTACTTATATTGTTTGAGTGAGTTATACTTATATTGTATTTACTTTTCCATTCGAGTTGGTAGTGGATTTGTTTCCATCCAACTATTATCTTTAGATCCTTCTTATTGAGATCTAGTTTCATAGATACTGGTTATTTATTTCTATATGATTTTGGTGGATGAGATTTAGATTTTACCCTGTGACTTGTATTACATTTTATACCACTTGTGGATTTTATATTTATATTACAGCGTACGTATGGATTTGGTTTTCCTATATTGGAGTTGCCATATTCATGCGGCTGGCATGCTTACGTGTCCTAGTCCTATGTATCTTTGGGACTGGGGCGTGACATATATTTGTGGTGGCCCATGCAGGTCAGAGCATATTGTCTCGGTTACGTTACTGTGTCGAGCAAGCCTGCACCTAGGACTAGAGTATAGGATCTCATCCACATTGACTATGATTCATCTTCCTCTTCTCTATTCTATTCGAATAATTGCATCCTGCTTGATTCATGTACTTCCCTAATAGTTCTTTGGGAATAGCCTTCTGCTAGAATATAGGAACCCCTGTTATTAGGATGATAATTATGGTAGCACACCTATTAAGAATACAACGAGAATATAAACACACCACTAAGTTTAGAATATCTAGTGAACCCTAGAACTCCTCATCTTTAGATTGGTATACCATTACCCCTTGATGTATTAAGAAGACTTGAGTAGTATAGACACTACTAGAGATAGTTAGAAGTTTTACCATAATGTTTGACCCTAGTATTGAGGAACCAATGGAGAACCAATATTGAACATTAGGACTGAACCTAACCTTCATAACTGGATAGTATTAGAGAACTATAAAACTTATGTCACTGTCTTATTATTAGTAGACAAGTACCCTAGAAAGCCAAGAGCAATGCATAGAATATTTCCCTAATCATACCTCAAACATAGTAGCTAGCGTACCACTTCTCTTTAGAAACCATGATGCTATCTATAGGCCCTATTTTAAATTTCACATCTTGTTCCTCTGAAACCCTAGCGCTCACCACTCGCGCGACGCCTAAATTATGATCCTCTTTTCTCCATCTTTCAATTCATGCCAATCTGACGCTTCTGATTTTAGACCAAGCAATTGTATTCTATGATAGGATATATGGTTTGCTAAAGTGATAGTTGTAACCTTGAATTTTGAATTTTGAATTGTTTGCCTTGTAGTTAGAACCTGATAGTTAAATTGTTCAATTAGATTGTGATGATTACCCTAGTTGTAGACCACGTAATTTGTACCCTCATCTCGATATACGTTAGACCCCTCCCCTTTAATGGCCAGTAACTCTTCTATCCTTATCATTGACACTTGCTTGTAAGTGCTATGACTAAGACTTAGGATGACCATTACCTACATAAAAAGGATACCCTAATCAATACCAAGATTTTTCCTCATATATCCTAATAAAGAGTTTCTGTTTTATTTACATGTGCAAGATTATTTTGTAGGACCCTCTTAAGACTGTCACAATATTAGTTTAATTATTATAAGTTGGGTAGTATGCCTCACAACCTAGTATCACATAGTCCACTTGACCCATCGAGGTAGTGTAACTAAATGACATTAATTTTATGCTAGCACTAGACGACAGTGTTTATTCAGACGGTGGAATTTAGAGGCCCATGCCCTATTTGGTTGACTAGCGACTTAGACAAGGAGGTTGTATGATAACCGTAGGGATTGTAGAATCTTTGTTATTATTGCTTATTCTGTTTTGTTTTTTTGTAAACCTGAATTAATTTGTACCTCCTTTCATCATCATCTAGCGTACTTATATTGCTGTACTACCTTAACTTATGCTGCTATTTTATAGCCTAGTTTTTGCAAGCTTATTCCTCATCAAGCTTGTTCATGACATATGTATTAGTGGGTCGACACACTAATATATTTCAGAATCAGTGTGTTAAGGTCTGGCCAACCTTAGTGCGCTTGATTCGCCGTTCGTAATGCTACTTTACGTGGATTGAGATATGTAGTGATTAGTAGACGAATATACTTGCCCTGGACATGTCTGACATATTATGTCGGTTACATAACTGTACCAATACGAGCATGCGAACAAAGGATTACCAGAATAGGATTTCAATCCACAACTGCTTGACGATTCTCATTTGAATTCTTTAAACGCCTTGATCCCGATACTTCTATTCTATTACCTCCCTTGAACTCTTTATTATTGATCTCTGGCTTCCCTTATTTCGGAAGGACGAAACCTCGTGCTTGGTATGAATTGATACACAGAGAGTACTAGATATACCCCATAGGCCGATTATATACTTGAGGATCATTCTTCGTAATTAAGGACATATCATATGTGATATGGTCGGCATTAAAGTTCGAGGATTGAATGACATAAGTAATTAAATTAAGGAATATTTTCTTAAGGTATATAGCCTTATGTGATAGAGGGGTAAATTTTAAGTTGGGTAGTAGTGCATTGTCAACTCGAGAGGAATTTCTTTTAGATTGTGATCGAGTAAGATTAAATTGGGAGAGGTTCTAGCCATTTTAATTTTGAGAATTTAGAAGAATGACTAAGATGATAAGGATCGATAAATTTTAAATCCTTGATATCAAGGACTCAATATTTATGCCTCAAAGTACATGATTTAAATTTTTGAGTATTGAAGGTAAAATCATCAATTTGAATTTGAAGGATAAATATATAATTTCAGACTTGAACATTGGTGGACTGCATTTAAATTATTTTTTTAATTTGATGATTTAAATTAAGAATTAAAATTTGATGGTTGGACTACCTATTTGAAATATTGAGGATGTGAATGGAATTTAAAAAGGTTGAAGCATACAAAAAATTTATAAGTGGAAATGGGAATAAAATTGGACTCGAATTACTTCTAGAGGAGATTACGATAGTGAGAGATCGTGAGAAAAAAATTACATGCTTACTTAAATCTTGAAGATGTTATGTGGATTTAATATGGATAAATTCGAACCAAGGGAGAAGAGATAACCATAGGTTGAATTTTGATTGGAGCAGTGGTCATCTTAACCTAGAAGTGATTGCAATGGATATGATTAGAATTTTAGTTATCACAAGAAGATTGCGACTGACTTGCCTTATTGTACATGAAGGATTAACAGATTCTGCCTTATTTCAATTTTGAGGATGACATTGTCTTAAGTTGGCTGGATTGTGAAACCCCCTCACCTAAGAATTAGACATACTCGGCCTAGATAGTGAGACTAAGGCTAGATCGAATCCACCTAGAAATAGAACACGGTATCCTAATTAATTTTACAACATGGTATTCCTCGGCGCGCCTTACCATTGCTTCGATAATTGGAGCACTTTCCTAGTCACTGCCCTCCTACAAATTTCACACCCTTATCCTAGACATGCCCATCATCCAATTCTCATCTTTGTGCAATTTTCTAATTATTGGATGCTTTTATGCAAAAGAGCATTTATGTGTCCACACCATTGGACATGACACATGAAGAAACCTATTTTTCGCTCATATGGATTTTTTCATGATTTTTTGGGATGTGCAACGTGCAACATCGCCCACCCCTTTAAACCTAGCCTTGTATTTTAAACGATGCAAATCTTATACCATTCTTGGCATTCTATCGTGGCTTAATCTTAATTTTGAGGACGAAATTTTTACAAGTTGGATAGAATGTAAAACCCCCTTTCTAGAAAATCGTATATACCCTTTAATTATTAATTATTAGCTAAATTGTAGTAGTTAGGTCTAAATAGGAGAAATATATTTTTAATAATTTTTATGTTAGGTGTTCGGGCACTTAGAGGACTTATGGGACCATCAAGAATTTTTTGGATTTTATTCCATGTAGGAGACCCTTTAAGCAGTTGCTAGCCTAACGATGTGCATTACCCTAATCTATAAATTTTTCTTATGTGTGGATATATATATATATATATATATATATATATATATATATATATATATATATATATATATATATTTAAGGAAAGGAAAGAAAAAGAAAAGATAATAGTACTAAGTATAATAAGTATAATAATAATAATATATTAATAACACCAAACTAATACATCCTTAGCAAATGCCAATACTTTGCTTAGCTACAGCCAACTTGCATTGAATTTTAGCATTTGTTTGGAAACTCCTAACAACTTGCTACCAGAGAGCAACTGCTACTAAGAAGCAGCGGCCAACTTAGAAACTGCAGCAACTTAGCAAATACCCGAACCCCTCTTCACCCGCGGACCGCCTCCAACTCTCTCTCTCTCTCCTAATTATATATATATATATATATATTAGCTCTCCAAAAACCTAACCTAATATTTCCAGACCTTCTCTTCCCATCTAGAGCTGTCACCGCAGCCAGAGAAGCCCCACAAAGCCATCCAACCATCCCGTCGACGCCGACCTCGCGAACTGCAGTCTCCCACTCGAGGCACCTTCGCTCCGGCGTAATTTTCCGACGACTCGCTTGACCAAACGATGTTCCGTTTTCATAGGTATGATCATCCCTTAACACTCTCCAATATTCGTTTTATAGCCAACCTCGGAAAACGTGTGCCCCTAGGTGAAAAACAGCGTCCAAAGTGGACGGACAAACAGAATTCTGGATTCGCAGAATTCTAGAATGACCATCCGTATTGCCGAGTTCGTATCTCCCACCACAGAGATCCGAATTCAGTGATTCTTTTTGATACCTATAGAATACCTGACCTAGTTTATTTTCTGTTAAATAACCCTATGCTATTAGTCGCTGTGGACATGGTTAAATTCGTCACAAAACTGCGCGCACCCACTTTTTTCGGTTTTCTAAAAGTTGGGAAAAGGAGCGCACCCCGCCAAATGGGACCGTCCCGCCGTGTGCCAAGTGTACCGAATGGTGCACGCAGCATAACCGGACATGTGAAAATTCATGGGGACTGATTCGGACGCGTGTGCGCGCCAGAATCAGGCCGTATCCGCGGACACATTTCGTGTCGCAACTTTTGTGGAACTCGCGCGTATTTTGTGCACGCTTGTCAGATTTCGACGAAACTTGCGCCGCTGGACTCGTGGTAACGCGCTGGTCCTGTGACCCAATTTTCATGCATTTCTGAGACGGTTGACCAGATCGCCATTTGGCGGGCCCACAGTTGACTTTTTGGACAAAATAGTGTTCGGCTCATCGGAATCCACATTTGGACATACCGTTGGGTTCGTATTGACATCTAGATTTGTTTGACCTATAGTTTATCCCATTTAGCGACTGTTACCCTTGGCACGCTTTTCGGTACAAAGTGGGCCACAGGTGGACCCCACTTTTACTCGAAATTACCGTTTTGCCCCTGTGTCCAAATTGGACGAAAGGGAAGTGCTTTCTAGCTATTTTGCTTATTTTGGGAACGTTGGTGATATTTATTTCAGCATCCGGAGACATTTGTTCTGAGGCCATAGCTTCTGGTCTTGTGTATTGGACATCTGGACGTGACATTTTGCATTTTCTTGCCAGGCAAGTATACCTTGCCATTGTACTGTTATTTTATTCCATATGTTGCACGCATCTTTATTTTCTGTTTTTAGTTCATATATTTTTAATTGTTATATAAAATGCTCGCGACGGTGACGTCGCGATATGTTTTTATTTATGTATTTGCATTGACCTGTTTATGAGACTACCCCATTATCATGTAGCATCATTAGGATCATTTGACTGTGACACATATTTTTATACGAGTTGTGAGTCTCATATAGATCACGGACGCATGTATTGACTGATCATCGGTACGTGTGGGACGTGCGTTAGGAATAACTGCTGTTAGAAACTTTGCATGCTAGAAGACTTAGCAGTTATTAGAGGTCTATGGACATAGTCTATTGTAGTACGGTGGTCCCATCCTTGTCCTTGTTTGGTTGCAGGATTGGGCTAGGGTACTAAGGATAGGCTATGGACCAAATCGTGTCATGGAGGTGACATGCTTAGAGCATTGGGTGGGAAGAACAACAAGTAAGGCATTTGGGCTCCTTTGCACTTTCCTTGTGTAACCCGTACGCTCCGCCGGAGATACGCGGTCATGATGACCCCTATATATTATCATGGCGGGCCTCCGGTGTTCGAAAGATGCCGTGCCGTTGTAGGCCCCTGGATCTCCAAGAGAACTATGCCAATCCCATTTATGGCCAGATAGCCCACTTGTTAGACGTTGTTCTTAACTGCATTCACTTTAGACGGTTAGGTGACCCCTTTGGATATTTATTTTAGTACTTTATTGGCATATGTTTAAGTATACTTGTTATGTCCCTCTGAGGACCTGGTCCGCTGCCAGGTGTACCTGTTCTTGAGTATTTGCAGGAGCGCAGATTTGGAAGGATATAGATGCTTCGTGGATGTCTTCTCTTCGAGCCGTGATTGGTAGCTGGTACTTATATTGTTTGAGTGAGTTGTACTTATATTGTATTTACTTTTTCATTCGAGTTGGTAGTGGATTTGTTTTCATCCAACTATTATCTTTAGATCCTTCTTATTGAGATCTAGTTTCATAGATACTGGTTATTTATTTCTATATGATTTTGGTGGATGAGATTTAGATTTTACCCTGTGACTTGTATTACATTTTATACCACTTATGGATTTTATATTCATATTACAGCGTACGTATGGATTTGGTTTCCCTATATTGGAGTTGCCATATCCATGCGGCTGGCATGCTTACGTGTCCTAGTCCTACGTATCTTTGGGACTGGGGCATGACACACTGAAAGAGCGGATGTGCTAGAACAAATGGTTAATGGTTTAGAACAACCCATTAACGAATATTTGCAACTATCCTGAGGTAGCATCAATGACTTGGTTCAGGCTGAGTATGACTCACTAACTGCGGATTTTGCTCAGAAGACAAATGCTTTAAACAAATCCATCCAGGAACATCAACAAGAGATGGAGAAAGAGCAAACAGTATTGGTGGAGAGTATTCCTCAGCTAGCCCAGTGCAGTACCGAATATGAGGGATATGAAGTGAGGGTCCGAGAATTGGAAGCTGAGCTTGCTCAGGCAAGGGAGAGGCTTCTCAAAGCATCGCTAGTTCGTGATGTATTGGAGGGCCAAGTGAAGATAGCTCAACAGAACTTGACACATGTAGGTATCGTCCACGCGAGTTTTGTTGATTCTCTGTCCGAACTATCTCTCTTGAGCAATGACGAAGCAAGATTGGAACGGGCTCGTACCAACATTTTAAACTCCAGGAATGAGAGGATGACTGCTTTGGCGCAACAGATCTGCGATTTAACTGCTCCTCCCCAATGATGTACCTTTTTGCTCCTTTTGTAATTTGTTATTCCCAGAGATAATAAAGATATATTTTTTGACTTTGTGGACCCATCACTTTTAGAATATAAATGATAGGCTAAGATGAAAGTGATATCAGAGGTAATATGGACATGATATACTTTCGGTAAGGTTTAGCTGAATATATCTATTCAGAGGTAATATAAATATGATAGAATATGATCCAACTAAATTTGTATATAAAACACTATCAGAGGTAATATGGACGTGATAGGTTTTGAAGTTTCAAATTAGTTAACCACATCTATTCAGAGGTCATAAGAACATGATAGAATATGATTCAGCTAATATTTGTATATAGTATTGTCAGAATGAAATCTTCTCCATACTCTATTAAGCAAAGGATATCAAGCATAATACTTCTTCAGGAATTTGTCGTTGATAGGAGCCATTATTAAATCTCCATTAGGCTTGGCTAATCTGTAAGCGTCATTTAAAATTGTTGTTTCAATCACATAAGGGCCCTCCCATTTGGGCTGGAATTTCCCCTTACTCTTATGTGTAATGATCATTGGCCTCCTCACAGCTAATACTAGCTCACCAACTTTGAACACTCTTTCCTTCACTTTTTGATTAAAAGCTCTGGAGATGCATGCATGGTAGAACTCGATGCGCTGTTGAGCTTGAAGGCGTTTCTCGTCTAACCCATCTAGCTCTTGATATCTTAAACGATCATTATTTTCCTCAGTCAGCTCATTAGCTACTGCTATTCTGAGCGATAGAATTTGAATTTCAATAGGGAGAACTGCTTCACTCCCATAAACTAATGAAAATAGGGTACAACCCGTTGGTGTTCGTACCATTGTGCGGTATGCCCACAGACATTCCCCTAATTTATCGTTCCAATCTCTTTTGTTCGAAGAGATAAACTTCTTCAAGAGTTTGATGATGGTTTTGTTGAAGGCTTCCGACAAACCATTAGCAGCAGGATTATATGCCGTTGAGGCCATATTTTGTATCCGATTCTTATCGCAAAATCGGTGAAATGCTTGACTGATGAATTGAGGCCTATTATCATGAATTATCCTTCGGGGTATCCCAAAGCGATAAATGACATGATGCTTGATAAAGCTGATCACATTGGACGTCTTTACCTCAGCAAGAGGAATTGCCTCCGCCCATTTGGAGAAATAGTCATTGATAGCCAATATAAACCGATGTCCTCTAGAAGATGAAGGATAAATAGGACCAATGATATCCATACCCCAAGATTCAAAGGGCCATGATGCAATAGTATGATGTAAATATTCAGAAGGTTGATGTATGAAATTTGTATGAACTTGACATGCTTTGCATTGTCTTGCATATTTCATGGCGTCTGTAATCATAGTAGGCCAGTAGTAGCCCATCCTCCTGATACGATCCTGCAACTTAGGACCGGATTGATGTGCTCCATATACTCCATCATGAGCTTCTCGGATAACCCGCCTTGCATCATCGTCAGAGAGACATCGTAACAGTAGTCCATCATATGTTCGGCGATACAAACTTTGTGAAGAAGCATCAAAATAGAAACATAGCATTCGTCTTTTGATAGATGCTGCTTCTTTAGGATCCTCTGGTAAGATTCTATATGACACAAAGTTTATAAAGGGACTTCTCCAATCTTCCTTAGGAGGAACCGTGTTTATAGCATAGCTGCGTTCTATGTGAAAATTATTTTTCACACAGAATAGATCTCTGTTAAGAAGGATCACCGAATTATGCCTTCTTATAGGAATAGCTAGATCTGCAGCTAGACTGGCCAGAGCATCGGCTTCTAAATTTTGAGATCGAGGAACATGCTCTAAGAAGAATCCTTTAAAAGACATTGCTATCTCGATCATTGTTTGGTGATAAGGAATGAGGTCTGGATTGGGGACTTCATATATTCCTTTGACCTGATTGACGATCAGCTGAGAATCACCAAAAGCTTCCAAGTATTCAACATCCAATTCTTTAGCAACTTGAAGCCCAATTAATAGAGCATTATACTCTGCCACATTATTAGAGCATGGTTCACTAAGAGAATATGCTCGATAGATAATGAGTTTGTTAGGAGTCACCAGAACAATTCCTACTCCTGAAACCACGTTTCCCTTGGGACCAGTTCTGGAAGCACCATTAAAGAATAGCTGTCATGTATCACCTTCCTTTATCGAATTACATTCTGCAACTTCGTCGGGAATGTCCTCATATAGTTTGGAGGTTTCTGGAATTGGATGGGCGGCTAAGAAATCAGCCAAGGCTTGGCATTTCATGGACTTCTGAGGGACATACACCATATCGTACGGTTTCAATAGCATTGCCCAAGTCGCGAGTCGGGAATTAAGGATACTTGGCTTATTCATCAATACCCGAAGTGGATTGACTCTGGAGATGATATGAATAGTTTGGCCAGTCACGTAATGTCGCATCTTCTGAATGGCAAACATTAGGGCCGAGCATTCTTTTTCCACTAGGTTATACCTGTGTTCTGCTCCGACCATCATCCTGCTTAGATAGTAGATAGCCTGTTCATGACCCTCATTGTTCTTCTGTACGAGGAGAGCTCATAAAGAATGATCCATTGCTCGAACATACAACAAAAATGGTCTTCCTATGACGGCAGGCACTAGAACTGGAGGATTAGTAAGATAGTGTTTGATATCATTAAATGTTTGTTGGCAGGCTTCGTCCCATATGAATGACACACCTTTCTTCATTAGATGAGAAAAAGGTTGACATCTTCTAGAGAGGTTGGATATAAATCTCCTGATATAAGCTAGACGGCCTTGAAATCCCCTAAGTTTTCTGAGATTACGGGGCAGTCGTATTTCTAGGATAGCTTTTACTTTATCAGGGTTAACTTGAATGCCTTTAGCAGTAATGACAAATCCTAAAAATTTGCCATTGGATACACCAAGAAAGGACTTTGTAGGATTTATTTTGAGTTGATGTTGGTGCATCAAACCAAATATTGTCTTCAAGTCTTGGATGTGATTATCCTTGAGACATCTTTTGACAGTAATATCATCTATGTAACATTCTACCATTTTGCATAAATGCTCATGGAATATGTTACTCATAGCTCGTTGATATGTAGCCCCGACATTCTTTAATCCAAACGGCATGACTGTATAGCAATATACACCCAATGGTGTACAAAAAGCAGTATGCTTCTCATCTTCAGGATTTATCTTAATTTGATTGTATCCTGAAAATCCGTCCATGAAAGACATGCGCTCAAAACCGTACGTATTATCGATCATGACGTCTGTAATGGGAAGAGGGAACTCATCTTTAGGGCAGGTCGTATTTAGATCTCGGAAGTCAATGCAAACACGCACTTTTCCGTTTTTCCTCATAACTGGGACAACATTAGCGACCCAATCTGGATGTTGTTCTTTCCGGATGAACCCACAAGCTATTAACAAATTGCTGATTAAGTAGGTCAGCCAAGTCTCGTCATTGGTATCGTCCCTGGATTACTCTCTCTTCGTTCATCCCTCCGATGGTCCCCTACTTCACTCATTACCTCGTTCGTGGGTCTTCATCTGAGGCTTTTTAACTTCAACTTCAATGACATCCATCATATCCGGGCGGAACTGGCGTTGGTGTTGCTTTACTGGCTTAGAATTGGACAATATGTTGAGTTTATGGGTAGCCACTTTTGGATCAAGACCTGGCATATCCTCATAATTCCAAGCAAAGACATCGATATATTCTTTTATCAGCTGGATCATTTATTCTTTTTCTTCTTCAGAAAGATTGTTACTGATAAATATCGGCTTTGGTAAAAATTCATCCCCAACATCGACTTGGATAACCTTGTCTTCAGTGGGTGGTTCTTTTTGTTCGAACCAAAGTTCCCATTCTGTATCCATTTATTGTGCCCAAGGTTCATTTTCAAATGGTTCAAATTCTTGTTCCTCTGTTTCGAGGGAATCTGTCAACACCATATTTACTGATAATGCCAGTTCGAGTTCATCATCTGAATCGGAGGATGACAAATTACCTTGAGAAGAGGAAATGGTCTCATCACTTGACTCAGAGTTGTTTGAAGTTGCAAGAGATATGGTATACCCTAACCCGAAATTAGTTCGTTGACAGTAAGGATCACCATGTAGAGGTGTTCGTCTGTCTTTTCCATAATTGAGGCCTGGCTCCACCTTCAAATTATAGCCCATGTTTTGCATAATCTTCAAAGCCTGTGGGCTATATCTGTGGATTGCATTTTCCCAACATCAAACTTGGGAGAATCCTCTTGTACAATCGGTCTATTCCACATTCGACCGAAGACCATTGGATGCTGATCGTTGCGAGTAGGTGGAACAATAAAGATAGAATCTTCATGTGGCCTATATGTCGTGACGATATTAGATGTTGACGCTACTTCCCACACATATGGATGATAGAAGTCTATAGTTTCCAAGAATTTTTGTGCTATGGATTCTATATCTTTATGAAGAGAAGATTCCTGATTAGGAAATTGGGCGTCAGTGTACTGGAAAAGAGAATATTTATTATCCACAGCAAACGCGTCCCTATTTACATCAGATATTTGCTTATTGCGCCTAAGGTCAATAACCAAAGGTGGAGGTTTCTTGTTCAGATCGATCACTAAAGGATCATTTCCTCCTCCCGACCTTGTTGTGACCAAGTGAATAGTCATAGGTTCCGAGACTTTTGGACGGGTAACCCGCCCTTTCACTTGAATCGACAAATATTGCTCAGTAGATGGTCCTCCTGGCTCCTGGTGGGATTCTTTCTCCATTTTGCCTGACACCTCTTTCATGTAGTCTTGGGGGTACAACATGGCATCAGAATAGTAGGACTCAACTCCTTTGAATGGATTAGGATCAGCGATTTCTGTCTTCACTATTCCTTGAGCATCTATATATTTAAAATATTGATGTAGAGTTGAAGGAACAATATTGTGATAATGGATTCATGGTCTACCCAACAGAATATTGTAAGACACCTCCGAATCAATGACGTAGCATGTAGTCAATGATCTAAGGTCACCAATCTGGATCCTCAGACGAATCTTCCCCAACAGCCTATTTTTCCTGGCATTAAAGCCCACAATTGTAGTGGTAGTGTAAGCCAGTTCACTGGTAGGAATTCTCAACGGTCTTAGCAGACTATGAGGGATAATACTGATTAACGATCCCGAATCTATGTGAATCCTGTCTACCTCAATGATGCTGACGTATCCTGTGTAATAAAGAGACATGTCATATTTGTTATGTTTCAACAACATATCCTCTATAGTAAAAGTGATGTTAGGGACCACTTCCATCACACTATGGCATTGAGGACATGCCACATGCTCTTTATCAGGGGACTTGAGCTGAGTCAAGCATACATCTGCTTGCATTAATGCTTCACTCAAGGCTTGACGAGTATCTTTGGATAGGCAAAGTAGCTCAAAATGGACAATCTGGCTGGAGTATTAGCCAAATGAGCTAAGATGTCGAAGTTATAAGGTTTCTCTAAACTTTTGTTTTGAATATTCTTCAAAGGTTTATCGAAACGAACTTCTTTCTGTTTTCCTTTGTCCACAAAAGTTGATTTGGAAGGACCTGCCTCTGGTATAATAGGTTAAGGTTCTGGAGGTTTGGTAGCTGAAGTGTCTGTCGTTGCTTCCTCCTGGCTTCCCCCATATTCTTTGAGATAGGCTCTCCCTGACCGTGTTCCGGTTGCTAAAGCATCTTCCTCCGATGCCGGGGATGTTCCAACCATATGGCATGGTTTACATCTTGAGTTCTTCTTAGACTTAGCTTTAGCAGCTTTAGTCTCTTCCTCAAGTTCTGATACTAGATCAGGGTGAACCCACATGATCTCTCCATGCCTGGTAGTTAGGGGCACTAAATTTTGATTTTGACCCCTGGCAGGAGGGAGATTAACAATATCCATTATTGCTCGTGGAATAGGTAACACACCATCCGGTACTTCTTGAGTGGGAAAATTGCCAAATTGGAGTGAGATCAAGTTTGCAGTGACCGTCTTCTCGTTGTTACGCAAAGTGATGACTTTAGCATCGATCAACTCCTGGATTTTTCTTTTCAGTACATAGCACACCTTTGTGGGGTGATGTATGTATATGTGGAAAATGCATTACTTAGGATTATTCGTACTGTCGACTTCATTTGGACGCTTTATCTCTAGTAGAGTAAGCTTGCCACTTTTGACTAGACAATAAAAAATTCTTGGAATATCGTCGTCGTCAAAAGAATATTCTTCTTTAGGTCTGGAATTCCCAGGATTCGTCTGCATAGTTACCAGAGTATTTTTCCTGGACGTGTTGATTGCCAACGCTTCTTTCCCTTTTGAACCACGAGTATGGTCATTATTGGAGGATGACCGCTTCCCTCTATCGGAGGTAGAGATCATAATTCCGTTGTCATGAGCCTTCCGACTGTTGTCTTCAGCGGCTACTGCCGATATGATAAATGAGGGCCAATCATGGAACTAATATAGTCCCATGAATACCGAGATCAGTGGGAGAAGGTTCTTTCTGCAAATATCCACCAAGGCGAAATCGGTAACTCCAGGAGGCATCTGTAAAGTAGCCTGACGAAAGAGTTCAATGAATGTACGAACGTTTACTTTTTTCTTTTGCTTTACTTCAATGAGTGAAGACATAGACATGTCCATTCCACCCTCGTAGAATCGAGCGAAGAATAAAGTCTTGAAATCTTCAAAAGAAGTAATGCAGTTGTCAGATAGACTATGATACCATTGGTAAGCTACTCCAGACAGACATCCTTTAAATACTCGAGTGAGAAGGGCGTCATTTCCCTGCAACAATACCATCATCATGCTGAAGTAGTTCATGTACTGGCTTGGTGACGTCTTTCCCTCAAACAAAATAATAGCCTGTGGTTTATATTTTGGGGGGAAAGGGATCTCATCCCAGACAGCTGGATATGGCTGATTAATTCCCAACTTCTTGAGCTGATCTTTATGCTTCAATGCATCAAATTGGGCTTTTAATTCCCGAACTGCCTATATCGGATCTTCAGTTGGGAAAGGGACAGCAGAGAGGTGAGAGATCGAATGTATTGTAACTCCAACAGGAGGTAATACATTCTCCGGGTTAAGAGGTTGAGGAGCAGCTGATTCTTGATTTTGAACAGGCTCCTGGCTTGTATTGGATGGTGATATGTCTACCCCCACACGTAGTTGAGTCGGAGGAACAGGTGTTTAAGCTATCGCAGCTGTATGTTGAGTCACCATCATTTGGCATATACTCTCCATCATGGTATGTATCTCTTTAAGTGATGCCTCTAATACAGCGATGTGTTGTTCAGTACTTCCTGATGGGAAGCTTCTTCATGTTCGTCCCCAACAGCATAAACTCCTATTTCTCTAGATGCTACTGAGGGATTAGTATAGGTCTCTATAGAGATTGAGTCTATACTTTCAGCAACAAATTCAGAAAACTGGCGACCCCCAGTGTCGGAATATGAAGAATATGAAGCTGATTGTCGTGACCTCGAGCGAGTGTTTCAAAAAATACCTTCTTCAAAAGTCTCGATCAGTCTGTCAACTCTCCTTTGGCTTGGAGTTCTAGAGGGATGACATCTTGAACTCGACCTTCCTCTAGGAATATGCGAAGCCATGTTTACTGATGCAAATGTTGGTTCTTCTTCCTGTAAGGACAAAGAGTAGTTTAACCGGTCGAAAACTAACCGTTTTGCTTTAGAACAGCAATAGTTGATTACAACCTTATGACTATTACAAAAGTGTTCCTTAGGGGGCGTAATAGACATTTTAGGAGATCCCCTTATTTGCGTTTTTGGATCAAAAAATCACACTGTCATGCCCCAGTCCCAAAATACACAGGACCAGGCCACGTGGCATTGGCCAGCTGACACGACTCAGAAGGATATCCTAATTTAATGGCTCCTTTCAGAGCGTGCTACGATGTCCTAAAATACTAACAAGTCTAATATGCTAATATATAGCAGGTAATGTCTAATCTCATCCACAGAATACAATATCATAATGCTGAAACAAATACTGGTAAATAAAATACATGAGTCTGAATATCCATAATACATCAGAAATAGTCTGATGGGGACAAACCTACTGAAATACAGAAATGTAAATATAGTGCAGAAAGAAGTAAGATAACTAGACTAGAATATCAACTAGCTAGATATGAAAACTCTAGTCCGAAACAGCTGCATACTCAAATCACGGGAACTCCTCTGGAGATGCCTCAAAGTCCTCAATCAGGAATCCTGTCTCTACTCCTTCTCCGTAAATGGTCGGGTACAAGTGCTCGTCCGGATCTGGAAGGGAACCAGGTCCTCATAGGGACGTAACAAGATACAAAAATACATGCCATAAAGTTTATACTGTGTAAACTCAAGGGTAATCTAACCAGATAAGTGAAATGCACTTTGAAGACAACCCTGGTACATATTGGTAGGTGAAAGGTATAAAGCATAGTGTCGAGCCAGAGGCTAAGTACCTGGCATTAGCTGTAAACTGCATGCCAGGAGTATATGCTGAGTACATCACCGATCATGATAGCGCACAGCTAGTAACCTCTGTCGGATGTATCGACAAGCATATACGCCCATAACCGAAAACCTGAGACCATAACTGTCACGACCCGTACCCGGTTTAGGGGCACGAGTGCGTGGGTACGTCCAGCCTACGCCGCAGCATCGGCGGTAGAACGCTGTCAAGGTCTTGATACTATCTAACTACTGTCACGCAAGCATCCAATCTCCATTAGGAGGTACGGATGACACAAATAAGATGAACACATACTCAATCACAGGATTACAGCACGATAAGATTTCGAATAATAAAACTAAATTAAACACAACACGAGTCCACAAGTAATATTCTAACTCAACAATATCCAAGTCTCATCAAAAATGCCGAAGACAAATCCGGTACCAAATAAACTACTGAAAGAAACTAACTAGAAGATTAGTAATTCCGACTAGATCTCCCGAAATCACAACTAACTACCAAGTCTGCAGCTACTCATCATAAGTGTCGGACAGCGGTCCTCTAAGGCATAGTCTGGAAAAATATTTCCAGTCAGGAAGGAGCAAAGCAACACTCTCAAATAACAGTTCCATTAATTGATAATGTCTATAATACAATAAAACATGTCATGCTAGCTACTGAGAAGACAGTGAAATAAATGCAATGGCAATTTAAGAGAGACAGGCAATATAAAGAGACAGGCAATAGACAATGTGATATAGTCAGTGCATAAAGAAATGGAAAGAACAAGGTACAGTATCATATACGGGTGATGTAGTATATGATTTAAATTAGGGAACTGTAATATATTCTAAGTGTTTGAAATAGTAGCTTCAAAATGTGATCGGCTTGGGAACATGTACGATAGCTACAGGGCCTGGCTAATCATGGGTGAAGAGCATGATTAACACTTACAATTTCTATACTACAATAAGAGGTTATGATCACATTTCTTACTAACTACTTCCCCGCCCCCAACTAGTACTGTGGATCCAACCATGACACGTCACGATACACGAGCAAGTCAAGTCTATCATGTACGATGTCTAAATATACATGTCGTGTACAATGTCAATACGATAATCAAGGTAACATCTCATGACTGCAGATCCAAGCTATACTAGTCCGTGTAGCACAGTGTCAAAGATTCAGTTGTAACATTTCAAGATTATTGAACTTATAGCAATTATCAAGAATTGGAAATTATTAGAGAATGTACTTGCCTTGGGTCCTTAGCTGGTATTTATGGATGTCCTATTCCAGAGTATCCCCTGGGTGAACCAACAGTCCTATAAACATATCACAATTACCACACTTGCATCAGATGCTATGCTAACACACAGTCTTTAAACACTGGCCTCAGGGCCATGTCAGACAGGGCACTAGTCAACTAGGGTCATCTAGTAGGACTACATATTTAAATAAACATCTTATTAATTAATTACATATAATTTCCATCAATATCAATAATAGATATATGTATAACTATATACTTTAAAAATAAATAATACTTGCATATAAACATAATAAAATAATACTTGTATGTATATATATATAAACATAATTCATGAAATATATCTAAAATATATACCAAGCTATAGTTGCACATTCCAAAATTCGTCCATTTATATAATAACATATATCAAATACGTATTTACATATCTATACATTTATACCAAAATAATGCATATTTAATACACATATTATTAATTATCATAATACTTACAATATATATATTTATACTCATCATATTGAATAATGTACACCTATTAAATACATATACAATATATACATTTATATATATATACCAGAATACTAATTATATTAATTTATACTATGTATACAAGTACATATATATATAAACCAAAATACCAAAACAAATATATATATATATATATATATATATATATATATATATATATATATATATACATACCAAATTAGCACTTATGTCAAAACATACATTTATTTACATATACTAAATTAACAATTATCAATGTGTACTGAAAATACAGATACCAATTTTACAGATTAATATTTATTTAATACATACACACAAATATATTTTGAATACATATATATATATATAGGAAAAATACACGAACATATATACATACACATATATACTAATTATATAATTTATTTAATTACCTACTATACTCATTAATTAGATATTAATAAAATAAAAATATGCACATGCCAATTTCACATTAATTAAATATAAATACTTTACATTTTATATACAAATTAAATGAAATACATATACTAATTACTTATACAAATATATGTATATATTTACCATCATTACATTAATTAGACAATATATATTCACATTTATACATTACCCTCGTATTTATATACTATACACATTCAAATATTTAAAGCATTAATTAAGAATACTATACATTACATATTCATTAATACATACATAAAATATATATACAATATACATGTATTCCCATTTTATATATAAAATATATTAAGTATATACGAAATATATATTTATACGTATACCAATATAATATGTACTATTTAACATTTAATAAAAATAATACTATTCACATACCTACACATACATTAAATAAATACCTACAAATACATATACATATTATATATATATACCCATACGTATATATATATACATATATATATATATAAAGATATATATATATATATACAAAGAGAGAGAGGAGAAGATGGGAAACTTACAGAGGGGAGGAACTTGCCGGCCGGAGCTCAGGGGAAGTCGGCCGGGGTTCAGTCGGTGCGGGGTCGGGGTGCTCGCCGGCCGGAGATGTGAGAGGGATCCGCCGGACTGCACAGTGGGCTCGGGCCGGAGCACACAGGGGCAGCCGCCGGAAGCACAGCAGCGCCGGAGGAATAGCGGTCGGCTCGGCCGGTCTCGGGGCTGGCCGCCGGGGTACTGAGGAGCAGCGGTGAGGGGGTTGGCCGCCGGGTCACCGATCAGGTGATGGTGGTGATGGCAGCGGCCGGCTCGGCTGTAGGGAGGGTCGTCGGGGAGTTGATGGAGGGATAGGGGGAGGAGCCACCGGGAACAGTGCTCGGCCGCCGGAGGAACACAGTTGGGGTTGAGCACAGTATTCCCCCCCCTTATTATCAATTTGAAATTTCAATGAAAGAAAATAAAGAAGAAGGAGGAAAAGAAAAGAAGAAAAGAGAAGAAGAAAGGAAAGGGAGAAGAACTACATACGTTGGGTTGAGGGGAGATGGAGGCTTGAGGAGGGTGGTATTTTCTAGGTTGCCTAGGGATTAGGGTTGAGGATGGGACATGTCATTAAATAGGATGAGAGAGGGTGTGATGGAGGGTGGTGATTGCATCCCATGAATGGGTGGCCAGGATTTCATGAAGGAAAATAATTCATGTAGGGATGAGGGTTTTTAATTAAAAAATTAATAGGCTCCCTCATTGGTTTAAAAATAATTGGGTGTTGGCACAAAATGCTAATTTGCAATTTAACCCCCTTAAATTTGGGAAATTGCACAAACACATGAAATGACGAAAATTGGGCGGGCGATTCGGTGTCCGATGTTTTGTAGGGTCAGGAGGCGCTGTATGATCGGTATGGGCTCAATTTACAGGGCACTGGAATTAAATTGGGATTTTAGAATTAGATAAATTAGTATCCTCAATTTAAATAGAAATAAATACAAGTTGTGTTCAACGATTAATTAGGAGTACATGGAGCCAAAATCAGGTCAGGTCATCAATACCAATATTGAAGAAGACTCAGAACAGAATATTACCCTAATTTGGGCCGCACGAAAAATAGGTCAAGATGGCCTCCAATTTTCGATTGGAACGTACAACGATACAAAATAGGAATTTAAAAATAAACGTCCGCGACGATTTTTGTGCGGCCAGAAATAATGCACAGGGAGCAAAATTATGAGTTGCAAAAATAGCAGAATGGAAGGCGGGCATGTCTAGGGCAAGATGGTGAAATTTGTTGGAAGACAAAAGTCAGGGTAGCGCTCCAAATATCGAAGCAAAGGCAATGCGCAAAATATTAAATAAAATACAGTAATTAATTTCAATCTTCAAGAATTTAATTCTAAATAAAACAATTAAACCTCAAAATTCCATAACTCCGACAGGTGCTCATCGACTGGCTTCTAGGTCAAGTCTACCATCACAAACACAATGAACACTGTCTATAATATAATATATTAAAGTACACATCACACAGTTATTTAATTTAAATATATACTATTCATGCAATTAATTAATTATAACTACAAATATTAAATATTGCAAAAAGTCGAAAATACTCCTGTTTTCAGAATGTGGTAGTGACAATAACCGGGTAACACATGGCCCATAACCGGGTAACACTGAGGCTCATGGCCCCGTAGTTTACTTTGAAACTACGGCTGCCAAATGTCTGTCCCATATGCCTACTAATTGTCTTCGCCGCCCAATGTCAATGTACAAGTCGCGAATACGACGTGGACATCTCATACTATGATGCAAGTCGCTACAGAAATAAACAACTAAGCTAACTATCGTCACACGTGTTGCTCATACTGATGGCCAGTCGGTCATGAAGCACGCATCCCTACATGAACTCACTCGGTGACGATTTAAGATACGTGTCAAGGCCTGGAAAGTCATATTGATAACTCCTCAACTTTAGGTGGGTCCACTAGACACTAGGTCAGACACAAGTCCTAACGTCAACGCCTTCGTTGACTGCACCCGAGTCTTCTCGGACGCGCACAGTTAATATTAAAACAATAAAATATGCAACTAGATAACATCTGAATTTAAACAGTAACAACAAGGCAAGGTATACTTGCCTGGAACTCTGGTGTGCACAAGCAATGCTCCGGAACCAGCAGTCAAGGTAGCACCGTCTCGGATGCCTATGAACAGATAACAATAATTATAAATCTTTAAATTACACCACGCTTAATTACCTATGCTAACATAGTACATGTATACATACATAACACATATACATATATATATATATTAGATAATTTAATAACATACATACTTATATATACAACTATGCATATAGACATATGTACATATATACATTATACATAATATATACATAAACAACCATGAGTATAACACTATATATCTATATAAATAAAATACGTATGTACATATATATACAATTAAATAAGCATTTATATATATAAATACATAAATATAAATACAATGATACCTTAATACGTACATAAATACATTTATACATATATTGACAATAATACATTAATACATTATAAATACATTTAACACATATATAATTACTTAAAATAATACATTAATATATAAATATATTTACATAAATAAATACATAATAACTTATATATAATTTACATACATATACATATACAAATATTTAAATAACAAATTGTATACATAAATACACATATACAACATATATATATAGTTAAATACATATATATTTATATGTATATATACACAATATATAATTTACCCATATATAATATATAATATATTAATTACACACAAAGTATATATATATATATTTATATATATACATATATTTTATTAATATACTACATACACAATACATGATATACTAAATACACAAAGTATATATATACATATATTTATTTATTATCCATAATATACTAAATACACAAAGTATACATATATTTGTTATACTAATATATAAATATATAATATACTAAATACTCAAGGTATATATATATATATATATATATATATATATATATATATATATATATATATATATATATATATATAGATACTAATACACACAACTTATAGAATACTTATATATAATATACTATGTATATACATATAGAATTATACAGAATACATATATATATATATATATATATATATATATATATATATTATATACAAAATATACAGAAAACAGAATACATGTATATATATAGAAGGTATATACATAAATACATAAATACTGAATACGTATACATATATTTATTTAGTATATACACAATACACACAAATGTATTCACTATACCCATGTATAATATACTGTACAATACCCTAGGTATGTACCTCAGAGTCCAGGGGGTTGGGGGTGGGTCCGTCGGGCGCGTCGTCGCCGGCGAGGGAGGTCGGGCGGAGCTCCGGCAGCGCGGGGGGGGGGGGAGGTCGTCAGCAGCAGTGGCAGTCAGCAGTAGTTGCTTCTGCGGGGGACGTGTCGGCCGGCTGAGGTGGCGACAGGGGCGAGCTGTGGCGGGGACGGAGGTGACGGGCTGGGGGGGTCGTCGACAAAGTGGGGTGGCAGGCCGAGAAGTGGTGGCGAGCCGGGGGGCGGTCGGGTGGTCGGATCGGGCAGCGGGGGTGTCGGGCTATTGGTGAGGACGGGGGTGTGTGCGGCTGCTACCGGCAGAGCAGCGGTCGGTGGCTGGAGGTGGTGAAGTGGATGCTGGTCAGTGGAAGAACCGTCGCGGGGGGGGTGCGGAGGCGGTAGTGGCCGGAGGAAGGCTGCGGGGAGGTCGGGTGAGGGTGGTGAGGCTTGGTGAGGGTTTAGGGATTTTCGGGTTTAGCTCTTGTAGTTTGGTTTTTGTGTGGTTTTTGAGTGATGTAACATATAGTATTTGTAGGAAAGAGAGAGGGGGGCTCCTTGGGATTAGGGCCGGCTGGGTAGTTTTCCTAGGGTTGTGTAAAGCCTCCACATGTTGCACATGTGGCTAGGATCTAAGGAGTTTGAAATATGGGGTTGGGATGTGTCCTCAAAAAGTAATGTAAAGTACATGAAAATAGGGGGAAAATTATGGTGGACCGGTCAAAGGAAGGGGGTTCCCTTCTTTATTTGGTTGGGCCAATGAGAGGGGGGCACCTCATTGCTTAATTGCATAAAAGCCCCTGAATAATTAGGAAATTGCACATAAACTGGAATTTAGGATTTGATGTAACAAATCACCATGTTTGTTATTTTGTAGTGGACTAGAATATTGTATGGTGTTTAGTATGAGGCTTGAGGGTGTGTGTGTGGGTTTGGATTGGAGTTGGGTCTAGTTTGAGTGAGGTTGGGTCACTATATTAATTTAATTATAATTAATGCACCGGGTGTTCCTAAATTAATTTAAAAATACCTGGGGTCAAAATTGGGTGGGCACAAGCGTCATGGGCGTAGTGGACTTAGAGTAGAATAATATCATAACTTGGGCTAGACAAAATGGGTTGATGTTGGGTCTCAATTTTGATTGGAACGGACAAAAAATGCAAAGCTGGAATTAATTAAATTTACGTACGGATGTTTGTAACTATTTTTGTGCGACTAAAATGAAGTACAAGAAAGAGTATTTGTGAGTTACACAAGGGTCCGAATAGTAGGCTGGTATGTCTAGGCAAAGTGTATGGAATTTGTTTGAAGGTAATATCTAGTGTAGTGTCCTAAATATCAGAGCAACGGTAAAGTATCCTAAGTAATATAAGTATTGCACAATAAATAAAACTCTGTATAAAAATTCTAATTTGCACCAAAATAACCCAAATCTCTTTATCTAAGCTAATTAACTAAATTTTTTGGTCGAGGGGTTTACACACAAATCAGGGGGATTAACAAAAGAAGAAGAAGGCTTATTCTGCCTTTTTACATCAGTAGGAGCGTGGAGATTAGGAACCATAACCCTTTCTCTGCCATAGGAATACAGCAGTTCTCCCATATGAGTAGCATACGATCCATCATCTGTCTGAGAAGCATATTTTCTCGTGAAACGGGTTTTCTTTACGCGGACAGACTTATCCTAGCATAATTTAGAGTTTTATATAGGTTCGCATAAAATAGGAAAAGTCCTCAAACGACCTTCAGCGTCCCGCATAATATGTAAGGTGGGAATTCTCTTCTCTTGTAGGCGTAAAAGCCTAGAGGTTGGAAGAGTCGCCACTTATTTTCCTTTGATGTGATCAAAGGGCCCATCTGCCTCATCATAGACGGGAGATGTATTTTTACGCGCAGGGCGCATTTGAAATTTTCGCATTAGCACTGAGGCCTTGCCAAAAATTTTGTCTACAACGTCACAGACGGGAGATGAAAATTTACGCGGATGGCGCATCTTAGACTTCTGGATTGGCACTGGGGCATTGCCAGAAGTCTTGTCTGCCACGTTACAAATGGGAGACAAAGTTTTACGCACAAGGCACGTCTGAGACTTCTGGATTGGCACTGAGGCATTGCCAGAAGTCTTATCGACCATGTTATAGACGAAAGACAAAGTTTTACGCACTAGGAACGTCTGAGACTTCTAGATTGGCACTGAGGCATTGCCAGAAGTCTTATCTGCCACGTCATAGACGGGAGACATATTTTTACGCACAGGGCGCGTAGGCTGCGTTGTCACAACCTTGTTGATCAGAGAATGAGAGCTTGCAGGAAGGGTAGAGGATGTCTTAGGCATCCACACTTTATGCAGCTTCCTGTTGTTTTGGACAGAGGAGGAATGATAGCCACCCTCTGCATAAAGCATATCTTCATAGGAAGATTGGTCGAACTGGACGACCAAAGTCTTCTTCGTTGATCCGACGGATACAGCATCGTATTGAGCAATTACTTTCTCGTCAGAGGAGAAAGTCATCCCCAACAGAGTCGCCATTTCTATGTTTATGAAATTTAAACAAAGAGGTTTATACGAAACCTTTGCTTACAAACTTAAAAAAAGAGTACAATTAATCCTATACGAGGATGTTGAGTACAATAAAATGATTCTGGGGAAGTATTGCTATAAGAGTCTGATATGTGGTCGATCACTTTGTCCTTTGGGATACACGATGATGAAGAAGTGCTGTAGAAGAAGAAGAAGAAGAAGAAGAAGCATCAAAGGTTGCAAGTGGGGTTGAATTCTCGTTGCTGAAGTTGTCAACCAACACCTTCTGTCTGTGCTCTCTCTCTTTGATCTCTGATTAAGCCCTCTCTGGTCTCTGTCTGTGTCTGGGACCAGGGGTCTCTATTTATAGAGATCTATGACATAACTGTCTAGGTTGGCGTAAAAGGCCAAACTGTGAAGAGAGTTGCATTTTTTACGCAGTAGTTATAACAACTGCTACCCACGTTCCCACGGTCTTCTGAATCTGCGTATGACACGTGTCCCATTACAAGGTAACACGTATAAATGCTTCTCAAAGATCATGGCATGCAATCCACGTAGGTAACTGTCCCCTGCATAAAGATGGTTGGCATAAAAGCCAAATAACTGTCTTGTCGGCGTAAAAGCCAAGCTGTGAAGAAGAAGACTTTTTTTATACTACGGTTATGATAACTGCTACCCACGTTCCAATTGTCTTCTAAATATGCGTATGACACATGTCCCTTCATGAGATAACGTATATAACTGCTTCTTAAAAATCATGGCAAGCAAGCAAAATAATTGTCTTGTTGGCGTAAAAGCCAAACTCTGCGTAAAACTTGATGATGCATGACTAATAAATAACCAGCATAAAATAGCCAATTATCCGTCACGGCTGAGGTCTTGAGCGTATTCTGGGCTAAATAGCCTTATCACGTACCTTTGCAAATATAGCCGAGTTGGCGTATTTCGAGGAAATAGCATATGGCGTACTCCTTATAGTTGAAAATAGCCTGGTTGGCGTAAAATGCAAGGATGGTAATGTGAGCGTATTAGTCCCAGTCTTAGCTTTCCCAGTCATGACAAATGTTTTAAATATAGAACAAAATCTCGTACATTAAATATAGAGATATATCTCAATCTCATGTATTAAATGTCGAGATTTGCCTCGAGCTCTGTAAGAGAAACAGCTTTTGACGTAGCGTCTGATTTCGTCTGATCTTGAGCGTAAAACTCATTTCTGTCCATGTAGAATCGACAGCGTATTCTTTGAATGCGTAAAAATGACTTGTATCAAGAATATGTCACTAAATGACAACCTGAGTCTCTATACAAAATTATCATCACAGCCGTCCTCTCGATCATCGTCCAGTACTTTTATCAGGAGTCAGTTTTACTGTTTTGTCTGACAAATTCATCCGAGGAATACGAAGAGTTCCTCGTACAACTTTACGCTGCATTAAAGACAAACGTATTTTAAACTTTACGCTGGAAGGTAAAGCAACATTTTTATGCCAAAACAGCCTTGAAGCGCTGCTTTATACGGGCAGCTCTGAAGCTTTACTTTACGCCAAACAGCACTGAAGTCCTGTTTTACGTGGACAGCTCTGACGCTTTGTTTTATGCAGACTTCATGTATGTTGGGGTTTTTTACTGTATAATGCGCGTACAATTCCCCAGCATATTTTATGCTTCTTCAACAGACTGGTACTAAATAGATCCCGCCAGAAGATGTTATCCCTTACCGTATTCAGCGGGTACTCATTCACATGTATTTCATCTTGTGCATCAAGTATTGATTTTCATGTGCTTCATGTGTATCCACTATTTCATGTGCTAGTGTGACTATATTGTATTCATGTGCGTAACGTGTCATGATTCGATCCATGAGTATTGGTTGGGGAGGGGGATTAGAAGTTGGTTATGTGATGAAGCCCTATTTACCTCATGTGTATGTCGATTATGCACCTCATGTATAATCGAGTTACCTATTTATCTCATGTACAACCCAAGCCGATCACATAACGAACTTGTGCTCTAAACCACATAGCTAGTATTTCTATTCTTCTACTTGCTAGTTCTAGTTCCTAATCGTGATTATTTGCCTGTTCTCACATGTATTTCCATCTCTTAATAATTGTGCGTCTTGTATCCTTTTCTATTACTCGTTATATATGCTTGTTTATGTATTTGAAACTGCTTTCAGAGGTATGTACTTCGCTTCAATCCTGACTGGATATATTTTTCAGATGATTGGCTAAAGGAGCTGTGTTCCACTTATTACGGCCCACAGGATGGTGAGATACTAGAGGATACTCCCCTAGAGTAGGAAAAATAGTACCAGTGACCGAGGAGGCCTAGTTATCTAGTTTTAGACTTGGCATCTATATATATTATTTTAGTCTTGGGGTTGAATTATGACTATTTCTTTCGTTATTCCATTCGTGCTCTATTTTTCTTAGTTTGCATTGTGATTGAGTATGGTTAGATTATCAGATACCATATTGTTCCTCTGTTTGGAGTTGAGGTGATTAACAGGTACTATATTTATATTGTTTGAGATATTTAGATAGTAGAGTTGACCCAGACAGCGTTCTACCGCCGATGTTGTGGCGTAGGCTGGACGTACCCAAGTACTCGTGCCCGAATATCTGGGTACGGGTCGTGAAAAATATCCCTTACCAAGGATCGATGACTTGTTCGATACGCTTAGTGGAGCAGTAATATTTTTGAAGATTGATTTGTCGTTGGGATATCACCAGATTAGAGTCACAGAGCAAGATATACCCAAGACGGCATTCCGATCAAGATATGGACATTATGAGTTTCTAGTAATGCCCTTTGGAGCTACCAATACGCTAGCAGTATTTTTGGATCTCATGAACTATATTTTTATGCCATACTTGGACAAGTTCGTGATAGTGTTCATTGACGACGTCTTGGTGTACAGTTGAAGTGAAGCAAAGCATGAGTAACATCTTTGCGCAGTTCTTCAAGTCCTTAGAGAGCATAAGTTATATGCCAAGTTCAGTAAGTGCGAGTTTTGGCTCGATCGCATTTCATACTTATGGCATATTATTGCTAACGGAGGAGTTGAAGTGGATCCTCAGAAGATAGAAGCCGTTGAGACATGGCTAGTTCCCCAAACAGTTGCTAAAGTTCATAGTTTCTTTAACAGGATATTATTGGCGCTTCGTATCAGACTTTTCTAGAATGTTTGCACCCTTGACACAGCTAACACAGAAAGATATACGCTTTGACTAGACAGATGAATGTCAAACCTCTTTCGAGAAGCTCAAGCAGAACTTGATCACGGCACCTATTTTGTCTCTTCCAGATAGGATATAAGGTTTTACCGTATATTGTGATACGTCAGGTAGAGGATTGGGATATGTTCTTATGCATCATGATAATGTTATAGGTTATGCGTCTCGGCAGCTTCGAAATCATAAGAAGAATTATTCGATGCACGACTTGGAGTTAGAAGCAGTTGTCATTACACTCAAACTTTAGAGACATTACCTATATGAAGATCGGGTAGAGATTTATACTGATCACAAGAGTTTGAAGTATGTCTTTACTTAGAAGGTTCTCAATATGAGGCAAAGAATATGGCTATATTTGATGACGAACTATGACATTGACCTTTAGTATCATTCTGGAAAGGCCAATGTCGTAGCCGATGCTTTGAGCCAGAGGGAAGGAGTTTATTTCCTTACGGTGCAGCAATAGATTTTGGAAGATCTTCAGGAGGATCTTCAGGAGGTAGATATATAAGTAGTATGGCCAGGCAACATAGTATTGATGGCTGGTCTGCAAGTTCAATCTAGTATAGTGGAGAGAATCAAGGTAGCACAAGCAATATATGTCAAGCTTCAGCGACTTAGAACAATATGTGAGGCAGAAGTAGACCAGAACTGAGCATTCACCTGGATAAAACTCTCCTATTTGGTAATCGTTTTTGTGCACCAAGTGGAGATATCTCTCAAGAGATCATATCAGAAGCCTATAGTTCTTAGTATTCCGTTCATCCAGGAGGAACGAAGATGTACGGAGATATTCGTCAGCATTTCTGATGGAAAGGAATGGAATGGAATGAAGAGGAAGATATCTCAGTTTGTCTCTCGATGTTTCATTTATTAACAAGTTAAAGCTGAACATCAGAGGCCCGCTGGACTTCTTCAACCTTTACAGTTCCGAAATAAAAGTGAGACCATATCACCATAGATTTTATGACCAATCTTCCTAGATCCCCAATTGGCAGAGATGTAATTTGGGTAATAGTGGATCGACTCACAAAGGTTTCTCACTTTTTTTCCTTCAGAGTGGGACAGTCTACAGAGTAGTTGGCTCGGATGTACATGAATCATGTTGTTAGACTTCATGGAGTGCCAGCCAACATCGTATCAGATAGAGATTCCAGATTTACATCTGACTTTTGGCAGAGTCTACAGCAGAGTCTGGGTACCCATATAAAATTTAGTACAACTTATCATCCCCAAATAGATGGCCAGTCTGAACATACTATCCAGACTCTCGAAGATATGTTTCGATTATGTACCCTTGACATTTGGTGGTTCGTGGAAGGATCACTTGCACTTGGTTGAATTCTCTTACAATAAAAGTTTTCAGGAAAGTATCCAGATGGCACCCTTCGAGGCACACTATGGCAGAAATTACAGATCCCCTATAGCTTGGGATGACATTGGTGAGAGGTAATTGCTTTGTCCCAAATTGATAGCTCAAATAGTTAAAGTAGTCAAGCAAGTCCGGAATCATATCAAGGTAGCTCAAGACTGCCAGCGTCATTGGGCTGATTTGCATCGGCGATCTCTCGAATTTTATATTGGCGACCATGTATTCCTTCGAATTTTACCTACCCAAGGAGTCATCAGATTATATGTGCGGGAAAAGCTTAGTCCATGGTATATAGGTCCGTTCGATATTCTCAAGCGAGTATGAGATGTTTTCTATCATCTTGCTTTTCCACCGTCGCTTAGTGAGATAAATAATATTTTATATGTATCCCAGTTACAACGGTATATACCGAATATGAGTCATATCTTGGATCATTCAGAATTGGTTGTTGGTACCGACCTTTCGTATGAGGAAAGACCTGTATCCATTTTTGACCAGACAGAGAGGATTCTCAAGAATCGGTCCATTCATTTAGTCCAAGTTGCATGGGGGCATCACTCACAGGGCGAGTCGACTTGGGAGCGCGATGATGATATCCGAGCTAGATACCTGTATTTGTTTAACTTGTGAGGTATATTTATTCGTATATCTCGTACCCTGATCTTAACTTATTCATGCTTGTCTTGTTACTAGGTCGATCATATCATGTGATTGATATTCTTGCTTATTTTATTACCTGCACGATCTCTAGAGATACCTTTATAGACCCTGTGCCTTGTTGAAATTTCGAGGACAAATTTTGTTTAAGAATGTGAAAGTTGTGAGACTCGTCTCACTATTTTAGTATTATTGTATTTTATCTGGTATATGTGTGTTATAGCTGTATATTTCCTTTTGTGTAATTTATGGATTTTTTTAGCTACTTTTATGTAATTTCTAGAAGTGTGTATAGTGCTAGTCACCATTTGATATATATAGCATTCACTTTCTCTCTCCTCCTCATCTTTCTTTATTTTCTTCTCTTTCTTTATTTCCTTCTCTTTTTTTATTTTTTTCTCCCTCTCATATCCTTGACCGAACCCTAGCCCTAGTCGTGAGCTTACCTTGGATAGTAGTGGTAGTAGTTTAGTAGTGGGTTTAGGCAAGTACATCTTTCCAATGAGGAAGAACTTGCTATATCGTACTTATTTAGTTTCCTTGCATTTTGTTGCTTTATATTGTTCTTTATGAGTTTCTCTACATGTTTACTTCTTGATATTTTCGGTTTTGATGCCTTGGTTGGAGTAGATCTAATTTTTCAGTTTGTAGCTTCTATAAGTTTACTTGGTTTTGATCTAGTAATACTTGTTATTTTCAAAAACTAGTAGTTCCGTGTTGATGAGCACTTGATTTCTAGTATTTTTGACCTTTACCATGTTGAATTCAGACTAAAAATGAGGATTTTATGGGGAATATAACTTTTCAGACTTGGAGTTTTTCCATGGCTGAAACTTGTTATTCTGGGACGAAGGAGTTCTATGCACAATGCTAGGCATTCAACTTGGAATCGTCGCTCCAATTCAGCATGCGGCCATCTTATGGGACACATGAATGAATCTGTGCATACGTCCCTTGACTAAATACGTTGAACTTGAACGAATAAAAGTTTTCTATGTTCAAAAGATTTTATGCGGCCAAAAGGAGCATGCGTTAGAGTCTCATGTGCCTCTTCCTTGATTGAGCGCATGACTGAACCGAACTTGGCATAACTTTCCATGATTTTGTCTTTTTCTCTGACTCCCTATCTTAACCAGTCCCAGCGGTCAATTCTCTGATATGTTCGGTCACATCAGTCACTTTTCTGACCTTGCATTTGTTGCCTGCCACTCAGTACTTTAACAGAGGAGTGGACTTTGCATCTCTTATGCGGCCAGTTTGCTCTATGTGCCTATCATTCTCATGTGACCAGCTCTTCCATGCGGCCATATCCATGCGCATGTTATCTCATGCTCCAATGACACCTGTAGTAGTTTAACTTCTTTTAACATATTTCTTGTTTAGTCTATTATGCTTGATTCTTATGTATACAATATTTCTCTAAATTGCTTATAACCTGATTGTGACAACCTGCCAAAACTTAAAATTTCCTGAACATGGATTGTATCAACACTGTTATTTAAACTTTTGACACCTGATATTGTTCTCCATTAAATTCGAAGGTTCTAGAAGAGCTTAATTTAATTAACAAACGAAAGAAAGTATAAAGAGGTCCTGGACGGACAATCTAAGTACAATATTTTTTGATCTAGGGTATGACGAAGGACAAGGAGTGCTATGTCTTATCCTTTACTCTGTGGATGATCTGATGCAGGGTAAGGAAGCTTACATTTTCTCTTCGCTCGTATCAGTATGCTCTCTCTGTATTGGCCGGGGGTGGTATGCTCTCTCTCTCTCTGAAGCAGAAGAAAAAGCCCGCCTGGTATGGTCTCTCTCTGAAGTAGAAAAAAGCCCCTAGTATGGTCTCTCTTTGATGCAAAAAAAAAACCTAAGGCTTTAGAACGTTAAAGTTGCTCCTATTTATAGACATCGTGCTAATGGGCTATGGATGCCGCATATGCCTCTGTTTGGTGGCCGTATAAGGCTCCTTCAACAGAATGTGGTTGCAACTGTCGCCGTATTCCATGGGCCAATTGGCACGTGATCTTGGTTGAGATATGCGGTTGAAGAGATCTCGAGGTTGTTACCAACCCGTTGTGTGCGTGACTTGGTCATCGGGACACGTAGTCAGCACCAACTGTCTGAAAATCTCTACAGTTGTAACGAAAAGATCTTATGAGCTGGAGGCCACATAGCAACTTGGCCGAATGATGGCGAGGCTGCATAGGACTTGTAGCCGCGTACGCTTTCTCATTTGGGCCTTGGTCGAATGGACGCTCTGGCCGCATGGTGGCCAGGCCGTATGGGTCTTATAGCCGCATAGGTGCCCTCGTTTGGCCATAATCGGATGGACACTCTGGCCGCATGGTGTTTGTGGCTGCATGCAAGATCTCGTCGGGCTTTGGTCGAATGAAAACTTAAACTGCATGGCAATGAGGCCACATACGTAGGACACGTGGTATGACATATTTGTCGAAGCAATTAATGCATTGATGTGACTTCTTATCTTTTTCTGAGCTATCTCCTTTATGAGTCTTGAACCATCTAAGAGTGATGAGTGATGTGTCAGAGATTCTGATAGACATCAAAATCTGTGTCAAGGGGTCCTTATGTGGCCTCCCTGCTCTATGGTCGTTCATGTCGCATATAGTATACTATACGGCTTTTCTATGATTTGGTTGATCAGGACGCATAGGGATCTTTTGCGGCTTGACTGTTCAGCCGCATGTGTCTTTTCTGCGGCTTGATAGTTCAGGCCGCATGTGAATTTTCTACTGCTTTGTTGTTCTGTTGAGGGAGCATGACCTTTATGCGTCCTGCATAATTTTTTATGCTTCTAAAAGACCCCTTCAAAGTTTCCAAAAAGATAAGTTTGAAATACTTTGAAAGAAGCATAGACGAGTGCTATTGGCCGCATATGAAAGACATGCCGCATAGTCTCTTTACTGTATAGTTGTCTCTGACAGTTGTCCGATCATTAAATAAGGAGATTTGCTCTATATTTGACCGAATCTCTAAGGATTTTGTGCCGTCTCTTGACACGGGGTTCGAGGCATCGATTTTTGAGAAGATTAAAGAGGATCACGTGGATCGAGGTATCAGATTTATCTCATTACCCGTCGGTCCATTGCCTCAATCCCTTTATGCAATTTTGGAGCCTATAAATAGGTAGTTAGGGGGAGAGTGAGAACTTTTATCCCTTTACTTTCTTCCTCATTTTCCTGCGAAGGATGCCGCAGGCTGCATCCCTTCTCACTCAGGAGTTTGTAAAGGGCGATCTTGATCCTTGTTCCCCTGATTCTAGTGCTTTACTCGGAGGTTAGGGTGCACCGTGTTCTTCGTGTCGGGATTCCATGGACACAGAGACACCCATGTATAGTCTTGCTTCGTGGACAAGAAATCGTCGAGAATACGTGCAAACTTTTTACACATCCTTGCCGTATGGATGGGAGAATCATCATAAACATACGCATGCTTTATTCATTAGTTTATCGCATAGATGGGCAACCATCATGCGGCAACTAAGATCCTGCCGCATAGATAAATGTTCAACATTGACATATGACAACTATGAATTTGTCACATGGGTGGAAGTTCGATCCGGACATGCGATCACCATGGCTCTGCTGTATGGAAGATACCTCATGCGTCGACTAGGATCTGCCGCATAGACGTCAACTTTGTCTTTGTTTGCTGATGTCATATGTTTTCCTTATGAAGGCTTTGTTCTCCCTCGCACGGCTCATGATGGAGCATGGAAGGATATCATAACACCCTTTGTTCGGGATGAAGGCCAACTTTATGTGGCAATTTGCCAAGAACTGATCCAAGAGACGAGGATAATTTGGCAAGACCTAGTCCAAGAGACGAGGATGAACATCCTATGTCGTGCGCTGAGCTATCCTTGTTCATACAACATGCCAGTTGTGTTTCTCCCGTTTATGCTCTTTGCTATCGGCCGGGAGACTGTGGTGTCGATGACAGGATTTGTATTAATTCACATTTATGTCGTCGGTCTTCCCGTATGATTATAGGGCGCCTGCACCTGCTCCTCCCTTGCTATCTGTCGGTATAGATTTTTTTCATATACTGAGGTTTACACTGTGGTGGGATAATCCAGAAAGCTTGAGTTCTACTACGGGCTTGACTTGTGTCAGAAACAATGACAACACGGAAGGACGCATTCTAATAAAAAAGGTTTGTATCAACGAGACTTCATGGAAACCCTTAAAAAAGGTTTCCATCATATGTACTCACGACCTTGAATACTAATGAAAAATCCTTGAATGTAATAGATTTCCATCATATATAATCATGATCTTGAATATTAATAAAAAAAGTCTCTCCTTTTTTAAAATTTTGAATGTTGTGGACTTTTGGGTATTGTACTAGAGGTAATATGGATGTAGTACAATAACGTAGCCTTTTGAGGATATTCTGTTGGGGGATCTTTGGTGGACTTATTATTTTTTGCGTACTAGGGTGGAAGTAATAAGTTCAAAACCGGCCTTACTAGAGGTGATATGGACGTAGCAAGTTCTTTGGACTTAACACTGTTGGCGCACTTAAATTTAAGAGCTGGTGATAACTTGAGATGATGATTGGTGATAGTAGTAGGGAGAGGTTTGCTCAGAGGTTACTTGGACATGGCACATTCTCGGGGGAGGGTGTGAGGACGATAGCTCAGAGGTGACGTAGACGTGAGCTGATCAATAGCCATACTAAGAGGTTAGGTACCATCCTGGTATTTTTGTGGAAGGAGAAGGAAGCACGCCAGAGGTAGTATGGACGTGGATGTTTGCTTCCATTGAGAAAGTTCCACTGGGGGACTCTTGGTGGACTTATTATTTGTTGCGCACGTTGAGTGCAAATAATAAATTCGAAAATAATCCCTATCAAAGGTAATATAGACGTGATAGGTTTTGTGGACCCATTACTTTTTATGCATGTTAGTACAAGTAATAGGTTTTGGAACAAGCCTTGCCAGAGGTAATATGGACGTGGCAGTTTTTGTGGATCCATTACTTTTTGCGCATGTTAGTGCAAGTAATTGATTTAGAACAAGCCCTGCTAGAGGTAATATGGACGTGATAGTTTTTTATGGACCCATTACTTTTTAAGCACGTTAGTGCAAGTAATAGATTTGGACCAAGCCCTATCAAAGGTATTATGGACGTGGCAGTTCTTGTGGACCCAACACCGCTTGTGTACCTAGGTGAGTATGGGTGATAAATGGTGTCATGACCCGCACCCTGGATTTGGGCATGAGTCATGAGTACGCCCGGCCAACGCCGCAGTGTCGGCAGTAGAATATTGTACAATAAGCCACAAGTAATCTATAACTCACAACATATATACATCTCCACATTATACTCAATCACAAGTACTAGTTTAAATAAATACCCCAAGATACTAATGAAATAATAATAATCTTGATGCGGTTTTAATGAATCTCCCCCAAACTAAATATCTAAAAATACAATGTTCAAAATACTTTATAAAACTGCTGGAGAACAATCCGATCTAAATAACTAACAAAATCAACTACCAATAAACTACTCCATCGCAGACGGTATCTGAGCTACTAACTCTCCCTGATCCTCCAGAAGGGCAAGATCAGGCTCTATTATGTCGCTAGCATACAGTCCATAATGTGTAGGGATTTCATCCTTAATGTAGTCACCTAAAATGTTTATCCATTCAGGAAAGGAACGAGTACATCACAGTGAAAATAGTTCCAACACATGGTAGAAGCTATAAGACAATAAATAGCAAGGAATATATGATAGCAAAAAACTAAACTCACAATAAAGCAGCTAGAATAACCAAATGCTGAAGTCCTATTATGGCAATATATAGTACAATATCTACAAGAAACAAAATAAATAACTAAAATGGATGAAAGAACAAATAGGAACAACTACTCTATGTGATTTGAAATACCTTGTTGATATGTGAACGACAAGGGGGTAATATCCGGCAAACCACACTTGTTGTGCATGGCTGCTATTATTCCAGAAAGACCATGGGATAGAAAGGGTAGTTCACACGTCCACTAAGTATTTTCCCTCCCCATAAGTACACATGGATTCCAAACCAGTCACGAAGAAATAACAATAATTCAGAACAGTCACGTATCTCATAATAAGGATCTATCATACTAATCCGTGTAACAAGTGTCAATAAATCAAATAATCAATACTAAGCATGCATTATAGAGACTATCAAGCACTGAAAGTAATCACGGAAATGTACTCGCCCGTGGTCCTTAGCTGGTATGAATCAGAATCCAAGTCATAGTCCAAATAGCCTATGTATTACAAATTTACCATGTCAAAAGATAATTTATTTAATTCTGGAATAATTACTCTAAAATCCTATTTTAATCTTATTATTCTGATTTTTAGGTCAATTCCTAAATTTTTGGTCAAAGAAACTAAATTTTATCCACTCGAGACTCATGGTACACAAATCGAGGCAATCTGTTGACCGAATGTCATGACCCGCAACCAGATTTTGGGGCACGAGAGCGTGGGTACGTCCAGCCTACGCCGCAACATCGGCGGTAGAACGCTGTCTAGGTCACAATACTATCTAAACAATCTCTCACAAATATCCAACTCCATAAGGAGACACAAATATCATAATACAATATGGAATACTCAATCGCATAACTAAAGCACGATGAGATATCGAAGAAAACAAATAAAATACAAGACAAGTCTAAACGACAAAATAACCATACCTGCAATCAATAACATCCAATCTCCAAGTATACTGGAAAACAAGTCCTCTAAGTCATAGTCTGAAAAAATATTTCCAGTCAGGATGGAACGAAGTACAACTCTAATAACAGTTACAGTTAATTGATAAGGACTATAAAACAATAAATAGATGATGCTATATACTAAAAGAAGATAATGAATAAATGCAATGGCAAAATAAAGAGACAGGTAATATAGGCAATATGGTACAGTCAGCGCATATATGAAATAAAAGAAAAGACGTACAATATCATATACGAGTGATGTAGTATATGAACTATAATAGAGAACTGTAACTATTCTAAGTGTTTGATATCGTAGTTTCAAAATATGATCGGCTTGAGAACTTGTACGATAGCTACATGGCCTGGCTAATCATACGTGAGGTGTATGATTAACACTAACAATATTTTACACTTGTACGATAGGTATTTGATCACATCTCTCACTAGCAATTTCCCTGCCCCCAACTAGTAATGTGGATTCAACCATGACACGTCACGATACACGATCAATGTCCAATATATCATGTACAATGTCTAATATCAATGTCTAATATCAATGTCGTATACAATATCAATACGATAACCAATGTAACATCTCATGACTAAAGATCCAATCTATATACTAGTCTGTGTAGCACAGTGTCAAGAATCAGATGTAACATTTCTAAATACTTGAATTATAGAAATTATCAAATAACAGAAATTATCAGAGAATGTACTCGCTTGTGGTCCTTAGCTGGTATGAATCAGAGTCCAAGTCATAGTCCAAATAGCCTATGTATTACAATTTTACCATGTCAAAAGATAATTTATTTTAATTTATTTAATTCTGGAATAATTACTCTAAAATCCTATTTTAATCTTATTATTCTAATTTTTAGGTTAATTCCTAAATTTTGTCCAAAGGAACTGAATTTTATCAACTCAAGACACATGGCACGCAAATCGAGACGATCTGTTGACCAAAAGGTCAACCAACACAAACTCGACTTTCATGCATGATTTCTTGTAGATTTCAGCATCAAAAACATGCTGGAATTTATGGCTCATCCGAATTCAAATTCGTTTGGAAATTATGGCACATACAAATTTCGTATTGTGCACCGATGGTTAAATTCTAACCTAGAAGTTCTACAGAATTAACAGTATATAAATATTTCGAATTAAATTATGGTAAAAATATATGTCAATTATCTCATCATTAGGTTTCCAAAACTTCAAACGGTTCATGATTTTGATTCCTGGTTCTCCCAAAATCGCAAAAACATCGAGACGCGCCTATTTTTGGACATGTTGTGTTCTACAAAATTTCTAGAATTTAATACTCTTAATTTAGTAAAACAATTTATATATTCAGAAATCTAACCTCAATATAGTTCTAACGCAAGAAACTGGGCCTCGTTTGGAGTCCGAAGCTATGCGCAATGGCTTCTGGAAGATTAAGGAACCCTAGATGGCAATTCTCCCAAATTTGGCTCAAAGAAAACCCTAGAAATTAATAACCTAACTATTATATATATAGGGCAGAGAGGGAAGCCGTAGCTCAAAGGAGTGCCACGTGGAAGCCATCCGATGCTTCTCGCTCAGATCGAACGGTCAGGGTTCGATGCGGCTCGGCTCAGCTCAGTCCGACTCGAACTAGGACGCGGCTCGGCTCGGCTCGCGGTCGGCTCGGCATCACCCACGCCCACCCCGCGGTCGCTGACAGGAAGGCCCCGCCCAGTTGGCTACGGGAGGCTGACGGGTGGGCCCCTGTTGGCTGACTGGGCAGAAATAATTACTTTTTGGGTTTTTATTTTCAGAAAATAGTTTTTAATTCTGTTTTCCCTAATTAACTCAAAATAAATGCTAAAAATAATCAAAAAATTCCCAGAAAATTCTAAAAAATATATTTGATTATTTAGAACCTAAAGTAAAAGTTTGGAATATTTTTAATTAAGTTTGGACCTAAAATAAATTCTTGAAAGTCTTAGAAAATTAGTGTTACTAGTTTTTAATTAACTAAAAATTATGGAAAAATTCCACTAGCCCCAAATTAACCTAAAAATAACATTTAAGCTAGAATTTCAAGATACGAAGGTTACACCGAAAAGTTAAATGACACAAACTCAACTTTCGTGCATGATTTTCTGTAGATTTCAGCGTCAAAACATGTTGGAATTTACGGCTCATCCGAATTCAAATTCGTTTAAGAATTATTGCACATACCACATTCGTATTGTGCAACGATAGTTAAACTCTAACCTAGAAGTTCTACAGAATTAACATTATATAAATATTTCAAATTAAATTCTGGAAAAAATATATGTCAATTATCTCGTCATTAGCTTTCCGAACCTTCAAACGGTTCATGATTCTGATTCCAAGTTCTCCCAAAATCGCAAAAATACCAAGACGCATCTATTTTTGGATATACTGTGCTCTACAAATTTTTCAGAATTTAATACTCATAATTTTGTAAAACAATTTATATATTCAAAAATTTAACCTTAATACGGTTCTAATGCAAGAAACTGGGCCACGTTTGAAGTACGGAGCTATGAGTAATGGCTTCTAGAAGATGAAGGAACCCTAGATGACAATTCTCCAGAATTCGGCTTAAAGAAAAATCCTAGGAATTATAACCTAACTATTACATATATTGAGGAGAGAGGGCAGCCACGACTAATGGGTGTGACACATGGCGTGCATCCAGGCAGTCCCGCTCAGATCGAACGGTTAGGGTTCGATCCGGCTTGGCTCGGCTAAGTCCGAGTCGAATTCGGATTCGGCTCGGCTCGAGGTCGGCTCGGCTGCACCCATACCCACTCTCGGGGTCACTAACAAGCGGGTCCCGCCCAGTTGCTGCGAGAGGCTGACGGGTGGGTCCCTGTTGGCTGACTGGGCAGGATATTTATTTCTATGGCTTTTCTTTTTTAGAAAATAGTTTTTAGTTCAGTTTTTCCCAATTAACTCAAAATAAATGCTAAAATTAATCAGAAAATTTTCACAAAATTCTAGAAAATATATTTGATTATTTAGAACCTAAAATAAAAGTTTAGGATATTTTTAATTATGTTTGACCCTAAAATAAATTCTTGCAATTCCTAGGAAATTAGTGTTACTAGTTTTTAATTAACCAAAAATTATGAAAAAATTCCAATAGTTCCAAATTAACCTAAAAATAATATTTAAGCTAGAATTTTAGGATACAGAGGTTACAAGTCTACCCTCCTAAGAAAATTTTGTTCTCAAAATTTAAGGCAGAACAAATACAAGAAGAAAATTACCTCATGGTGCAAAAAGATAGGGGTAACGCTCTCTCATCTTATCTTCTCGCTCCCAACTGGATTCACCGGGAGAATGATGCCTCTAAGTGACGCGAACCAAGGGAATTACTTGGTTATGAAGCACCTTATCTCTGCGATCTAGGATCTCCACTGGCCGCTCCGGATAACGGAGGCTTGGTCCAACCTCAAGCTCCGAATAATCTAATACATGGCTAGGATTTGCCACGTATTATCTCAGCTGGGATACATGGAACATGTTGTGTACTCCTTCTAATATAGGTGGTAAGGCTAGTCGATAAGCTACTACTTCGACCTTCTCCAGAATATTAAAAGATTCGATGAATCTTGGACTAAGCTTTCCACCTCCACCGAAACAAATCGTTCCATGTGTCGGAGAGATCCTCAAGAACACTAAGTCGCCAACCTCAAACTCTAGCGGTCTCCTATGGATATCGGCCCACTGCTTCTGTCTGTCCTGGACCACTCGAAGTCTCTCTCTAATCTTCTTCACCTTCTCAACAGCATCAACTCCCATCTCTGGTCCTAATAGTACTCTCTCCTACGTCATCCCAAGATAATGGAGTTTGGCATCTCCTACCGTACAAAGACTCGAAAGGAGACATCTCGATACTAGCCTGATAGCTATTGTTGTATGCAAACTCTACCAGGTGAAGATGATCCTCCCACGAGCCACCAAAATCTATTACACATGTCCGAAGCATATCCTCAAGCGTCTGAATAGTCCTCTCTGACTGTCCATCCGTCTGAGGGTGGTAGGCCGTGCTAAATTTGAGTTGGGTACCCAAGCTAGCCTGCAAACTCCTCCAAAAGTGGAACATAAATCTACTATCCCGATCAGACACGATGCTTACTAGAACTCCATGTAGTCTGACTATTTGTCTCACATATAAATCGGTGAGCTTCTCCGTGGACAATCCTACCTTAAAAGGAAAAAGTGGGCTGATTTGGTCAGCCTGTCAACAATGACCCAAATTGCGTCCTTCCCTCCTAGAGTGCGTGAAAGTCCGGAAACAAAATCCATCTTGATATGCTTCCATTTCCACAGAGGAATTGGTAGTGGCTGTAGCAATCCTCCTAGTCTCTGCCTCTTGGCTTTGACCTACTAGCACACTAAACATCTGGAGACAAAATATGCTACCTCCCGCTTCATACCATACCACCACATATGTTCCCTCAGGTCCTTATATATCTTATTAGCTCTCGGGTGTATAGAATACTGAGAACGATGAGCCTCCTGCATGATCTCTTCACGCAGGTCCCCACTAGGCACACATAACCTAGTCCCGAGACTTAAAGAACCATCCTCAGCAATAGAGAAGTCATCCATCAATCCTGCCTATACCTGAGATCTGAGGTTTCACAGACCCTCATCCTGGTACTGTGTCTCTCGGATCTTCTCTACCAATCCTGACTAAATTTGCATGCCCATCATTTGTGTCTCCACTCCTGGAATAATAACCTCAATGCCCAGGCTATCCAATTCTGATAATAAGTGACGATCCGCTATCAAGTACATCGCTACTGGATATCGGCTCAAGACATCGACAACTACGTTAGCCTTCCCTGGATGATGCTGCAGTAAAATATCAAAATCCTTCATCAGTTCTAGCCATCTGAGCTGTCTCATATTCAGCTCTTTCTGCGTAAAGATATACTTTAAGCTTTTGTGATCAGTGTATATTTCCACTCGCTCTCCGTACAGATAATGTCTCCACAGCTTTAGAGCGAAGATCACAGCTATAATTCTAAGTCGTGAGTGGGATAGTTTCTCTCATGTAGCCACAACTATCTAGAAGCATATGCCACCACCTTCTTATTCTGTTCTAGAACACATCCTAAGCCCTTCCCTGAAGCATCACTATAAATGACAAATCCTCATATTTCCGATGGCACCGCCAAAACATGCACTGTGGTCAATCTCTTCTTTATCTCATTAAATGCAACCTGATATTCCTTGGTCCACATAAATTGTACATCCTTCCGAGTGAGTCTAGTCAACGGCTCTGCGATCCGAGAAAAATCCTTTACAAATTTCCTGTAATATTCGGCCAATCCTAAGAAGCTTCTGATCTCTACAAATAGAACTCGGAGTGGTCAAAGACTCTACAACAGCAATCTTCTTTGGATCCACCGATATTCCATCTCCAGTCACCACATGCCCAAGGAACTCTACCTTATCCAGGAAGGACTCACATTTTGAGAGTTTCCAATAGAGATTCTCCTTCCGAAGGGTCTCTAGCACAATCCTTAGATGCTTCTCGCGTTCTTCCGATGTCTTCGAATAGACAAGAATATTATCTATGAATACTACTACAAACTTGTTAAGGTATTGGTGGAACACCTTGTTCATCAAGTTTATGAAGACTGCCGGGGTATTAGTCAACCCAAATGGCATCACCATAAACTCATATTGGCCATATCTTGTCCGAAATGCTATTTTTGGAATATCTTCCTTCTTTACTTTTAACTGATGATAGCCAGACCTCAAATCAATCTTCGAAAATACCCTCACTCTGCTCAACTGATCGAAAAGATCGTCTATCCTTGGTAGCAGGTATTTATTTTTGATGGTGAGGCTGTTCAGAGCCCTATAATTAATGCACATTCGCACCGACCCATCTTTCTTTAATAAAAATAAGACCGGGGCTCCCCAAGGCGAGGAACTCGATCTAATAAAACCCTTGTCTTGCAAATCATCTACCTACTTTTTTAGTTCGGTCAGCTCGCTGTTGTTGATCCTGTAGACTTGCTACGACACCGGTTTAGCCCCAGGCACTAAGTCTATTGAAAATTCAAGATCTCTGTCCGGTGGCAATTCGGGTAGCTCCTCAGGAAATACGTCTAGAAATTCTGCAATAATAGGGTATGGCAAGTCCTTCTCTACTATCATGGATCCACAAATAATTCCATCACTCTGCTTAACTCCTCCCCTAACAAACTCAAATTTTGGCTTTCTTGGAGGGCGGAACAGTACACGTCCTCCACGACAGTCTATGCTAGCATGGTGCATACTCAACCAATCCATTCCAAGGACAACGTCAAAACTCGAAAGTGGCATTACGAGTAAACTAGCATCTAGATTATGGCCTCCCAAGGTAACACGACACCTCTTACAAGTATCACTGACTAGGATAGTGCCTCCACCAGTCGTGATCTTGCAACTCCTACTCAAGTGTTCTGATAATAAACTATGCTTAAGCATAATTGATACATATATGAAGCTATGCGATGCATCAGAATCAAATAAGGCAATAACGGGAATAGAATCAAGAAGAATAAAACCTACTATCACATCACCAGTCGGCTCATCCTTGTCCACTGTCATGGCAAACGCTCTGTCCTGTGGAGGTACTCCCCTTTGCTGGTGTTGAGCAAACTGCTGTTGTTGCGTAGGAAGTGGGGGTACTCTTGGTGGCTGGGCCACTGGTGCTCGAACTGGTCCTCTCTGGGCCGAGGATTCGCCTATAAGGGGTGCGATAGGACACTCCCTCATCTGGTGCATAGGTGATCCACAAGATAAGCACATGCCTAATCTCTTCCGGCAGATCTCCCATGAATGCCCTGGCTTCTTGCAATAGTTGCATGGGGGAGCTTGTTGCATTGGTCTCTATATCTGTTGTTGCACTTGCTGAGCTGGGGCTCTAATTGGGGCACGGTACTGTTGTTGTTGCTGTTGTTGAAAGGTTATAGGCTGAAACTGTGGATGCTTTGCCTGCCCCTTACTACTACCACTGCCGATAGCATCCATGTTCCTCTTATTTCGAAGACACATATTCACTTCCACCCTTTGATCCTCTGCTAATATGTCAACAAAAGTCATATGGGCCAAGAAATATGGACCTTGACCTCTTGGTTTAAGCCCTCTCTGAATCGTCTTGCTCTATCCTCTGGCTCCTTCACCATGTACTTTGCAAATCGGCTCAGCCTGCCGAATTCTGCAGCATACTCATCTACGATCATCCTGTTCTGCTCCAACTTCTGGAATTACTTCTCCAGAATCCCTTTGGCTACTGTAGGAAAGAATTTTCTCTTAAAGAGGTCCTTGAACTGCTCCCAAGTTGGGTTTGGATCCATAATCCTAGGCTCATTTCTGAACCAAGTATGAGCAATATCGTGAAGCTGCAAGCCAATGGCCTTAATCTTCAGGTCCTTTGAAAGTCGGGAAACTCTTATGATCCGCTCGATATCCTCGAGCCACTTATCAGCATAGAGGATTCTCTCTGTCCCTTTGATTGTCTGAGGCTCCATCTTCTTGAAGTCCTGGATGTTACCCATTTTTGGTTGAGCGGCCTGCTGTTGTGGTTGTTGGACAACCCTCTCCATGACTGCTAGGGCAACCTGTTAGGCATTCTCTATTACTGCCCTCAGCATTTCTGTTTGTTGTCTCTGAGCCTCTGCCTGAGCCTTTTGAGCCTCCATCATGCTTCATAAGAGCTCATGTAATGGCTGAAGAGGAGGAGGAAGACTGCTTGATCCAGCTGATAAGGCCTCATGCGATTCGGATGGTGTGGGAAAAGCACCATTTGCTCTGGAATTGCGGGCTCTGGTCTTGGATGGCATTCTGAAAGGTTGAAAACAACAAGAATAAAGTTGATATGGCATAAGATAAGGAAGTATTCAAGAAGGACAATCAACTACGAAAGAGGTCTGATTGCTCAAAAGGAATTAATAAGGGTTAGCAAGTTGAGTATACGGGATCCCTAGTTGTGATTAAGTATTTTCTTATTCCTGGTATGTATATCCTATGGCAGGCTCGTAGTCGTACATCTAACTTGAGTACCACTACGAGTTCACAACCTTGTGCGAAACCTGACCTACATGGGCCACCACTAAAAATGTGTCACGACCCGCACCGTTGATTTGGGTATGAGTCATGAGTACGCCCAGCCTACGCCATAGTGTCGGCGGTAGAACACTGTACAATAAGCCACAAGTAATCTACAACTCATAACATATATACATCTCCAGATTATACTCAATCACAGGCACTAGTTTAAATGAATACACCAAGATACTAATAAAATAATAATAATCTTGATGCGGTTTTAATGAATCTCCCCCAAACTAAATATCCAAAAATACAATATTCAAAATACTTTAGAAAATGGTCGAAGACTAATAAATCAACTACCAAAAAACTACCCCATCGCAGACGGTATCTGAGTTGCTAACTCTCCCTGATCATCCGGAAGGGCAAGATCAGGCTCTATTATGTCGCTAGCATACAGTCCATAATATTTAAGGATTTCATCCTCAATGTAGTCACCTAAAATGTTTATCCAGTCAGGAAAGGAACGAGTACATCACAGTGAAAACAGTTCCAACACATTGTAGAAGCTATAAGACAATAAATAGCAAGAAATATATGATAGCAATAAACTGAACTCATAATAAAGCAGCTAGAATAACCAAATGCTGAAGTCCTGTCATAGCAACATATAGTATAATATCTCCAAGTAATAAAAGAAATAACTACAATAGATGGAAGAACAGATAGGACCAACTACTCTATGTGATTTGAAGCACCTTGTTGACATGTGAACGACTAGGGGTAATATCTGACAAACTATATGTGTCGTGCATGGCTGATATTATTCCAGAAAGATCATGGGATAGAAAGGGTAGTTCACACGTCCACTTAGTATTTTCCCTCCCCATAAGTACACATGGATTCCAAACCAGTCACGAAGAAATAACAATAATCTAGAACAGTCACATATCTCATAATAAGAATCCATCTTACTAATCCTTGTAACAAGTGTCAATGAATCAAATAATCAATACTAAGCATGCATTATAGAGACTATCAAGTACTGAAAGTAATCACGAAAATGTACTCGCCTGTGGTCCTTCGCTATATGAATCAGAATCCAAGTCACAGTCCAAATAGCCTATGTAATACAAATTTACCATGTCAAAAGATAATTTATTTAATTCTGTAACAATTACTCTAAAATCTTATTTTTCTGATTTTTAGGTCAATTCCTAAATTTTGTTCAAAGAAACTAAATTTTATCCACTCGAGACTCATGGCAAGCAAATCGAGGCGATCTGTTGACCGAAAAGTCGATCGATACAAACTCGACTTTCATACATGATTTCCTGTAGATTTCAACATCAAAATATGCTAGAATTTATGGCTCATCCGAATTCAAATTCGTTTAGGAATTAATGCACATACCACATTCGTATTGTGCAACTATGGTTAAATTCTAACCTAGAAGTTCTACATAATTAAAAGTATATAAATATTTCAAATTAAATTTTGGGAAAACATATGTCAATTATTTCGACATTAGCTTTCCGAAACTTTAAATGGTTTGTGATTCTTATTCCTAGTTCTCCCAAAATCACAAAAACACCGAGACGTGTCTATGTTTGGACATGTTGTGCTCTACAAATTTTCTAGAATTTAATACTCATAATTTTGTAAAAGAATTTATATATTCAGAAAGCTAACCTCAATATGGTTCTAATACAAGAAACTGGGCCGCGTTTGGAGTTCAGAGCTATGAGTAATGGCTTCTGGAATATGAAGAAACCCTAGATGACAATTCTCCAGAATTTGGCTTAAAGAAAGACCCTAGGAATTATAACCTAACTATTATATATATAGAGGAGAGAGGGAAGCCGCGACTAATGGGTGTGCCACATGGCATGCATCTAGGCAGTCCCGCTCAGATCGAACGGTCAGGGTTCTATCCGGCTTGGCTCGGCTGAGTCCGAGTCGAATTCGGACTCGGCTCCGCTCGAGGTCGGCTCGGCCGCACCCGCACCCACTCTCGGGGTCACTGACAAGCGGGTCCCGACTAGTTTGTTGTGGGCAGCTGACGGGTGGGCCCCTGTTGGCTGACTAGGCAGGATATTTATTTCTATGGGTTTTCTTTTTCAGAAAATAGTTTTTTATTCAGTTTTTTCCAATTAACTCAAAATAAATGCTAAAAATAATCAGAAAATTCTAGAAAATATATTTGATTATTTAGAACCTGAAATAAATATGATGTTTTTAATTATGTTTGACCCTAAAATAAATTCTTGCAAGTCCTAGGAAATTAGTGTTAGTAGTTTTTAATTAACCAAAAATTATGGAAAAATTCCAATAGTCCCAAATTAACCTAAAAACAATATTTAAGCTAGAATTTCAGGATACAGAGGTTACAAATAGGGATGACAATCGATATCATAGGTAATGGACATGATGATCGATAGCCAAAACTCAGGAGGGTTTGCTCAGAGGTAATATGGACATGGCAAAGTCAGCCGGGAAAAAATATTAGGACGATAGTTTAGAGGTAATATGGACATGAAGTATGGTCTATTTGATATCCGAGAAACTCGCTGAGGAGTAATTTTTTGAGTGTGGTCTATCCGAGCATAAAGATAGACCTGAGGATTTCTCCGCTGAGGAGATCGTCAGGACCATAGCTCAGAGGTAATGTGGACATGTTTAGTATCTAACGAGATTGGTTTAAGTGGTCACTGTGGGAGTGTGCAAGTGGACCTGAGGACTACTCCGCTGGGAAGACTTTAGGTATCCATCATCCGTTGCGTATCTAGGACTCCTGGATGCAGATGATGGCTTTTACAGGAATTCACAAAGAATAAAAAAATTTGTATATAAGCACTTACTGTGGATGAAGAACCAAGAGTGTAGAGATGTACATCTAGGTTGTCCAGTTGGTGATGAGGGGAGTAAAAGTCAATTTTAGACATAGTAATTTTTTAGGAACTTGCCGTTGATAGGCATCATGAGCAAGTCGCCGTTGGATTTTTGAGCCGGTAGGCGCCGTTGTGGAATACCAATTCTACGACGAACGGGCCTTCCCATTTAATTTGGAATTTTTTGACCGTCTTGTGGATCATAACCATCGACCTTCTTACAGTCAGGACGAGGTCACCCACTTGGTAGGTCCTATTCTTCACCTGTTTATTGAAGGCTCCAGAGAGACGTGCTTGGTATAGCTCAATGCGCTGTTGAGCTAAGAGACGTTTTTCGTCGAGTGGTTCTAACTCTTGTAGCCGTCGACAGTGGTTGTTGTTGGCCGTTAATTGGTTTGATAGAGCCAATCGGAGTGAAGGGATTTGGATCTCAAACGGGAAGACCGCTTCGCTTTTGTAAATTAGAAAGAAAGGCGTGTTGCTCCTAGCTGTGCGGACCATTATGGGTTAGGCCCAGAGACATTCACCCAGCTTCTCGTTCTAGTCGCGTTTATTGGATGATACAAACTTTTTGAGTAGCTTTATGATGGTCTTGTTGAAGGCTTCTGCCAGACCATTTATTGTTGGGTTATAGGCAGTTAACGTTACATTCTGAATTCAATTTTTGTCACAAAATTGGTAGAAAGCGTGACTTACAAACTGTGGACCATTATCGTGGACGATCCTTCGTTGAAAGCCGAAGCGGTATATGACAAGATGCTGACGAAGCTAATTATGTTCAATGTTTTTACTTCAGCGAGTGGAACATATTTTGCCGATTTGGAAAAGTAATCGGTTATAGCCAGGATGAACCGATGCCCTTTAGAAGAACGTGGACTAATTGGTCCGATAATGTCCATCCCCTACGCTTCAAACGGACAAGTCACGACCGTTGGGAGCAAAAATTTTAAGGGCTGGTGGATGAAGTCTGCATGGATTTGGTACGTCTAGAATTTTCTCAAATAATCAATGGCCGCTGCTACTATCGTCGGCCAATAATAACCCATTCTCCGAAGACGATCATGTAACTTTGGACCAGGTTGGTATGGACCGCAGACGCTGTCGTGATCTTTGCGAAAGGCCTGCTTCGCTTCTGTATTCGATAGGCATCGTAACAGAAGACCGTCATAGGACAGACGATACAATATTTTGGTAGCTGTATGGTAATAGAACCGGAGGGAACATCTTCTGATTGACGTGGGTTCCTTCGGGTTCTCGGGAAGATTTCGATAAACTGCATAGTCAATGAATATAAGTCTCTAGTCCTGGACATCAGTGTGTACTTCCGCCGCATAGCTCAGACATAGGCAGAGGTTCTTCTTTAGGCAGACCAGCTTTCGATCGATCACTGTGATTAGCTGATGGGTGTTGTCTAAAATTGCCAAGGAGGCAGCAAGTTAGGCCAGGACGTCATCCTCGACGTTCTGCAGCCGAAGGATGTGATTAATGAAGAATCCTTCAAAGGTTGAGATGATGCCAAGCGCAGCTTGGTGGTAAGAAATTAGGTCCTCGTATCGGACTTTGAACTCACCCCGGACCTGACTGACTATTAATTTAGAGTAGCCGTAGGCTTCTAGATACTCCACTCCTACTTGTTTGGTGAGTTGGAAATGAATGACCAAGGCGTTGTATTCTGCCACATTGTTGGAGCACAAGTTTGTAAGAGAGTAGGCTCGGTTGATGACTAGATCGTATGGGGAGATTAGCACTATCCCGACCCCCGTAATGATATTGCCCTTGGGCCTTGTTCTTGAAGCACCATCAAAAAACATTCACTAAATAGCCTCACATAAAGTTACATTTGAGTCCGCAACTTCGTCTGGAATCTCGTTGTAGAGTGTTGAGGTTTTTGGCATCGGATATGCTACTAGGAAGTTGGCCAGTGCTTGACCCTTGACGGCTTTCTGTGGGACAAACACAATCTCGTATGGAGACAATAGTATCACCTGGGTAGCTAGGCGATAACTGAGCACCCACAGTTTGGTCATGAGAACTCATAGAGGATTGACTCGCAAGATCACATAAATGGTCTGTCCAGTCACGTAATGTCGAGTCTTTTGGACAGCAAATACTATAACAAGGCATTCCTTCTCGACAGGGGTGTACCTATGCTCCACGCTAACCATAATACTGATAAGATAATATATGGCATGCTCGTGGCCTGCATCACTATTCTGGAATAATAGAGCACCGAGGGAGTGATCCACCATACGTACATAAAGTAGAAAATTCTTCCACAAGACTAGGGCTACCAGTACTCGAGGGTTTGATAGGTATCCCTTGATGTCATCGAACGCGCGTTAGCATTCTTTATTCCAGATAAAGGAGACACCTTTCATCATGAGCAGGGTAAATGGTCGACAACGCCTAGAGAGGTTTGATATGAACCTCTTGATATATAGAAGCCTTCCTTGAAGGACGCGAAGCTTCCAGAGGTTCCTCGATGGGTTTATCTCAAGGATTGCTTTAGTTTTGTCGGGGTCTATGTGAATACCCTCAGAAGTGATAATAAAGCCAAAGAATTTGCCACTGGAGACTTCCAGGAAGGATTTGGTAGGGTTCATCTTGAGCTGGTGCGTACACATGAGGTCGAACACAGTCTTAAAGTCCCTGAGGTGATCACCTTTGGAGTGACTTTTGACGGAGATGTCATCGACGTAACACTCGACCGTCTTATGTAGATGCTCACAGAAGATGCACTACTAGAAAAACGGGATTAGCGACGTATTTTAGCGACGTCAAAAGAAACGTCGCTAATAATATATAAATTAGCGACTCATTATAAACACGTTCTATCGGCGTACGGAACGAAGTATGTAGCACCTACGTTCTACAGACCTAAGGGCATGACTGTGTAGAAGTACACTCCTATCGGCGTACGGAACGAAGTATGCTTCTGATCGTCAGGGGACATATTGATCTAATTTTAACCTAAAAATTCATCCATAAAGGATATGAGATCGAATTCGCAAGTGTTATCGATCATTATGTCTATAATCAGAAGAGGGAATTCATCTTTGGGGCAGGCCGCGTTTAGATTACGAAAGTTAATACAGATCCAGATCTTTCTGTTCTTTTTGACGACGGGCACAATGTTGGCTACCTAGTCTGGATATTGTTCTTCGTGGACGAAGACACTAGCTATCCGTTTGTTGACTTCAGCTTCGATATTATTCATAAAGTCTGGCTAAAACCACCATTGCTGGTGCTTGACAGGCTTAGCATTAGGCATGATGTTGAGCTTATGGACTACGATTTGGGGGTCCAGTCCTGACATTTCTTCGTAGCTCCAGGCAAAGACATCAATGTATTCCCTGACGAGCTGTAGCAGAGATTACTGATCCTTATCAGTCAAACTTTTGCTGATGAAGATAGGTTTGGGGGAGGATTCGTCACCCAGATTGACTTGTACGACTTCATCCTCGGTAGGAGGTTCTCGTTGTTCGAAGCGCATCTTCCATTGTGTGTCTAGGCGTTGGGCCCACGGTTCTAATTCAAAGAGTTCCAGTAGATCCTCGTCGTCTTCCTCAGGGTCAGTTGACACCATATTGGCAAATAACATTTGCTTGAGCATCTCTCCGATACTAATGTCGGAGTCCTAAGCGAAAGACTATGAAGAGTGAGAGTATACCTCGTCTCCTTCATCTGAACCCTAGGGGTTGTGGGAGGTGTTACATATCCTAAGCCATGATTGGTCTTATGGTAGTAGTCCTCAAATTTTTTTGCAGGAGCATATAGAAGCAGAGGCAGCCTTAGGACTTTGTCGTTGTGTAAACCGCCTGAATTTTCAAATTATTAAATCTTGGATTTTTCCTAATTTTCTGGAATTTTTTGGGAATTTTCTGAAATTAAAATCAAGGTTTTATTTAATAAATGATTTTTAATTGGCAATAAATAATATTAAAATATTATGAAAATAACATTTTTGGGTGTAAAATGGAAAACTGGACTTAGGGTAATTTTTCTGGATTTTTCTGGGCCTCAGACCTATTTTTAAATGCCTAAAAAACTAATTTTTATTTAATTAATTAAATTAAAACTGTTATTATTATTATTATTATATTTATTATTTGTTTTATTTTATTTTTATTTTTTCTCTTCTTCTTGGGCCGGCCCGGCCCAGTGGACCGGCCCGTTAGTCTCCAGCCCAGCCCGCCCTTACCGGGTCGGGTCGGGGCAGCCAGACCCGACCCGCCCGCGAACCCGAACCCGGAGACCCGTTCTCCTCCCCAGCCCCACGCCTCCCGCGTCCAGCGCCGGCCTCCGCGCGCAGCGTCGCCCGCTCCTGCCGGCTCGCCCGTACCCCGCGGCCACGTCCACCCCACCTCCGCCATCTCCGCCCCCTCTCCCCGACTTCTCCGGCCCCGGCCACCCTATAAATTCCCCCGCACCGAAACCCTCCGACCACCACGAAACCCCACCGGACACCCCCGCCTGACCCTCGCCCCACCGTGCACCACCCGCCCCGTAGCCGTCGTTCCCGGCGCCGCCCCGCTCCGCGTCGCCTCGCCCAGCCGCACCCGAAACCCCGGCCGCCCTCTCCTTTCCAGCAGCTCCAGAAGCCGCAGCCGCCTCCGGCCGCCCCTCCTCCCGCGCGCCGCCGACCACCGGCTCCGCCTAGCCCCGGCGAGTCTTCCCCGGCCCTTTCCGGCGCCCCTCCGGCCGGCCCCGCCGTCTACGGCCACCCGCCGAAACCCTAACCCTAGTTCCCAAAATTCCTCGTGTCGTGTCGGACACGACACGGACACGGAATTTTCTGAATTTTTGAGCCTCATTCAGGTACTCGTATCTTGCACCCTGTATCTCCGTTTTCGATTCCGTAAATTGCGTTGGGAAGACTGCATGACCCTCTCAGTGCCCGGATAAACCGTTCGGGGCATCGCGTCCTGTGGTGATCGCACACCGCGATCCAAAAACAGGAAAAACCAGACTCTGTTTCACCCCGGAACTGAGTGCGCCCCACCAAACGGGATGATTTGGTCACGTGCAGTCTTCACAGATACGTGCGCATCGTCGATACGGACGTGTGAGATTTTGTGGAAGCTGATTCGGGTGTACGTGCACACAGGAATCAACGCGTATCCGCGAACATCGCCCCGTATCCGACTTTTTGGCAATTTGCCCTAACTTCTTGTACACTCATCAGATCGAGACGAAACTTGTGCCATCGGACTCATAGCGATACGCTGGTCCTGTGGGTCAAGTTTGGTTCGATTCTGAGAACGTTGACGAAATCGCGTGTCGTGGGCCCCATAGGCACCGCTCGACGGCCGTTTTTGTGTTCGGGTCATCGGAATCCAAATCTGGAAGTTCCGTCGGGTTCGTATCAGCGTTCCTGACCTGTTGACACTAAGTTTGGTAAATTTGGAGACTTTTGACTCGGACACGTTTTTCGGTGCAAAGCGGGCCCACCAGCGGACCCCGTTTTGACCCAAAACTGTCGTTTTTGTCCTTGTCTCCAAATTGGACCCAAGGACAGGCGTTTCTAGCTATTTGACAACCTTTGAGCATGATGGTAATGTCTATTTCAGCTTTTGGACTCATCTCTGGAAATTTTCCCAAGAACCAAATTAATCAGATCCAAACAACAGGCAAGTACCCACACTTCAAGTTAAATCTTTATATTGTGATAATTAATTCCCTGCTTTACTAGTACCCTTGATGATTACACCTAGTGTTAGAAATGCTAGATTTTCATGTCTTGAATATTGAAGTTCTTGTCTTGTTTTTCATGTCGGGTGGGAGAATACTAGAAGGCATGTAGTTTACCCTTCCCCTTGTCATGTTTAATAGCTGGTACGCGACTGTACCTCAGCCGAATCTCGATTTTCCCTATTTAATAGCCGTTTATGATGGCCGGATTAGCCTTATAAACCCCTACATGCCAACTATGTATTCTAAAAACAAACACAAGTTCACACAGATAGTTTCTGGTCTTGTTACATATATCTTGCTGACTGTTGTAGTTTCATTTCCTGTCTCATTTATTTTTGCTTTCTCATATCCCTGTTTACAGCTTTAACTTTGAGATAATGATATTCTGTTATGAAGTTTCTCAACCTGATATTCAATATTTAATTGTCATAAATATTTAGTTTAACCTGGTTGTGCACTGTGTACTTTGCTCCTTTCCTGACTGGATCTGTTAATTTAGGCGATGATGAGGACCTTGCCCCTACTTATTATGGTCCCTATGAGGGGACTGATGATACTTATGAGGAGCCAGAACCCATCCAGGAGACCCCTGCTGCAGAGTAGCTAGTAGTAGCTATCTTTTATTTCTGTTTCTTATCCTATTAATCGGGTTTGTCCCCAATTTCATTCTGATTTTCTGTACTAAACATTTGAATCTGTTGTCACATTTATTTCAATTGCAATCTTAAGTTTCTATTCTCATTATTATCTTGCCTATGTTAATTGTGAATGAGCTAGTTAGTAAATCTGGAATTGACCTAGACAGCGTACTACCGCCGACTCTGCGGCGTAGGCTGGACGTACCCACGCACTCGTGCCCGAATTTCCAGGTGCGGGTCATGACACGTTTTTATGGTGGCCGATGCAGGTCCTATCCTTAAATAGGGTAATACCATAGGACAGGGTATGAAATAAGATTGAGGATTCTAGGAAAAGCTCATTCACAGTATAGGGTCCTTATTTCAAATCTTGATATCATTTCTGCTCAATTTTTCTTATCGCCTTTGATTTCCAAGTATTCTATTCTGATCTTCCTATCCCTTAATCTTTCAGAATGGTCCAGACAAGGAACACAGTAGGAGGCACATCAGAACCAGCTGAGCAGAATGTGCCCGAGACTCTTGCACTCCCGCCGCCTCCATCTGTTCCGGCAGTTACCCTAGATGGGACACAGCTACTTGGAGTGTTCCAGGGATTGGTGGAATCCCAGAAAGAACAAACTGCACTTCTGCGGACCAGCCTCTCAGAAGCTCTTAAGTCTCAGGAGTCGTCACTCAAGAGGCCAGGGAGTGCTAAAGACTTCAAGAATCTAAGACCCCTAGAATTTTACGGAACTGAGGGCATTCTCTATGCCGATGAGTGGATAGAGAATGTCGAGAGACTCCTGAAGACTGCTCGGGTCCCTGATGACCTCAAAGTGGAGTCCGCAAGCCTGTAACTGTTCGACATTACTCGAACCTAGTTCAGAGATGAACCCCAACTATCTGCTCCTGACATCACCTGGGAGGACTTCAAGAGACTATTCAAGGAGAAATTCTACCCCGAAGTGGCTCGGGAAGCTCTCGAAAGCCAATTCGAGAGACTGGAACAAGGTAACCTGTCTGTTGATGAATATACTGCTGAATTTAGCAGGTTAAGCCACTTTGCGGAGTACATGGTTCGTACCCCGGAGGACCGAGCCCATAGATTCAAAAAGGGGCTGTCTCCGGATATTCGCCTTACTGTCACCACCAGCCGAGCTCGCACCTATGAAGAAATCCTGAGCGTGGCACAAGGCGTTGAGAGAGATATGGGGCATAAACTGAAACGGGAGACAGATACCGGAAATGCGGGACCCAACAAATGCCCTTTTCAATAACAACAACAACAGCAGAGGGCCCCGCAGCAAACTCAGCGTCCTCTCCCTCGAGCTCCAGCACCCCAACACCAGGCTCAAGGACAGAACCAACAAGCTGCTGCTTGTAACTTTTGCCAAAAACCAGGTCATACTTGGCAAGTCTGCAGGAAGAGGCTAGGTGCCTGCCTCTACTGCGGCTCAGCAGCGCATCAAATAAGGGACTGTCCAGCTGCTCAAGGACGCACCGCTGCCCCAAAGGCTCCAGCCCAGGCCAGGGCTCCAGCAGTACAACAGAGGGGACCTCCGCTTCCAACACAACAACAACGCTTTGCTCAGCACCAACAGCAGCACCAGAGGGGTGCACTGCAGCAAGGCCGTGCTTATGCAATGACTCTGGAAGAAGCTGAAGCCACAGCAGACGTGATCACAGGTTCTGTGCTTATAAATTCAATACCAGCTATTACTTTGTTTGACTCTGGAGCTTTATATTCATTCATGTCAGTAGATTTCCTTATGAAGCATAGCTTAATCACTAAACCCCTTAGGAATTATTATAAGATCATTACTGGTGGAGGAATCATCCCGGTTAGTGATGCCTGTAACAATTGTCCTATTATATTATGTGGAAGAGAACTGTATGCTAGTCTACTTGTAATGCCAGTGCCCAATTTTGACATTATACTGGGTATGGATTGGTTAAGTCAACATCATGCCACTATAGACTGCCACAGAGGTAGTATAATCTTCAGGCCCCCTAACAAGCCAGAATTTGAATTTGCTAGAGGTTCTAGAGAAATGGGTAATAACAAAATTTGTGGAGCCCTAGTAACAGAAGAATTGCCACTACCTATCATCTCTGAATACCTTGATGTCTTCCCTGAGGATCTCCCAGGCTTACCCCAGACCGAGAAGTTGAATTCTCCATTGACTTAGTGCCAGGAGCAGCACCAGTATCTCAAAATCCCTATAGAATCAACAAGAAGGAGATAATAGAACTAAATGAGCAAATCAAAGGACTAGAAGACAAATGTTTCATTAGGTCCAGTGTCTCACCCTGGGGAGCTCCAGTATTATTTGTGCCCAAGAAGGACGGAATATCCCGTATGTGTATTGACTATAGGGCATTGAATGCCTTAACAATTAAGAATAAGTATCCCCTGCCCAGGATAGATGACCTATTTGATCAGTTGAGTGGAGCTCGGGTATTTTCAAAGATTGATTTGAGGTCTGGTTACCACCAAGTAAGGGTGAGAAAGGAAGACATCCCTAAAACTGCTTTCAATACCCGGAACGGACACTACGAATTCTTAGTAATGCCGTTCGGGTTGACGAATGCCCCAGCAATTTTTATGAACTTAATGAACAGAGTTTTCCAGCCATACCTAGACAAATTTATAGTGGTCTTCATTGATGATATTTTGATCTACTCCAAGACCCCCGAAGAACATGAAGAATATTTGAGGTTAGCATTGGAGACTTTGAGGAAGGAAAAACTTTATGAAAAATTATCTAAATGTGCTTTCTTCCTAGACAAAGTAGAATTCTTGGGACATGTTGTGACTGGAGATGGAATAGCAGTAGATCCTAAGAAGATAGCTGTAGTAGAATCATGGCCCACTCCAGACTCTGTAGCAGAGATTAGAAGCTTCCTGGGACTAGCTGGCTACTATCGGAAGTTCGTGAAGGATTTTGCTAGAATTGCTGAGCCCATGACAAAATTAACAAGGAAGGATGAAGAGTTCACCTGGACTGATGAATGTCAGCATGCTTTCGAGGAATTGAAGAAAAGGCTGACTACTGCCCCTATTCTGACCTTACCTTCTGGAACCGGAGGATTCGCTATTTACAGTGATGCTTCTGGAAAAGGTCTAGGTTGTGTTTTGGAGCAGAACAAGAAAGTAATAGCATATGCCTCTAGACAGCTTCGACCTCATAAAAAGAACTATCCAACTTATGATTTAGAATTGGCAGCTGTCATTTTTGCCCTTAAGCTATGGAAGCATTACCTTTATGGAGAAAGGGTAGAAATATTTACGGACCATAAAAGTCTAAAATATATCTTCACTCAGAAAGAGCTGAACATGAGGCAAAGAAGGTGGCTGGAACTAATGAAAGACTTTGATATCACCCTTCAATATCATCCTGGGAAGGCCAATGTAGTTGCTGATGCTCTAGGCCGGTATCCTATGGCGATGTACTTGACTATGGACAGACACCTGCTAGAGGACTTGGAAAGTTTAGGTATTAAAGTAATTATCCCAGGAAAAGAAGGCCAAATGATGAACTTGCAGATTCAGTCTACTTTAATAGACAAGATCAAGGAAACTCAGTTTCAAGACGAAGGTCTGCGAAGCCTTCGAGGTCAAGTGCAAGCTGGATTAGTGGAAGATTTCAGAATTCATGAAGATGGATCACAGAGACACGGAGATAGATTATGTGTACCTCAAGGAGACATAAGAGAAGAAATTATGCAAGAGGCGCACAGATCGCAATACTCTATACACCCAGGAGCCAACAAGATGTACAAGGACCTGAGGACGCATGTTTGGTGGCATGGCATGAAAAGAGAAGTAGCCAGGTTCGTATCTCGTTGTTTAGTGTGCCAGCAAGTCAAGGTAGAAAGACAAAGACCTGGAGGATTGCTTCAACCACTACCCATTCCGGAGTGGAAGTGGGAACATATCACAATGGATTTTGTTTCCGGACTTCCAAGGATACCTAGTGGAAAGGATGCAATTTGGGTAATAGTAGATAGACTGACCAAGTCTGCATATTTTCTACCTTTCAAAGTAGGGCTATCCACAGAAAAGCTGGCAGATTTATATATCAGACACATTGTCAGGCTGCATGGAGTCCCAGTAAGTATTGTCTCCGACCGAGATTCAAGATTCATCTCTCACTTCTGGAAGAGCTTACAAGCCAGCTTGGGGACTCAACTCAAATTCAGCATAGCTTATCATCCCCAAACTGATGGACAATCGGAACGTACAATCCAGATACTTGAAGATATGCTCCGTACATGTGTTCTGGATTTTGGAGGATCCTGGGAAGACTATCTACATCTTGTGGAGTTCTCTTATAATAACAGTTACCAAGCAAGTATTGAGATGACTCCATTTGAAGTCGTACCCCACTATCATGGGACGACGTTGGAGAAAGAGCCCTGCTGGGACCAGAGATGGTGATCGATTCAGCTGAGAAGGTAAAGCAAATAAGGGACAGATTTCGAGTGGCTCAAGACCGGCAACGACATTGGGCAAATAGCCACCGAAGGCCCTTAGAATTTGAGGTAATTAAATTTATGAATTTAAGTCAATTTAAATATTATGATTATGCAACTAAGACTTGATTACGACTTTATTAAAGGTTGGAGAACTGGTATTCTTGAAGATTTCCCCGACACGTGGTACCATTAGGTTCGGAAGGAGTGGAAAACTCAGCCCAAGATTTATTGGACCTTTTGGCATACAGGAGAAAATCGGAGAAGTGGCATACCGTCTGGCATTGCCACCCTCTCTGGATGGAGTCCATAACGTCTTCCACGTGTCGCAGCTGAGAAAGTACGTGTCAGATCCCAGCCACATTTTGGATCACTCAGAGCTCGAAGTAGGCCCAAGTTTGACTTACCAAGAGCAACCCGTGGAGATACTGGATCGATCGGAGAAAGTTCTACGGAACGAGGTCATTTCCCTGGTTCGCGTAGCTTGGAAGCACCATTCTCTCGGCGAATCCACCTGGGAGCGAGAAGACGAGATTAGAGAGCGCTACACTTATCTTTTTGAACCCTGAGGTATATTTTATTTCTCGGCCTTTCCTTTCGTGCCTTGTTATTCTTAAATTTCGAGGACGAAATTTTTGTTAGTTGGGTAGGTTGTAAACCCCCTGAATTTTCAAATTATTAAATCTTGGATTTTTCCTAATTTTCTGGAATTTTCTGGGAATTTTCTGAAATTAAAATCAAAGTTTTAATTAATAAATGATTTTTAATTAATAATAAATAATATTAAAATATCATGGAAATAACATTTTTGGGAGTAAAATGAAAAACTGGACTTAGGGTAATTTTTTTGGATTTTTCTGGGCCTCAGACCTATTTTTAAATGCCTAAAAAACTAATTTTTATTTAATTAATTAAATTAAAACTGTTATTATTATTATTATTATATTTCTTATTTGTTTTATTTTATTTTTATTTTTTCTCTTCTCTTTGGGCCGGCCCGGCCCAGTGGACCGGCCCGTTAGTCTCCAGCCCAGCCCGCCCTTACCGGGTTGGGTCGGGTCAGCCAGACCCGACCCGCCCGCGAACCCGAACCCGGAGACCCGTTCTCCTCCCCAGCCCCACGCCTCCCGCGTCCAGCGCCGGCCTCCGCGCGCAACGCCGCCCGCTCCGGCCGGCTCGCCCCCACCCCGCGGCCACGTCCACTCCACCTCCGCCATCTCCGCCCCCTCTCCCCGCCTTCTCCGGCCCCGGCCACCCTATAAATTCCCCCGTACCGAAACCCTCCGGCCACCACGAAACCCCACCGGACACCCCCGCCTGACCCTCGCCCCACCGTGCACCACCCGCCCCGCAGCCGTCGTTCCCGACGCCGCCCCGCTCCGCGTCGCCTCGCCCAGCCGCACCCGAGACCCCGGCCGCCCTCCTCTCCTTTCCAGCAGCTCCAGAAGCCGCAGCCGCCTCCGGCCGCCCCTCCTACCCGCCCGCCGCCGACCACCGGCTCCGCCCAGCCCCGGCGAGTCTTCCCCGGCCCTTTCCGGTGCCCCTTCGGCCGGCCCCCGCCGTCTACGGCTACCCGCCGAAACCCTAACCCTAGTTCCCAAAATTCCTCGTGTCGTGTCGGACACGACACGGACACGGAATTTTCCGGATTTTCGAGCCTCGTTCAGGTACTCGTATCTTGCACCCTGTATCTCCGTTTTCGATTTCGTAAATTGCGTTGAGAAGCCTGCATGACCCTCTCGGTGTCCGGACAAACCGTTCGGGGCATCGCATCCTGAGGTGATCGCACACCGCGATCCAAAAACAGGAAAAACCAGATCCTGTTTCACCCCGGAACTGAGTGCGTCCCGCCAAACGGGACGACTTGGTCGCGTGCGGTCTTCACAGATACGTGAGCGTCGTCGATACGGACGTGTAAGATTTTGTGGAAGCTGATTCGGGTGTGCGTGTACACCGGAATCAACGCGTATCCGCGGACATCGCCCCGTATCCGACTTTTCAGCAATTCGCCCTAACTTCTTGTACACTCGTCAGATCGAGACGAAACTTGCGCCATCGGACTCGTAGCGATACGCTGGTCCTGTGGGTCAAGTTTGGTTCGATTCTGAGAACGTTGACGAAATCGCGTGTCGTGGGCCCCACAGGCCCCGCTCGACGGGCGATTTTGTGTTCGGCTCATCGGAATCCAAATTTGGAAGTTCCGTTGGGTTCGTATCAGCGTTCCTGACCTGTTGACACTAAGTTTGGTGAATTTGGAGACTTTTGACCCGGACACATTTTTCGGTGCAAAGCGGGCCCACCGGCGGACCCCGTTTTGACCCGAAACTGCCGTTTTTGCCCTTGTCTCCAAATTGGACCCAAGGACAGGTATTTCTAGCTATTTGACATCTTTTGAGCATGATGGTATTGTCTATTTTAGATTTTGGACTCATCTCTAGAAATTTTCCCAAGAACCAAATTAATCAGATCCAAACAACACGCAAGTACCTGCACTTCAAGTTAAATCTTTATATTGTGATAATTAATTCTCTGCTTTACTAGTACCCTTGATGATTACACCTAGTGTTAGAAATGCTGGATTTTCATGTCTTGAATATTGAAGTTCTTGTCTTATTTTTCATGTCGGGTGGAAGAATACTAGAAGGCATGTAGTTTACCCTTCCCCTTGTCATGTTTAATAGCTGTTGGTACGCGACTGTACCTCAGCCGGATCTCGATTTTCCCTGTTTAATAGCCGTTTATGACGGTCGGATTAGCCTTATAAACCCCTACATGCCAACTATGTATTCTAAAAACAAACACAAGTTCACACAGATAGTTTCTGGTCTTGTTACATATATCTTGCTAACTGTTGTAGTTTCATTTCCTGTCTCATTTATTTCTGCTTTCTTATATCCCTGTTTACAGCTTTAACTTTGAGATAATGATGTTCTATTATGCAGTTTCTCAACCTGATATTCAATATTTAATTGTCATAAATATTTAGTTTAACCTGGTTGTGCACTGTGTACTTTGCTCCTTTCCTGACTGGATCTGTTGATTTAGGCGATGATGAGGACCTTGCACCTACTAATTATGGTCCCTATGAGGGGACTGATGATACTTATGAGGAGCCAGAACCCACCCAGGAGACCCCTGCTGCAGAGTAGCTAGTAGTAGCTATCTTTTATTTCTGTTTCTTATCCTATTAATCGGGTTTGTCCCCGATTTGATTCTGATTTTCTGTACTAAATGTTTGAATCTGTTGTCACATTTATTTCAATTGCAATCTTAAGTTTCTGTTCTCATTATTATCTTGCCTATGTTAATTGTGAATGAGCTAGTTAGTAAATCTGTAATTGACCTAGACAGCGTACTACCGCCGACTCTGCGGCGTAGGCTGGACGTACCCACGCACTCGTGCCCGAATTTTCGGGTGCGGGTCATGACACGTAGTTTAAGCCCTTAGTAGCCTTCATATCGTACCCCATCTTCTGGATAAGGTGCTTGGCTTGAGAGCTATACCGGTGGAGTGATATTTTTTACTGGTACCGGGCTCTAGATTTAGTTCTTCGGGGACGAAGGATCGAGGACCTTCTACTTTGTCAAAGATGATGGGTCAATCTCCTCTCTTCCTGGCTGGGACTAGGAAGTAAGAGTTTTGGCTGGGGAGACTGTTAGGATGATAGCTCAGAGATAAATGTAAAAATGGCTAGCTTCTAACAAGATTTGTTTGAGTGGTCACTGTGGGAGTGCGCAAGTGGACCTGGCAACTACTTTGTTGGGAAGACTTTCAGGATCCATTATCAATTGTGCATTCATGACTCCTAAATACATATAATGTCTTAATAACGATAATTCGAGTAGGAGAAGTGCATATTGTGCTTATACACTTGTTGGGGCTAAAAAATTGTAGGCACTGTACATTCTGCATTTGTTGGAGAATTTTTCCCCTGATTAACAAGCCTTCGTCAGGCTTTGCAAACCTGTATGTATTGTTGAATCATGGCTAGAAGTTTATGATATTGGAAGTTTAGCCCTACATGTTATCGTCTTGTTAAAGTGATGGTGTGTACTAGCATCTCCATATCCTAGCCCTTTGCGAGTGCTGTTGTACTAAATGTCAGATTATAAAGGAATACGCCGTTCTTTACCAAAGTTCAGACCTTCATCTTTTTGGAGGTCATAGCCCATCTTCTATATAAGAAAGAGTGATTATTGGCTATAATGATGGAACTGTGGCAGCTAATCATTTGTTGCATTGAATACTATTGATGACTTAGCTTGTGCAGAATAAGAGGCTCTGTGCATAGGAACACTGCCATGTATACACGAGAGAGTTTGCTGAGTTATGCGCATAGGATCACTGTCGCATGGGCAAGATTGTCTACCTCGTCGAGGACCACCGCTTGTTGCGTGTTTTTGTATATCGCGCAGGAGAACACTACATGTTGCCTATAAGGATTTATTACGAAGAGAAGTACTATTGTGTGCACATAAAGTGTGATATGTCCTTGTGCTAAAGACTTGCTCGGATGCGTACAATAGAATGCTGCCTATCTTGCACCATTACTGATGAGTCATGCGAGACTTGGTTCTTGTGCACAGGGAGACTTGTTAAGCTGTGTTGAGCATCCGAAGTCTATATTTTGTCTTTTCTAATAAAAGAATCATGTGGCCCGGCCTGCATTGCTTTTCTTTTGACCTGGTCGTTGAAGGTGCTTTGACGCCGAGAGCCTCAGAATCTCGCTAGTAGGTAAGGCCCGACCTGGTTGCCCCTTCCCAGGCCTCCTCAGCGGTGGAAGAAACCAGGTAGCAGGACTTGGTTTTTCGTGCTTTAGACTTGACAGCGAAAGGTGCTGCTTGCTATATCAAGTCTGGAAAAAAATCTCGGTGGACCCACGTGATCTTGCCCCGAGGTGTAGTAAGAGTTATCAGCCTGGCTGCTTGGTCGTGGGCTGGTGGAGGATTAACTACCTCCATTGTTGCCCTCAAAATCGGTATGACTCCGTCCTGGGCTTCTGTCATAGGAAAATTACCGAACTGGTGGGATACCATGTTGGCGGCAACTGTCTTATCGTCGAAATCCAAGGTAAGGGCCTTGGTGTCAAGTAGGCGCTGGATGTACCACTTGAGGGTATAGCAGTCCTTTGTCGCATGGTGGATATAGCGATGGTAGTGACAGTATTTTGGATTGTTTATCTCAGCTGCCTCTACAGGGCGCTTGACGTCAGGTAGCCGAAGCTTGCCCCCCTTTATCAACACATTGAAGATGGGCATGACATCATCATCTTTAAAGGAGTAAGTCTCCTGGGGCTTTGGAACCTCAGTCGGCTTTTGCTCGGGCTTCTTAGTTAAGTTGGCCACCAAGGCCTGCTTTCCTTTTCCTTCGCGGCTGCTGTTGCTGTTGTTGCTATTGTTGGGACATTTTCCCCTGTCATCTGCGATATGGATTTGTATTCCCAGGAGTTGGGCATCTTTAACCTTCTTTTCAGTGCAAACTGCATTGATGATGAACAATATCTAGTCTTTGAATTGACTATCGCCCATCCAGAGGCTGACTCTCGAAAGTAGGCTTCTGCGGCATATGTCCATTAGTGCGGACTCAGTATTTTCTGGAGGCAACCTCAGTGCTGCTTGGCAGAAGTGCTCGATATAATTTCAGGCGAGCTCCCTTTCCCCTTGTGTGACATCCATCAGGAAAGACATCATCATATCGCTTCCTCCGTCATAGAATCTTTTAAGAAAAAGACTCTTGAAGTCGTCAAACGACGAGATGCAGTTGTCTTGTAGGCTACAAAACTAGTCAAATATGACCGAACAATGTCCCCACAAAGAGCTTGGTGAGGAGTGCGTTACTACGAGGTAGATATCCTATTGCAGTCTCGAAATAGCTCATGTGTTGACGGGGAGAAGTCTTCCCATCGAATGGGTTAAGGTTGAAGGGTTTACACTTTGGCAAGTACGGAACATCCCTCTACACGCGGGGGTACGATTGTCGTACCCCGAGCTCGCACAGTGAATCTCGGTTGTCCATAGAATCTAGGCAAGCCCAGAGTTCCCAGATTTCTCTTATTGCGTCTTTGGCTTCGTCTCCCGCAGAAGGGGCAGATGAACTGGCAGAGGGTAATTTCTGCCTATGGACAGAGCAATTATGCCAGAATCCGTATTGGTCTCCGGGGCCAAGTTTGCTTATCCTGAGGCCCTTAGTGACTGGGAGGCTACACTTGCCTTGATGACCAGCACAACTTGGGTGAGGACTTGCATTGATTCTCTCATGGTCTGCATCATAGCCTCGAGGGCCTCGAGGTGCTGCCGATCACTAGGGCCTTTAAGCTCGTCCCTCGCCATGTATGTCATTCTTGTATGAGTAGAGGTGGATGGGACAGAAGACGTAGCACTTTTTGCTTTGGACTATTGCAATGAATACTCGTCATGGATGGAAGGTTGGCAGTGTCATGCCATGCTCGGACTCAGAGGGAGTACTACCCCCAACGTAGGAGGTGGTATCTTCTATACAAGGGTGGTACCCCTAGGGGCTTCAGCATCCGTTCCTTAGGAATTCTCATCTCCTTGGAACATCGGGTTATCGTATAAGTCCGGGAGATTACTACCCCCAACTTTTATAACCGCCAGGGTAACTGAGGAGGAGCTACCACTAGCAACTGATAGCTTCTTCTTCGAGCGGGTGCACTAGAAAACTCCTTCTGCAGGTCCCGCTGCATTCGTTAGAATATTGACTGCCTGCTTGTAGGTACATCCACTCTGTTACAGCAGTAGTTAATGATGATTTTGTCATAGTGATGTCCTAGGAAGGATACTTCACATGCCGTAGCTGCCTCCGTCGCCTTGCGCTTGTGATTGATCATAATGCGCAAGTCAGGCGTGGGCAGACTCACCTTCGCATCCTTTCCATTTGTCCCTGAGGGATGGACACACGGGTCAGTCTTATACAACTTTCTATCTGGGGCCCGTATAACCATTAGTGGTGCCCTCCGACGGTCAGCTGAATGGACAGTTGTTTGAGCATGACGAGCTTGTACTGCCCCAGACTTCTTTGACTTGGCACCCGGAGACACATAGTACGAAGAGTACAAGTTTGGATTTTCACCATTCTCAGCATGGTGTATAGGGTCAGCGCTGCTTGAGATTCGATCAAAAATAGAAGTTCGATGGCTGCTAGAGTCGTATGCGGCCATCTGTCTGCGGCCGTCAACCGATGCCGCATAGCGAGTCTTATGCGGCCGCCTCCTTGGCCGCATGGAGTTTGTATCAGCGCCCGAACATCTGGCATCATAATATTTTCCTCTGTTAGAGTTTGGGTGCTGAACATTTTCTGCGTCAGGCGAGGATGCCGCATGGACAACCTGAGGGGACCCCTGGTGAGCGCATTCAGCAACAAAGAGAGAGAGGCGAAGGATGCCAATGTTGGACGAGGCTCGGTGTCCTTGGCTACCCACGTCCTACGGGTCTTCAAGGGGTGATCACCCTTCTGGTTGGAAGAGGTTGTCGTATAGACAGTGGACGCATGATGTGCGATTCCTGTGGCTGGGAGAGACATGGAGAGCGCAAGCTCCGCAGCTGGGTAAGGCGCGGTGGCCTTTGCTACCCGTGTCCTGCGAATCATCTTGGGCTTTGCTTGCCTCAGAGAAGGACTCGTGTTGTCCCCGGAGAGCATGTCTTCGAAGGCCTGCTGATCGAAGCGGACCACCAGCATCCTTTGAGTGGACTCGAGCTTGGCTACATCAGATTGCACCACAGCTTTCTCATCAGAGGAGAAAGACCTCCCCAGCAGGGTCTCTATCTTGTTCGCCATTAAATTCGAAGGTTCTAGAAGAGCTTGATTTAATTAACAAATAAAAGAAAGTATAAAGAGGTCCTGGACAGACAATCTAAGTACAATATTTTTTGATCTTGGGTGTGGCGATGGACAAGGAGTACTATGGCATCTTCTTTACTCCGTTGATGATTCGATGCAGGGTGAGGAAGCTTACGTTCTCTCTTCGCTCATCTCTGTATGCACTCTCTCTGTGTTGGCTGGGGGTGGTATGCTCTCTCTCTGAAGCAGAAAAAAAGACCGCCTGGTATAGTCTCTCTCTGATGCTGAAAAAGAAGTCAGCCTTTAGAACGTTCAGGTTGATCCTATTTATAGCCATCGTGCTGATGGGCCATGGATGCCACATATGCCTCTGTTTGGTGGCCGTATAAGACCCCTTCAGAAGAATATGGTTGCAACTGTCGCCACATGCCGTGGGCCGATTTCCATGTTGTCTTGGTTGAGATATGTTGTTGAAGAGATCTCGGAGTTGTTATCAACCCGTTGTGTGCGTGACTTGGTCAGCTGGATACGTAGTCAGCACCAACTGTCCAAAAATCTCTGCAGTTATAACGAAAAGATCTTGTAAGCTGGAGGCCACATATCATTGATAGCCTCGATAGACGTGCCATGCAACGTGTCTATTTATATGAGTCTATGTTCCCATGCGACCTCATCATCATGCGGTTAGAGTGTCCATCTAACCAAGGCTAAACGAGAGTTTGTATGTGGCTATATACCCATGCGGTGTCGCCATCATGCGGCCAGAGTATCCATCTGACCAAGGCCAAACAAGAGCACATATGCAGCCATGACGATATACAGCCAAGTCGTTATTCGGCTTTCGACTTGCATCATCTTTCTATTACAAACGAAGATAATTTCTCGTACAATCAGTATTGACTACGTGTCCAACTGACCAAATCACTCAAGTAATAATCCCGAGATCTCTTCAACAACATATCATAACCAAGACCACATGGAAGCCAGTCCATGGCATGCGGCCCAGTTACAACCTTATTCTATTGAAGGAGCCCCCATGCGGCCACCAAACAAAGGCATAAGCGGTATCTATAGCCCGTCAGCCTAACGGCTATAAATAGCAGGGTAGCACACCCACACAAGGGAGCAAAAAAAGAGGGCAATGGGCACAGATGAGAGAAAATAAAAGCACTTCCTCACTCCCGCATCAAACCGTCAACAGAGTAAAAGAGTCACTGCAGCACTCGATCTCCATCGTTAGACCCTAGAATCAAAAAAATGTACTTAGATTGTCTTTCTAAGATCTCTTTGTACTTTCTTTAGTTTGTTGTTAAAATAATCCCGATTTAATGGCGAACAAGGTGGCGACTCTGCTGGGGAAATACTTATCCTATGATTAGAATGTGATGACGTAGTCTGATACGGCCAAGCTGGGTTTAACCCAGAGGTTGCAGGTAGTCTGTTTCGACCAGCAAGCCTATGAGGAAATGCTCTCTGAGGGCGACGCTTCTCCAAGGCTTGCAAAGCCTAAGAAGACCTGCAGGACATGGGTTATCAAGGCCGATGTGCCTCACCCAACTATGGAGCATGCGCTCATCGTCTCTCTCTCTCTCTGCCGTAGGAGACGCACGTCATGTGACTACGCGAGCTGATACCTCTTATGCGGCAGCCTTTTCTGACAAGAAAAGTGCTCAGCGCTTAAAGACCCGCAGGAAATGGGTTGCAAAGGCCACTGCGCCTCACCCAACTACGGAGCATGTGCTTCCCGACTCTCTCTCTCTGTTGGTGAAGACGCTCGTCAGGCGTCAACCCAGGTTGTCCATGTCCATGTGGCATCCTCGTCTGACGTAGAAAACGCTCGGCACTCAAACTCTAGCAGAGGAAAATACTATGATGCTAGACGTTCGAGTGCTGATGCAATTTCTATGCGGCTAAGGAGGAGGCCGCATAATATCGACTATGCGTCATCGGTTGACATCTATAGGAAGGTGGCCGCATGCGGCTCCGTCAACAACTGAACCTCTATTTTTGACCGAATATCACGCAGCGCTGATCCTATGTGCCATGATGAGAATGGTGAAAACCCAAACTTGGACCATTCATATTATGCACCAGCACGTACAAGGATGAAGAAGTCTAGGGCATCACGAGCTCACCAAGCTCAAGCAACTGCTCATTCGGCTGACCGTCAACAGGCATCGCCGACTGTTATGCGTGCCTCCGAAGGAAAGCTATACAAGATCGACCCACGTATCCAGCCCACAGTGGCGAGTGGACTGGGTCAATCTCAAAAGTCTTCCACTAACGACTTAGGAAAAGTTCTTCCATGAAATCCAGGTTAGGGAGCAAAAACAACACCTACACAACCATGTGCTCATTACAAGGTTGTAAAGGTAAATCAACCCTCGTGTGCCTTGCACAACGTAATCAATCATAAGCCCAAAGCGAGGGAAGCAACCCTGACATATAAAATGGCTCCTTCAGGGTATCACTGTGCCAGCATTACCATCAATTGATGCCTTAATCAAATAACAGTACCTACAAACAAGCAGTCGGTATTCCAGCGACTGCAACCAAGGTCGCCCCACCGGCAGCAGCCCGAAGAGAAGGAGGAGCCGTCCTTCGCCTCATGCTATTCGGCTACAAAATCCCCATTCGCGAAGGGAGGTCGGAAGTCCAGCACCTCCAGTCCGTCACTCTCGACTAGCGTATCGAGAAGGCGGGTCCAAGGAGGACAAGCAGAAGGACCTATGGAAGGTGTTTTCCTTGGCACCCGCTAAGATAAGAACTGCCAGCCACTGGGGGTAGCTCTTTCTCGGGATCCCAAATGACTGCCAAAGTTGAGGGTCGCAATCCTACAGAACTCTACAATAATCCAGCTTCCCGAGATGATGGTGATTCCTAGGGAATGGGTGCTGAGATCCCTAGGGGTAGCCACTCTCATAAAGAAGATGCAACCTCCTATGCTGGCGGTAGTGTTCCATCGGGGTCTGAACGAGACACAACACTACCAACTTTTCTTGGTGACTATTCACTGCAAGAGTCTGAGGCAGAAAGTGCTACGTCTACTGTCCCATCCATCTTACCTTATGTGAAAACATCATACATGGCAGGGAACGAGCACAAAGGCCCCAGTGATCGGCAGTGCCTCGAAGCACTCGAGGCCATGATATAGACCATGAATGAGTCAATCTAAGCCTTGACCCAAACAGTGCTGGACATCAACGCAAGTGTAGCTTCTCAACCACCACGGGCCTCAAGTTAAGCAAACTAGGACCCTGGGACCAATGGAGATTCGAATGCAACCGCACCTCCCGCTGGTGGCCGTCATGCTCTACCAGGGTTGTCTGCTCCTTCTGCATCAGATGAAGCCTGAGAAGCAATTCGGGAGGTGTGAGAACTGAGATCTCGCCTGGACTCGCTAGGAATTTGGGACATACTCCGTGAGATCGAGATACGACAACCATATCCTCCCAAGTGGAGAGATGTGTCGTATCTGCCAAAGTACAAGCCCTTTAATCTAAACCCATTTGACGGGAAGGCATCTCCCCGTCAATACATAAGTTACTTTGAGACTGCAACAGGGCACCAACCTCGTAGTGATGCTCTCCTCACTAAACTCTTTGTGGGGGCATTATCCGAGTAGCCTTTGACTGGTTCTGTAGTATGCAAGACCACTGTATTTCATCATTCGACGGCCTAAAAGGTCTTTTTCTTACCCAATTCTATGATGGGGGAAGTAACATAATAATGTCCTCTCTAATGGACATTATACAAAAAAAGAAGGAGCATGTATATGCCTATATTGAACGATACAGGCAAGCAGCACTGAAGTTGCCTCCTGGCAATCTCGAGTCCACACTGATGGACATGTGCCACAGAAATTTACTTTTAGCAGTCAGCCTATGGATTGGCAATATTTAATTCAAAGACTGGGTGACGTTCATCATAAATAATGTCGACGCTGAGAAGAAGGTGAAGGACGTCCAGCTCTTGGGAATATAGATCCCCGTCACTGATAATAGGGGAAAATGCCCTTATAACATCAATAATAACAACAACAGCGGCAACAATAGTCATGACGACAAAGTAAAGCAGGCCCTTGTCTCTAATTTGACCAAGAAACCCGAGCAGAAGCTGGCGGAAGCTCCAAAACCAAAGGAAACCTATTCCTTTGAAGTTGATGACGTCATGGTAATCTTTGACGTGCTGATACAGGAAAACAAGTTTCGGCTCTCCGACGTCAAACGTCCTGTTGAGGCAACCGAGGTGAATACTCCAAAGTGTTGCCACTATCATCGTTACGTTCATCAGGCGACACGAGACTGCTACACGCTGAAGCATTACATCTAGTGTCTACTCGACACCAAGTCCCTTACCTTGGACGTCGATGACAAGATAGTCGCCGCTAATATGGCATCACTCCAGTTTGGTAACTTCTTGGCTACGGAAGTCTAAGACGGAGTAATCATGATTCCAAGGGCAATGATGGAGGTTATCAATCTTTTGTCAGCTCGCGACCAAACGACCAGGATAATACCCCACACCACACTACAAGGGGAGGTCATGTGGGTCCACCCTAATCTCGCTTCAGACTTGATATAGAAAGCAGCACCTTCCGTCGTCAAGACCAAAGGATGGAAGTCCAAGTCCTGTAGCATGGTTTGCCCCAGCATCGAGGAAGCCAAAGCAGGGGCAACTAGATCAGGCCTTACCTACTAGCGGGACTATGGGACCCCTGACGATAGTGAACCTCCAATTACTACATCAGTCTTGTCTGATCCGGGTCCATCTTAACCCCCTGCGGCGGATAGGTCCAAACAGAAGGAAACCCGCTTTGACAAACTGCTGTGCAAACATACCTAAGGGGTAGGAGAAGCCCTACGACTACGACATCTTGGTACAACTCGCCAATACCCTGGCGAAGATATCATTGTTCGATCTTCTCCGACTCTCCAAAGACACTCGGGAAGCCTTGAGTGAGGCATTACAGAATGCCGACACCTACCTAGTGCAGGTCAAGCCGCCAGCTGAGGAGCCTGCCTTACGCTACCACTACAATAATGTGATAGAGGTGATACCCAACATCACGTTCTCGCAATAAGACATGTTGTTAAAGAATAATCGACACGATCTTCCTCTGTATTACACAGGGTACATCGGCGCCATCAAAGTGGACCAGATGCACATCGACCTCGGTTCGTCAATCAACGTCATCCTGCGGAGTCTTCTTCAGATCTTGGGCACCCCGATGCATCGCCTGGCAAACACCAATACTTCAAACAGTGGCTTCAACGCAGGGAGGAGCTACCCTCTTGGCAAAATTTGCTTGAAATGCCAAATCGGTGACTTAAAAATAGAGGTCACTTGCTACGTCGTAGACGTAGACGTATCCTACAACGTCTTGCTGGGATGTCCATGGATACACGAATACATGATCATACCATCAACTCTATGCCAGTATCTAAAGTACGTGGATAATCATGGCATAGTCAAAACTGAGTTCGCGGATATTAATCCATTCAAAGGAATTGAGACCTATTACTCCGATGCACTATTATAGAAACAAGTACACCCAGATGAAGGTGTCTATGATGCTGAAGATGAAGCATAAGATGGGAAAGTGGTAGATGAGCCTTTGAGGGTCCGACTCAGTCAATGCGCCCCTGACACAGCTCCTCCCCCTCAAGGTAAAACTGCCTAGGAAAGTACCCAAACCTCTGGTCATCCACCTTCGAAGATCACCGAAGGAAGATCCAGCACCCACTACGGTATCCGAACCCCTTGTGGTAAAGCTGCACAGAAAATCTCTGAAGCCATCGCTCATCTCGGGGAAAATAAGCTGGGAGAGTACGTAGTCGCTTACGCTGATGCTCCATCCCTAGATGATGTAATCCCTATATAAAAGATGCCTTATTTCATAAATAAAGGGCTATTTTTAAACTACTCGAAAATTGCACATCTCAACGTACTATATTTTCTAGAGTATGGTCTGGGTCTGCACCTGTATACACAGGTGAATACCACCTAAGCAGTCAACCAGATTCTCGCCTGTCAGAACTCCTAGTTTATAGTTTAGGCAAGAAAGAGGTGAGACAAACTTATTATCTTCGACAGAGTAGAAAGTCCCCAATCCTTCATCCCAGAAAAACTGTAGCCAGAGCTTGATACCAAAAAAAATAATATTTCACCGGTATAGTTCTCAAACAAAGCACCTCGTCCAAAAGATGGGATACAATCTGAAAGTCGCAAAGGGATTGAACTACGATAAAGGCTGACGATTGTTTCTGCGACTGCGGGCTCCTACAGGCAAGTCCGAGGACTACTACCATAAGACCAAACATGGCTTAGTGTATGTCACGCCTCCCATAACCCCTGAAGGCTCGGATGAAGAAGATGAGTTAAACTCTCACTCTTCAGAATCTTTCTCCTGAGACTCCGACATCGGTATCGGGGAGATTCTAAAGCAAATATTGTCTGCCAACATGATGTCAGCTGACTCTCAGAAAGACGATGAGGATCCACCAAAATCCTTTGAAATAGAACCGTGAGCCCAACGCCTAGACGCACAATGGGAGATACGGTTCGAACAATGAGAACCTCCTACTGAGGATGAAGTCGTACAAGTCAATCTAGACGACGAATTCTCCCCTAAACCTATCTTCATCAACAAGAGTCTGAGTAATGAGGATCGAGAATCCCAGCTACAGCTCGTCAAGAAATAAATCGATGTCTTTGTCTGGAGTTACGAAGACATACCGGGACTGGACCCCCAAATTACGGTCCACAAAATCAATATTTGGCCGAACGCTAAGCTAGTCAAGCAAACGCAATGGCATTTTCGGTCGAACATCATGAATGCCATCAAAGCTGAAGTCAACAAACTGATAGCTAGTGGCTTCATCCACAAAGAACAACATCCGGATTGGGTAGCCAAATCATGTATGTCGTCAAAAAGAATAGGAAGATCCGAATCTGCATCAAATTTCATGATCTAAATGCAGCCTGCCCTAAGGACGAGTTTCTCCTTTCGATCACATACATAATGATCTACAACACATGTGGCTTCGAGCGTACATCCTTCATGGACGAATTCTCAAGCTACAATCAAATTAAGATGTATCCTGAAGACGAGAAGCATACATCATTTCGAATACCGATAGGGGTATACTGCTACAAAGTTAAGCCCTTTGGTCTAAAGAATACGGGTGCTACATACCAGTAAGTGATAAGCACAATCTTTCGTAAATATCTACACAAGACGGTCGAGTGTTACGTTGGTGACATCGTCGTCAAGAGTCGCTCCAAAGATGATCACCTCCAGGACTTGAAGAATGTGTTCGACCTCATGCATGCGCACCAGCTCAAGATAAATCCCACCAAATATTTTCTAGGAGTCTCCAATGGCAAATTCCTAGGTTTTGTCATAACTTCGAAGGGTATCCACGTGGACCCTAACAAGACTAAAGAAATCCTCGAAATGCATCCACAGAAGAACCTCAAAGAACTTCGTGGCCTTTAAAGAAGACTGGCCTATATCAGGAGGTTCATATCAAATCTCTCTGGGCGTTGTCAGCCGTTCACTTAGCTCATGAAGAAGGGAGCCTCCTGTCTAGAATAAAGAATGCTAGCGCGCCTTTGACGACATCAAGGAATACCTCATGATCCCTCTAGTATTGGTAGCCCCAGTTATGGTAAAGCCCTTTCTGCTCTATGTATAAGCAATAGATCACTCTTTTGGCGCTCTGCTAGCCCAGAAGAGTGACGCATGTCACTAGCAAGCCATCTACTACCTCAGCAGGATGATGGTCAGTGCGGAGCACAGATATAATCCCGTCAAGAAGGAGTGCCTTGCTCTAGTCTTTGATATACAGAAAACTCGACATTACTTGACATGACAAATGGTCTATGTGATCTCATAGGTCAACCCCCTCAGGGTCCTCATGACCAAACCCGGGGTACTCAACTCCCGCCTGGCTACGTAGGTAATACTGTTGTCACCATATGATATGATATTTGTTCCACAAAAATCTATCAAGGGGCAAGCATTAGCTAACTTCCTGGCTACCTATCCGGTGCCAGAAACTTCAAAACTCTACGAAAAGATCCACGATGAAGTTGCAAACTCAAACACCGTGATGAGCGCAAAAACCGTTTGGCTAATATTCTTCAATGGTGCTTCGAGAGCAGGGACCAAAGGCGATATCTTCGCTGGAGTCGGGATAGTGTTGATCTCCCCCTACGATCTGGTCATCAACTGTGCCTACCCTCTCACAAATCCGTGAACCAACAATGTGGTGGCGTATAACACCCTCGTTATTAGACTCCAGCTCACTAAGAAAGTAGGAGCTGACTACCTAGAGGCCTACGACGACTCTAAGATGATCGTTAGTCAGGTCCGAAGAAAGTACAAATTCCAGCATAAGGATTTGATTCCGTAGCACCAAGCGACACTCGGTATAATCTCTACCTTCGGGGGGTTCTTCATAGAGCACATCCCTCGACTACAAAATATTGAGGCTGACACCCTTGTCGGTCTCGCTGCCTCCTTGGTCATCCCTACCAATACTCACCAGCCAATTATCTTAGTCAGCCAAGATCTAGTCTGCCCGAAAATAACCTCTACATGTGTCTAAGCTACGCCGCAGAGGCAAAAACTGGCTTCCGGGACTGGAGGCTCCCATTTATCGACTATGCAGTCTATAGGATCTTCCCTGAAGACTCGAAGAAAGCTACTTCCATCAGAAGACATTCCCTCTGAATCTACTACGATATGGCTACCAAAATATTGTATCGTCGTTCGTATGATGGACTTTTAATACGGTGCCTATTGGATACAGGGGCCAGATAGGCACTTCGAGAAGCCAATGACGGTGCCTGTGGTGCCTATCAATATGTTCCTAAGCTACAAGTTCGTCTCATGCATTTGGGCTATTACTGGCCAACGATGGTAGCGGATGTTGTCAACTATGCTAGGAAGTGCCAAGCGTGCCAAATCCACGTTGACTTCATCCATCAACCCTCAGAGTTCCTATACCCGACCGTTGCGTCTTGGCCATTTGAGGCGTGGGGGATGGATATCATTGGACCGATTAGCCCACCTTCATCGAAGGGACATCGACTCATCTTCGCCATCACAGACTACTTTTCCAAGTAGAAAGAAGTTATTCCGCTCGCTGAAGTAAAGACGTTAAACATAATCTTTTTTTTTTAAACATCACGTTATATATCGCTTCGGCTTGCCACGAAGGGTCATCCATGACAACGATCCACAATTTGCAAATCATGTATTCTACCGGTTTTACGATAAAAATTGGATTCATAATATAGCATCGACTTCCTACAACCTGGCAACAAACGGTTTGGCTGAGGTGTTCAACAAAACCATTATCAAGCTCCTCAAGAAGTTTGTTTTATCTAACAAGTACGACTAGAATGAGAAAATGGATGAATATCTCTGGGCCTATCGTACAATGGTCCGGACGCCAACTGGTAGCACACCATTCTCCTTAGTCTACGAGAGTAAAACAATCCTCCCTCTCGAGGTCCAAATTACCTTGCTCCGAGTGGCTCTCTCCAACCAGCTAACCGTCGACGACAATCACCACCGACGGCTACAAGAATTGGAAGCACTCGACGAGAAGTGCCTTTTAGCTCAACAACATATTAATCTGTACCAGACACATCTTTTTGTTGCCTTCAACAAACGGGTCAAGAGAGAACTTTCCAAGTGGGTGACCTTGTCTTGATGGTAAGAAGACCAATGGTTATGACCCACAAGACGGCCGATAAATTCCAGCCTAAATGGGAGGGCTCGTTCGTCGTGGAGTTTGTATTCTCCAATGGCACCTACAAGCTCGTAAAATCCAATGGCAACTTGCTCATGAAGCCCATCAATGGCAAGTTTCTAAAAAAGTACTATGTCTAAGCTAGGTTTGTACTTCTTCTTATCCCCAGCAGGATAACATAGATGTATAGGGTTTCCACTCCTTGTTCATCCCCAGCAAATGCCTTTTCACAATATTCCTTAATAAGCCATTATCGGTATTCAAGAGTCCTGGATACGTAACAGATAATGGATCCTCAAAAGCTCCCCAGTGGAGCAATTTTCAGATCCACCTACACACTCCCGCATGGACCACTCAAAAATTAGTCTTGTTAGACGCTAGCCATGTCCATATTACCTCTGAGCTATCAGCCTAACAATCTCGTGGAGTAACTCTCAGGTCTATCTACATTCCCGGATAGACCACACTCAACCAATCACTCCTCAGTGAGTTCTCGAATATTGGTTCACATCCATATTACCTCTGAACTACTATCCTAATATTTATTCCCGATCGTGTTTACCATGTCCATATGACCTTTGAGCAAACCTCCTGGGTTTGGCTATCGATTATCATGTCCAGATTACCTCTGATATCGGTTATCATCTCAACTTATCACCCGTACTTAACTATAAGTATACTAGTGATGTTAAGTCCACAAAACCTGCCATATCCATACCACCTCTGGCAGGGCTTGTCTCGAACCTACTACTTGTACTCCAGTGTGGAAGAAGTAATAGATTTACCTAAGTCCCTAATGAAACATCCTAAATAGACTATGATATTGTACTACATTCATATTACCTCTGGTACGATATCCAAAGTCCACAACATATAATGTGACAAATACAAAAGAGAAATTCTAAAAAATGAGAGACTTTATTGAGTAATATTCAAGATCATGAGTACATATAATAAAAATTCATTACATTCAAGGGTTTTTCATTAGTATTCAAGGTCATGAGTATAGGGCTTACATGAAGTCTCGCAGATATGAACCTTTTTTATTAGAGGCGCCCCTCCGTGTTGTCGTTGCTACCGTTACAAGTCGAGCCCGTAGCAGAACTCAATGCTTTCTGGATCATCCCTCCGTAGTGTAAACCTTAATATATGGAAAAGAATCCATACCGACGGATAGCAGGGGGGAGAAGGAGAAGGCTCTCTACAATCATGCGGGAAGACCAAAGACAGGAATGTTAATTAATCCAAATTCTGTCATCGACACCGTAGGCCCCTAGCTGGTAGCAAACCGCATAAAGGGAGAAATATAGCTAGCACGCTGCATGAACAAGGACAGCTCAGTGCATGACACAGGATGTTCATCCTTGTCTCCTGGATTACTTTTTACCGAACTGTCCTCGTCTCCTAGATCAGGTCTTGGCAAACCACCGCATAAAGTTGGTCTTCACCCTGAATAATGGGTGTTATGATATCCTTCCATGCTCCATTATGAGAAGTACGAAGGAGGACAAAGCCTGCATAAAGAAAATATATGGCATTAGCAAACAAAGATAATATAAAATCTATACGGCAGAGCCTAGTCGGCCCATGAGGTACCTTCCATGCGGCAGAGCCACAATGGTCGCATGCCAGATCAAGCCTTCTTCCATGCGAAAGAGTCATGGTTGTCGCATGTCCAGGTCTAACCTTCATCCATGTGGCAGGATCTTAGCTGTCACATGATGGTTGCCCATCCATGCGACAGACTAATGAGGAAAGCCCGTACATGTTCATGATGATCTCTCATCCATGCGACAAGGCTGTGTAAAAATTCAGCGTGTGCTCTAGAAGATTTCTCATCCACGCAGTAAGACTGTGTACGGGTGTCTCTTTTTTCATGGAAACCCAACACGAAGAACGCGGTGTACCCCTACCTCCGTGTAAAAAGTCAAAATTAGGGGGCCAAGGAGCAAGACCGCCACTGACGAACTCATCAGCGAGAAGGGCCGCAGCCTGTGGAATCCTTCGTAGGAAAAGAAGGAAGAAAGAAAAGAGATAAAATTTCTCTCTCTCCCCCTGACTGCCTATTTATGGGCTCCAAAATCACGTAAAAGGATCGAGGCAATGAACCGAGCGGTTAATGAGATGAACCTGATACCTCGATCCGCATGATCCTCTCTAATCTCCTCAAAAATTGATTCCTCGGACCCCATGTCAGAGACGACACAAAATCCTAAGAGATCATGTCAGAGATCCGCTAGGAGACCGAAGAAAATCCTCATTAAATGATCGGACAGCCTGTTAGAGATAACTATGCGGCAACATGGCTATACGACATATCACCCCTATACGGCAAAAAAGTGCTCGATCATGCTTATTATTCAAAGTATTCCAAATTTCTCATTTTGGAAACTTTGAAAGGGCTCTTGTTGAACCATAAAAAATTATGCAGGCCGCATAAAGGTCATGCCTTCCATAAAAAATAAAACCAAGCCTCAAAGAACCACTATGCAACCTGAACAACTAAATTACAGAGAAGCCACATGCGGCCTGGTCAACCCAATATTTATAAGCCGCATAGTATACTCTATGTGGCATGAACAACCAATTTACAGAGAAGCCACATGCGACCTGATCAACGAAAGATCTAGAAGCCGGCCTGAACAACCACAGAGCAGGGGGGCCGCATAAACTCCCCCTCTGACATAATATTCGATGACTGTTAGACTCTGACACATCACTCGTCACACTCAGATGCTTCGAGATTCGAGATGACGGCTCAGGAAAATACAGAAAGTCACATCATATATTGATGGCCTCGATAAAACGTGCCACACCATGTGTCCATTCATATGCGGCTATATTCCTATGCGGCCTCGTTATCATGTGGCCAGAGTGTCTATTCTACCAAGGCCAGACAAGATTTTATATATGGCTATGTACCCATGTGGTCTCGCCATCATGTACGTGCCACGACGATATACGGCCAAGACTTTATGCGGCTCTCGACTTACAGCATCTTTCTGTTACAAACAAAGATGATTTCTCGTACAATCAATATTGACTACGTGTCCAGCCGACCAAGTTACGCACGCAACAACCCCAAGATCTCTTCAACAACATATCATAACTAAGACCATATGGCAGCTTGCCCGTGGCATGCGGCCCAGTTATAACCTTAATCTGTTGAAGGAGCCCCCATGTGTCCACTAAACAGAGGCATATGAGGCATCTATAGCCCGTCATCCTGACGACTATAAATAGTAAGGTAGCACATCCACATAGGGGGAGCAAAAAAAGAGGGCAACGGGCACAAGAGAGAGAACCGAAACGCATTTCCTCACTCCCGCATCAGACTGTCAACGGAGTAAAAGAGTCACTACAGCACTCAATCTCTATCGTCACACCCCATAATAAAAAAAGTGTACTTAGATTGTCTATCGAGGTTCTCTTTGAACTTTATTTAGTTTGTTGTTAAAATAATTCTAATTTAATGGCGAACAGCTGTAGGACATAATTTGTCGTAATTGTTTGATTTCTAGTCTAGTCTAGTCCCGTCCTGATTTATTTTTAACAACTGATCCTGAAAATAGTAATTGAAGCTTGACTCAAATTATCCCTATTTAATACTCTAGAGCATGTTTAACTATTAATTTTACCGGTTGCACTTATTTAAATGTTCGTTATGCTATTTATAACTGATTTGTCTGCATGCAGGTTTTAGTTCATAAGTTGGCTCCCTTGTGGTACTTGATGTTTGGGTATGACCCTACTGGTTTTGTATGGCCAAATTTTGGAGCAGAACCACAGGATCTCCCATTTTTTCCTGCCTCAAGATGGTGAACACCAGGAGCACCCGAGGACATGAGTGGGTTTATTCTTCATCACCCACTTGATCTTGTACCTATTACTTTTGAGCCATTTAGCCACCGAGTACGTGTTTAGCTCATGTTTTAGAACTTGATATTCTAGCCTGCGGGCCTACATATAAAGCGTATTCTAGACTATAGCTAGATCTGATCATTTAAATATTGTACTCTTGCTAGTTCTTTATTTTGTAACTAGCTTCATGATCATCTATGTATGTATAGTTTTGGATGTCTTACTGTTATATGTTTGGTGATCTACATCTTGTAACTTATTATTTTTTTGAGATTGAGACACCTAGGATTCTTGACCCAGGATTTCCTGATGGATTGTAGAGTAAACCCTCACATGTCTAGACAGCCCTGACTGTATCTCGGGGTATGGAGTACTCTGGTATACGTAGCCAGCTTTGTCTGCCCCCGCTCTCTAGGATTCTGGTTCTGGGACGTGACAGCTCGGCTAGCGACCCTCGCCAAATATACCTACAAACATATAGATAACAACGTTCGTAACATTAGCGAACATCAGAGGGTATCTGCATTTATAGATCTTATATCATCAAGGGTCATCATCTCCCATAGTTCATTCGGATATTATGGTTCACCAAGGGGGTAGCCTATACGCCTACTAAATGTCCTTCCCAACTCCGTAATAGTACTGTTCGTATCGAATGTCTGATACATCCAGTCTGGCACTGACATGTATTATTGTCCAACGTCTAGTATATTAAGATTTGTGTATCCAGTCTAATATGTGAAAGCATATAATATCATGTAATAAGGCTGAAAATAAGGAACATGAATCAACAGATACGATATCTCATGCAATGGGTAATGAACTATACTTAACAGGTAATTACAATAAATTATGGAGGCAAGGTATACTTCCATGTAGTTCGTCCAAAACTAAAATGAGTCTGCAATTACCAAAAGTGGTATCCAAGTCTAGGCACGTGCTATTGCCGCTACAGTATGAGGAAATCTATCAAAATCAAACAACCAGCCAAGAGTTACTCACTATATTTATATACCTAATTTTATGGGCAGAAACCTTATTAGGATTTTATTTAAGAAAAGACCTTTATACTTACTTATAGTCAATAGCTTACAATATTATTCATATTTATATAGCATATAAATAAATATTCATAAACATATATCTATAAAAGTCATATAGTTAGTTATCCCAAACCTTTTTAGGTAAACATATTTATAATACAAAAAAATATGTATATTTACATATATGATACTATATATAATTAAAAACATATTTATGAGTACAAATACATAATTTGGTTTATATATACATATACATGTTTATCGACCACAACATTAATCAAGCAAACCCAAGCTGCCAGCAACAGGATTCACTTCAGCCCAAATTAAATACTTTCCTTCATGTTAACTTCCATGCCCATACAAGCCACTCTATTTTCTTCGTGTTCCAAATCAAGAACACAAATGTTCTTTCTCTTCCTTAGTTCTCAATCAGACAAGCCCAAACTTTCCCTTCCTTTATTTTTTTTTCCCTTAAGCCTAGATTTCAATTCCAGCCGCTTGGCCATATCCCTATAAAATCTTTATATAGCAGAAGAAGCAACATGGTAAACCCTAACCGCAATCTTTTTTTTTCCTTCTCACTGTTTCATTCGCGGCACTGGAGTAGTAGTGGTGATGGTGAGGTGGTGGTTGTGTAGTCTTGGTGGCCGGGAATAGCGTGAGTAATATAGGTGGTGGTTAGAGTTGGGTCGCTGAGTTTCGATAAACATGTATATGTATATATAAACCAAATTATGTATTTTTACTCATAAATATGTTTTTAATTATATATAGTATCACATATGTAAATATACATATCTTTTTGTATTATAAATATGTTTACCTAAAAAGGTTTGGGATAACTAACTATATGACTTTTATAGATATATGTTTATGAATATTTATTTATATGCTATATAAATATGAATAATATTGTAATCTATTGACTACAAGTAAGTGTAAAGGTATTTTCTTAAATAAAATCCTAATAGGGTTTCTGCCCATAAAATTAGGTATATAAATATAGTGAGTAACTCTCGGCTGGTTGTTTGATTTGGGTAAATTTTCTCATACTGTAGTGGCAATAGCACATGCCTAGACTTGGATACGACTTTTGGTACTTGCAAGACTCATCTATGTTTTTGACGAAACACATGCAAGTATACCTTGCCTCCATAATTATGAATTCAACTCAAGCCAAAATAGACAAAGGCAAGCCCCTTGATTCAAGAAAGATTACCGATTACTAAAATTTTCTTTGTATATAGGAGATCCTAGCATCTTTTGGTTGGTCAGAAACTACATAACTATTAATTGTTTGTTTAGAATCATTCTTTAGATTTCAGAATAGATTCTATTTTTTGTTATTTTTTTGAAATATAAAATTCTAACTAGTTTTATCTTTTTTTCTTACCAATAAAAAAGGACAAGCTTCTTCATTCAACTTTAATATTAACTTTCATGATATGTGTATAACCCATTAAGGATCGGGTATAAGATTTCATTTGTAAATTTTATATCTAAATCCTCCCATCAACTATTGTTCGTCGAATGTTTGTAATCAAGTTGTCTATTTTCCTAAATCATCTTGTCTTATTAATTTTAGTACTCTATTTCAATAAATTCTCGAGAACCGTTTATTGTCTTGAGTTGACCCAAAGGTTCCTCAAGTCTAGTTCATCACAATATACTCCTCATCCAGCTATAAGTTTGATAGGAGTCGTCATCCAATATAGATGGTCTAATATATCTATTCTAGAACTGTAGCATCTATGAATATTACCAATCCTTCAATCTACTGTCACTAACCTATTACTCTATCTTAGATTCTATTACCGTCAATTGTATCATCACAATAAAATCCTCAAGTCTCTCCATTCTTAATCATCCTCAAAACTTTTATATATAGTCAACACGATTATTCAAATCTACCTGGAAGCTCGACTTTTGTGTCCACTACACTCTCAGTTCCAACCTAGCCATTTATCCTTAAAATAATTTAACGAGCCAACATTTCATTCATTATTATTCATCAAATATGTATAACCCTAAATATTAATAAGGTATCACTCACATACCTAATCATTAATGCTTTTCTCATGCTCGACCCTGATTAACCTCTAGCATATAAGTCTCAATCATAATTGGACTGGCATTCTTCCAATTTCGTGCGACAGCATCAGCACGGCAAGTTTGGACTGGCATTCATCAAATATGTATAACCCTAAATATATATAGGAAGACTTGGATAATTAAACAGGTGGTGGAAGAGAGAAGCAAAGGAAAATCTAGTTTATCCTAAGTTTGTGTATGAAGGAGGATTCGTTAGTTGTAAACAATACTCTCGGAGGAGGAGATTTGAAAGATTAAATTTATATTTTTATTATTATCATTTCCTTCTTCTTAACAGTTTAAAACCAAGTATCTATCTATGTAATTTTCTTTTCCTATCTACTTAGCTGTCATTTTCTAATTCATACTTATATTGACTTCTATTTGAATTTTATTTTGGTCTACTTATATTTTTGAATATTTATACGTATTTATATTTAGTTTAAATTGGAGTTAACTGTTAGATAAATATCTTTAAAATTGATTTCAAGAAGAATTTATTTATTTCACTAATTTATTAAAAAACACTTCTAATACTTATTGACTATTTATTCATAGTTTGTGGTCTAACTATCGAAATTGAAAAAATTAAAGAAAATTTTATTTGAATTCTGAATATGGGGGTTTATATCATACCCACCTTAAAATAATTCCGTACTCAAAATTTAAGGAGAACAATCAATATAAAATGAAAGGTGGGGTGGGTGGGAAGGGGGAGAGGGGGGAGGGTTATATACTAGTTGTAATTATTTATAAGGGTAGTCTATGATACTATAAGCCTCTAACAAACTAACCATGAAATTATTAACCTACTTATCATGAGAGAATTTTAGTTTCTAGCTCTACTTAACTCTTCTAATTCTCCACTTTAGATATATTAAAATCTTTTGAACACTCCACATATTTTTGAGCCTCAAAAACATCCATCTCCCAAGTCACCCTTTTAACTATAATGTCAATATCTTCCAAGTCTTTATTTCTTACACAATTTTTTTTATCATCAAACCCATTTTTTTCAATTACAAATACCACAGGATCCTAATACTTGAAAATTTTGTTTTCACTAAAAAGAAATTTCCTAACCATTGTCTACTACTCAGCCTCTACTCTTATCATAATCTCCTCAAAGCTTAAATGTCCAATTTTATTCAATCGGTCGTTTTCAAATTTTAAATATTTGGAATTTCTTATTCATCAAAATTTAAATTTAATTTTTCATGCTCAAATTTCAATTGATGATTCAATCCTCAAAATTCAAAATGTTAATGAAATCCTCACATAGTAAAGTTTAAATCGCACTCAATCCACAAGACACTCTTCTCCTAAAAGTAAAATCCCTATCGTCAAGTCTTTTTTTCCAAATTAACTCAAATAAATCACTGAAATTTTTTGAAGTCAAAAGCACTTAAATCTTTCAATTTTACAACATCTACCCACCTTAGAATCCACCAATCTTTCATAAACACAAGATTATATCCTCAAGAAAAATCTTCTTAAATCAATCAATGGTGTTATTCTAAAAAAAACTTAATATTTTCTTAACTTAAATTATATCCCTTCTAATACATCTTTAATTGCCAAATTAAGTAATCCAACTAACAATGTTATTGGCTTGTGGGTATATACCTAGTACTACCCATTTTTCTAATCTCTATTAAGCACGAGCGTTCAACCCTCCAGAAATATGGAGAGATGAGAAACAAGGATAGTGAGGTCAAAGAGATTAATTAAAAACAAAATACAGAGGCCAAGGGAGATGATCAAATTCAATGGGAGTTTTTAAATCAGATGTGGATCAAGATGGTACACTAAATCTCATCCACAGAAATAAAAAAAAAAACTAATCAATAAATCAAAAGAAACAAGTATGAAATAGTCCAAGAATGGTGGTATTTCAATCATGAAACTAGCTTCATAGCAGATGGAAGGTTACAACTATCATTTAGAGAATGGTGGTATTCCCCAAACCTTCTCAAAAAGGTAAAGAGCCGGCTTTCCTAGCTTCTGATGACAAAGTAATCAATCCGTCTTATGAAGAACTGGAAAATGAGCCAGTAGTTGAGTTAGGGGTACCAATTGATACTGACTCCTTAAAGGAGCGAGCACCACCTATCAAAATTTTGGAGAACATAACACATTTTGAGTCTCATAATGCAACAGTACCCGCTATCGATCTAGCAACTACTGCAGAAGCTTATGCATCAGTTAAAAAGTTGGCCGAGTATGTTTCTTGCCCAACTTTTATTAGATTAAATTTTCGCACTTCAGGCTGCCATAATACGAGTTGGGATAACGACAGACCAGGCTGGGATGAGCCGAGGTGTCATTTTGCCCTCTTCACCTAGATTAATTTTTTTTAACTTTACATTATATTGTACTGATAATATTTCAATGAATTGCAAGTCCATCGATTCAAGGAGAAGCTCCCTCCCTATATCTGAGACTTTTTTAAGAGATTACTCAGGAATCTACTGAAGCAACTGTCTATGAAGCTACTGGTGCTGCTCTTGGCCCTATAAAACCTACAACTGAACAAATGGGGGTCGATATCGAGAACCCTTCTCTAGTAAACTGACTGTATTTCATGGCACTAGAAATATAGAGCCTCAGGAACCGCAAGTGAGTGATGTCTCCTATGCGGTTGCAATTATAAAACTTTATCCTTGGAAGTCTTATTTTCTTAATAGTTTGACATAACTACTAAAAAATATCTTCTCTCAGCTATTTCATCCCTTGTCGTGCAACCAACGACTAAGGTTGTCGAGTCTAGACGTACGATCGAAATGAGACTATCGGCTCCTCGTTTGATAAATCCTGTAGTGAGGGTGCCCATGAATCCAACTACTGACACTACCAAAATAATACATAATTGCGACGTCAAAAAACGTCGCTAATAGGTAAAAAATGTCGTTAAAATATATAGCAATATAATTAGCGACGTTTTGGTATTGTTGCGTAATCCATGGCCGCTGACAAAAAATTCGTAACTATTCGTCACTATAGTGACGTATATTTGCGACGCGTATACGTCACCAAATATTTTGTTATTAGCGATGTTCACCTACGCGACGTCGGTATATCAGTGACGTTGTATATTTTCACATAACGTCGCCAAATCAGCGATATTATCATCGACGTTTTGCTACATCAATGCTGACCTGATAGAAATTGCGATGTCAGCTTTTTAGTAACGTGTAGCGACGTTTTGACACAGATTAGCGACATCCCTGATACCAGTTAGCAATATTTTTACACAATTTAGCGACACTGTCACGTCGGTAAACGTTGCAGAATGTCGCTATATTTTAAAAAAACAAGAAAAAAATATGCAATTTCTAAAATTATTTTCCAACAAAAGTCTGCCTGCAGTTATAAAATCACAATTTATATAAATAGACCCGGAGCAACCTTCCGTTGAACTCTCTAGGTTCGTCGACCTCTTCGGTGGAACACTCAACACTAGTACATACACAAACACGTCAAGAATATCGAAACACGCAGGAATGTCCCAACAAATAAATACATGAATCTAAAATAATGTCACATCCGTCTAATCCAAATAATGTAGTGGAAAGTATAAATAAATACACCAAATATCCAAGAATGGGCCAATACACACAAACATACTAAAAAAGTCTTAATAAGAACTACTGCGGATCAGGAGGAGGAGGAGTAACATTGTCGCTCATCTGGGATAAGAGGAAGCCATACTCCTCCAGAGAAAGCATCATCGGTCCTGATAGAGGAGGCAGTGGAGTCGATGGAGTCGGTGTCGGTGTCGATGCCGGCGGACTAGGAGGACATATCTGCTCCAATGCTAGCAGTCGACCACTGTATGAATCCATGGCAGATACCATCCTCGAAGTGTTCGTCTCCACCGTCCGACTCAACAAATCCTGCATCGCATGTATCCACGCAAGTGAGTCGCTCATGGTCATATGCGACCCCTCCAGCTCCGCATGTCTGCGCTCCTTAGACGCGGCCAGAGTCACCAAGTTGCACTTTGTCGTCTGGCTCACAGTCCTAAGCTCTATAAGGTTGTGCTCGATCGTTTGGCTCAGAGTCATAATCTCCAATAGGCTATGCTCGAGCGCATCAAAACGTGCGGTGATCGTCACATCGTCGGTCTACGACTGAGACTGTGGCTGCTCCATAATCCTCCATAGCAACTCGTCACACAGGTCAGCAATATGACTGTCAACGCTCTCCTAGTCTCGTACAGACATCTGCAAAGGCTGCGAGGAATGCACACTGCCATAGGGGGACCTGGATGACTGTGTCAAAACAAAGGCGTCGTAGGATCTCGTACCGTAGTATATAGCCCTCTGAAGACCACCAAAGGCGGTCATCCAGAGCTCGTCCGCCGACGGAGCTGTAGAGGGCTGCGAGAAAGTACCAGCCCCTCCCTCTGCAGGTGCACTAGCTGCCCACTCACGTAGTCTAAGATACTCGTCCTAAACAAATGGTTGCTAACGTCTAAGGTACTTATTACTAACTTAATAGATATTTATTTGCATATTTTCAAAGTTATATTAAAACTAACACAAGGTAAAGTAACGTAAATAGGTCTGCATAGGTAGTAATTCATATCCATTAATATACTTCTGAAAAGATAGATACACATGATTGTTCAAGTATATATCGTTCAAAGGCTTGCAACAGTAATAACATGAAGACGTGATTTCAAACTTAGAAGACGTACAACTCCGATTTTAAACTCCATTAAATGGACGGCTCATAATAATAAACACGTGTTCCCTTGTGATTCATTATCTAAAAAGGAAATTTACTGAGAGTTATACAAGATTTTGAAAAAAATCCTAGAAAAGGCTAAGTATTATAAATTATCTGAAAAGGCTGAGAGGCCTTTGTTTACTCCTCTAAAAATACCCTGAAAGGACTTGAAATCTAGTTCTCACCACAAGTCTTTTTAGATATTTAGATCCTTTCATTCTTTGTCTTTTCTGGTGTAACTCTAATAGCCTCAAAAGGCTTGCAGATTAATTTTCTTTTCACATAATGGACCACGAAGGAACACTTGACTTTGGAGTGTCCAACATAGGTAGAACCTAAGTATTTAACATGGTAGAACCTAAAAGCCTAGTCACTACTATTCTAGAACTAAAAGCCTCAAAAATTTTGTTTCAGAGAATGGCTCACATGGAACACGTGGACTCTCATATACTTGACACACACACACACAAGGTACTACCCATACCCAAACACAATATCTTGACTAAAATATAAACTCAAATTTTCTTATTACTTAACTATGACATTAACTCACACTCACTAATCTTAACTGCACACAGACATACACATAGAACATTGTATATGATACTCTCTGGTACACACTATGCACACACTATCTCCTTCTAGGTACTTATCTACCTATAGGATACTCACTCATGTATAACTGATACACATATGCACATACAATCTTAACTAGAAATTTGCACATTACATATAAAATTTAGAGATATATAACTTTATTTTACTTATATATTTATATTTTTTTTATGTAAATCTATGTAAACACTAAAAATTTAAACAGAACGGATTGGAATGGGTTGGACCTAACCCTAGTTTCGTGTAAGTGTCAGTGTTTGTGTGTCCGTGTCATGTCTATGTTTGTGTCTATTTTTTGTGTCTGTGTCATGTCTGTGTTTGTGTGTCCTTCAAACTAGACCTAACCCTAGTTTCGTGTCAACGTTTTTGTGTCCATGTCGTGTCTGTGTTTGTGTGTCTGTATCATGTTAGTGTATGTATGTATGTGTGTCATGTCAGTGTGTGTGTGTGTGTGTGTATGTGTGTCGATCATGTCAGAGAAAGAGAGAGAGAGAGAGGGGGTTAGGGTTTACCTGAGCCGCCGGAGGGAGTCGCGGGGGAGCACCGTCGAAGCCGGAGGTCGAGGGGGAGCACCGCCGGAGGGGGTCGAAACCCTAACCCTAACCAAACTAAGATAGTTAGAGAGAGAGAGAGAGAGAGAGGGGGGAGGGGGGTTAGGGTTTACCTGAGCCGTCGATCAAAGGGGGTCGAGGGAGGGAGCACGGTGGCGCCAGAGGAAAAGGTCGCAGGAGGCTCGTGAGGGGAAGGGGGGAATTTTTAGAGAAATATTTTGGAATGTGGGAATAAAATCGTTCTGGAAACCTATATAAAAAATGTTAGCGACGTTTTAAACATACGTCGCTAACGTCGCTGAGGTTATAATATTTAGCAACCTATGTAATATTACGTCACTAAAGTCGCTACAATAAAAATAATAGCGACAACTTACGATATTTGGCGACATCGGCTTCTGCAATATTATTGATAGTCGTTATGCGTCGCTGCTAGTCGCTAACAGCGACGCCATGCAACATTATTTTTTGATGTCGCTAAATTCATAAAATATAGCGGCGTTTGAAAAAGACGTCGCTAAAAACGTCGTTATTTTTTTATATTTTGATACTTTGAATTAGGAATGAACGCACTGGTGAACATCCAGGTGACAGGATTTTAGGGTACACTGGAGAAGGGCATTCCTCTTATGACTGATAGGTGCATTCAATTTGTTATAATTAAAATAACTGCTAAATATCAAATTGACTCGATCAAATTATATGACGGCTTTGAAGACCTAGCTCAAGAGTTAGAGATAATTTTAAAGGAGTTAGAAAGTTTAATTCTTTATCTAATCCAACAGGGAAAGGGAGATCCTACTCCTCTTATCTCTGAAGAGTAAAACAAGCCCACTTCTGAAGTTGTCACACTTCAAGCAGACTATGAGAAAAAGAAACAGATCCGTGAACAGGAGACAAGTCTACTCAACGCTGAATGGGATAAAATCCCCTCTATCATATGCTTCCAATTATTTATACATGAGACTATTATGTACCTTCAAGATTACTGAACTAGAACAACAAATTTGAGAATCGTATAGGGTGCTTGAAGCCCTAAAGGAAGACTCGTGGATTGCAACTGAGGAGTGCAATACACTGAATGCAAAAGCTGCTCACGTTGAACAGGCCAACGAAAAGATTGAACAATAGTAGACCAGGAAATCTGAAAAGTATGTTCTCCTTGGCAAATATGAAGATGACACTCTCTGTAGGGTAGAAGGCAAACTTAGAGACCAAAGTAGAAAAGACTCAGAGATGGAGGCACTGAGGAGGAGAATTAATGAGCTATCCAAACCTCCTCAATAATTTTCCATAATGTATGAGGTTTTACAAGACTATTTTTTTATATTAAATTTTTTTGCCAAAGTTTGTTTGTGTATATAATTAAAACTTTTGTTGTTCAGAGGTATGGCGGACATGGTAACAAAATTTTGATTTTAGGAGCACAAGATTTTTTCAAAGGTAATGTGGACGTGACAAATATCTATGACTCTTTTGGGGAGATGGATAAGGATAATTCCACTAAATTTTTTTAAGTAAACTTACTATCTATGTCATACCTAAATCTAGGTACACATAGTAAATATTAAAAAATAAGATTATCAGATATGATGTATACGTGATAGTTAACCTTAAATAAATGACCTATTTACTCAGAGGTAATATGCATATGTGAAAAAGTCATAGAATTCCACTAGGGAATGAGTTTGACTAATAGAAGTTTAGGAAGATGGTTCAGAGGTGATATGGCATGATAATTTTCTTAGAATATTACTGACTCAACTAGTGACTTGCAATAGGATTGTTACGAGGACATCTCGCAAACATAGATTATTCTTAAGTCAAGTGGGGATTAGAAATAAGAAATCTTTAGATCAACCCGGGTCTAAAGATCATGCTTTCGATCTTTTGTGTAAAAAAACTTAATTTATGATCTCAACGAGAATATTTCATAGGATCTGAGGACAATTCCACTAAAGAAATTTTATGGATCTATTACCCATTGTGTCACACCCCAGTCCCAAAATACGTGGGACCAGACACGTGGCAATGGCCAACTGGTACGACTCCGTAGGGCTTTTCAATTTAATAGACCCGACGAAGCGCACTTACACTGTCCATGGTCAAGTGATCCAATTAATAATCTATTTCTAACATGCAACAACTAAAACTAAATCTCAATGGTAAATAATCTCAAGAAAGAACGATACGCATCATCAGTCTGCAGCCCAATAATACATCCGTTCGAATAGGCCAAAAGAACAACATAGGTCTATAAACACTAGGCTATAAAAGCAGAATCAAAATGGAAAGTAGTACATGACTGTAATAGCTAAAAATATAAAGATACCTGCAACGATGTCCACACTCCATTAGATCAAGCATCCTACAAACTGCACAAATAACATGGAAGGGAACCAGGTCCTCAGATGGACGTAACAAGATACGAAAATACATGCCATAAAGTAAATACTATGAAAACTCAAGGGTGAACTAACCAGTTAAGTGAAAATATAATTTGAGGACAACTTAGTACATATGGGAAGTGTAGGCTAGACATATGCTGATATAATTTACCAATCACCGTGACTGGCTAGTATATGTCACATATGCCCCCATAACAAGGGCACTCTGCAATATAATAACGTCCAACTCCGAAGAGCGTGGCATCTGTACATGTAATATCCATCATTCCGGAGAACGTGGAATCTGAATTGTATAACGTCAATAACGCTCCGTAGAACGTGGAATCTAAATAGTATAACGTCCATATCGCTCCATAGAACGTGGAATCTAAATAGTATAACGTCCAAATCGTTCCGTCGAACGTGGAATATGAATAAAGGAAGTGGGTGTCCCATACGCCTACTATTTGTCCTCCCCGCCCAACGCCAATATACAAGTCGCGGATACGATGTGGACATCTCGTACTATAATACAAGTCACTAAAGAAATATACAACTAAGCTAAATACCGTCACACGTGCTGCTCATACTGATGGCCAGTCAAGCATGAAGCACGCGTCCCTACATGAACTCACTCTGTGCTATGCAAAGATACGTGTCAAGGCCTGGGAATTCATATTGATAACTTCACAACTTTAGGTGGGTCCACTAGACACTATGTCAGAGACAAGTCCTAACGTCAACGCCTTCGTTGACTGCACCCGAGTCTTTCTCGGACGCAGTTAAATACAATATTAAAATAATAAAATAATATAATATTAAAATAATAAAATATACAACTAAATAATAACTGAATTTAAACAGTACAACAAGGCAAGGTATACTTGCCTAGTAGCCAGGCGAAGATTCGAACACGAACTCGCTATGGGAGTAGCAGTGCAACAATGGAAACTGGAGATGATATCCCCGGATACTGTCAAAAATATCACCAACAGTCCCAAAATGAGTGAGATACTCAGAAAAGCATATACATACGTCCAATTTGGATACAGGGGCAAAAATGCAGTTTTTCGGTCAACATAGGGTCCACAAGTTGGCCCGTCTTGCACCGAAAAATGTGCCAGAGTCAAGGTTCTCCAATTTTATCAAACTTAGTGTCTACGAGTCCAGAACGATAATTTGAACCCAACGGAACATCCAGAACTAGATTCCGGTGAGTCGATCACGAAACCGCCCGTCATATGGGACCGTGGGGCCCACAAAACAATGTTTCATCGACGTTCTCATAATTGAACCAAACTTGGGTCACAGGACCAGCATAAAGCTGCGAATCCGATGGCGCAAGTTTCGTTACGAAATGACAGGCACACACGAAATTTGGACGAGTGTCAGAACATGACGATACAGTACTTTTCGACGAATACACGTTGATTCCGGTGTGCTCGCACATCCAAATTAAGTTTTGCGAAAGCCCACACGTACACGTTGACGATACGCATATTTTGGCGCAGTCGCTACAAGACGAGGTTGTCGGGATTGACGGGACCTACGTCGTATCGGAGAAATTTCAAATATTTTAAAAACCAATCTTTTTTTCGATTTGGAACTCAAATTACTATCTATAGAAATCAAACAAAATTATTCTAATTGAACATATATCATGAGGATCATGTAGTGAACACACATGCGAAGGGCACTCACAAAATGGTCGAGGGATGGAGGTAAAATTAAGCTGTGAAGGGGGTTAGTTGAGGCTCGCATATGCTGATTTGAAGAAGAAGAAGAAGAAGAAGAACAGCAGCGGCAACATCGTTCGCAGTCGCCACGATGGTTTAGAGGAGGAGAAGGTGAGGGGGAAGCCCTGGGGTGTCGCCGGTCGTCGAGGGAGTTCGGCGGTCATCGGGGGAGGGTGTTCGGTGTCCTGCTCCGGCCAGACTCGGCAGCAGTAGGCGTAGCACAGCAGTAGTCGTTGCCGCAGCGGTGGCACGCGACGATGATGGTAATGGGGATGACGAAGGGGGAATTGGTAGTGGTCGCGTAGGCGATGGTGGCGGTGGTCGTGGAGGCGAGGGTAGCATCGGGGATGGTGATAAGGGTGGCGGTGGCTCGAGTCTCCGGCAGGATGGAGGCGGGTATAGGAGATGGTGGATGGCCGGGGATCGAGTCGCTCGAGACGGTGGTGAAGGGTGGCGGTTGTGGGAGTTGGAGTCATAATGATGCGGTGCAGTCGGCGGTAAGCAGGTCGGGATTGGCCGCGGTGATGGTCGAGGGGAAGTGGAGGAGATGTCGAGGGAGGCTGTTCAGGCGGGGTCGTGCTCGGCGGAGGAGGCAGGCGATGTTGTTCGGGAGATTAGTAGGCTGAGGTGGGGTTGTTGTGACGAGGACGGGGAAGTCGAGGGATCGACGATGGCGAGGTGGTCGACTGTGGCTCTGGTGGGGCTGCTCGGTGGAGGAATGGAGGAACTGGGGTCCGGGGCTGCTCGCTTCGGCGGCGGAGGCTACTCTGGCGGGGATGGTGAGGAAGATGATGATGATGTGGCTGCTAATATATGGTTTAGGGTTAGCTTTCGGTTTGGAGATGAGGTTGTGTTTTTTAGGAGAGAGGGAGGTAGGTGTACATGTAGGGGAGAGAGAGAGGGGGCACTCCTTGGGATTAGGGCCGGCTAGGGCTCCTTGGGATGGGGTTGGGTGTTTACATGAAGTAAATTGGCGGTTGGAGATGTGGTATTGGGTTGAATGGAGGGCCAAGATTTGACATGGAGGAAAGTGTACAAAAGAAAAGAGAGAAAGAAGGGATTGGACCGGTCAAAGAGGGGGGATGAGGTTTTCTTCATTGGCCTTGACCAATAGGATGGTGACACATCATTGCACTTTTGCATAAAAGTCCTCAACAATTAGAAAATTGCACAAAAAGGGAATTTAGGATTGGATGAGGCAAAATACCATATTTGGAGTGATGTAGTGGATTAAAAGGGTATATGGTATTTAGTATGAGTCTCGAGGGTGTGAATGGGGGGTTTAGTTTAGTATTGGGTCTAGTTTTGGGTTAGGTTGGGTCCTTACACCAATTTAATTAAAATTAATGTAAATGGTGTTAGAAAATTAATTGGGAATACATAGGGTTAAAATTGGGTGGGACACAAGTGTCATAGATGTAGTAGACTCAGATTAGAATATAATCATAAATTGGTTTATACAAAAATGGGTCGAGATTGTGTCTCTAATATTATTTGGAACGGACAATGATGCAAAGTTGGATTTATTTGAATTTAAGAACGGACGTTTATAACGAATATTGTGCGACTAAAATGAAGCACAAGGGAAGGTATTTATGAGTTACACAAGGGTTAGAATGGAAGGATGGCACATCTAGGAAAATTGTGTGAAATTTGTTTGGAAGCAAATGCTAGTGTAGCACTCCAAATATCAAAGCAACGGTAAGTGCAATAAGTGATTAAAATATTGCACAATAAATCTAAAATATCGTGTTCTAATTCTAATTAAATCCAAATTAACCCTAGTCTCTCTATCTAAGCCAAGTAGACCAAAATTTGGTCGAGGGGTTTTACACATTGTGTATTTAAGACTCTTGAATATGGATAATAGCTTGTAAACATGTATCACTTTTTAGGGAATAAGATTTTATAAATATGATACTGCACACTTTACATTACAATGTCAACCCAACATGGATTAAATATAATATGTTTTTAGAAACTTGTCATTGATTGGCACCATGAGCAAGTCACCGTCTAGTTTTGCAAGACTGTAAGCTCTATTATAATATACTGATTCCATTATGAATGGGCCCTCCCATTTAGCTTAGAATTTGCCTTTACTTTGTGTGTCATGTCCATCGGTCTTCTTATGGATAAGACTAGATCACCGACTTTAAATACCCTTAAGTTAACCTTCTTGTTAAAGGCTTTGTAGATACGGGCCTGATATAACTTAATGTATCTTAAGCTTGTAAACATTTCTCGTCAAGTACTTCCAACTCTTATAGTCATAAGCGATCGTTGTCTTCGTTGTTCAATTCACTAGAGAGACACTCTTAGTGATAAGATCTGAATTCCCAGAGAAAGAACTACTTCACATCCGTAAACCAGGGAGTATAGCATACTACCGGTTGATGTTCATACCATTGTTTGGTAAGCCCATAAATATTTACCAACCTTCTTATTTCAGTCATGTTTATTAGAAAAAACAAACTTTTTAAGGAGCTTTGTAATCGTTTTGTTAAAAGCCGTTGCTAACCCGTTGACGATAGGGTTATATGTTATAGAAGCTATATTTTGTATCCTATTCTTATCGTAGAATCGATAGAATGCATGGCTTGTAATCTGTGACCCATTATCGTGTATGATCCTTCGCGGAATGTCAAAATGATAGATGACATGGTATTTGACAAAGTTAATTCCGTTGTACGTCTTTACTTTAATTAGTTGTATTGCTTCCATCCATTTGGAAGTAATCGGTTATCAAAAGGATGAACCGATGTCCTTTGATTGAAGGACTAATAGGACTAATAATGCGACCGTCGGGTATAGAAATTTCGATGGCTGATGTATAAAGTTCCCATAGATTTGGCAGGCCTTGTCCTTCCTGGCATAATCCATGTCATCTGCTACCATAATGGGCCAATAATAATCCATTCTTCTGAGGCAATCATGTATCTTAGGACCCGATTGGTGCGTGTCACATATATATTCATGAGCCTCTAGAAGGACATTCACGTCTGCATCAGACATACATTGGAACATAAGTTTGTCATATGACAACATTTTTGTCATTGTATCATAATAAAATCAGAAGGAGCATCTCTTGATAGAAATTACTTTCTTTGGATCGTCTGGAAGAATCACATAGATAATATAGATCATGAAAAAAAACCTCCAGACTCGGGGTTCAAGGTTTATCCCTGCCATGTGGCTTCAGTGAACATCAAAATTATACTTCGTACGAAATAATTCTCGACCCAATATGGTAATTGAATATTGTGTTTTAACTGGCACATCCAGGAAAACTACAAGTCCAACTAAAGTATCTACATCGATATTCTGTAGTCGAGGCACATGATCAATGTAAAATCCTTTGAAATCTACAGCTAGACCAAGAGTAGCCTGATGATATAGAATGAGGTCTTCATGCCACACTTTATATTTGTTTGTCATGGACAAAAGTTGCACTGAACTGTATATTGTGAACCTTTGAAGTTGTTTACAAGGTACAAAGAAACTTATAAAAGAATATCTAAGTGCAAGTAAGAAAAGAAATAAAATATTCTAGGAAAATGGTAGTTGTGGAGTTCTAATCTACGGTCGATCATTTTGCTCCTTGGACCACTTGAAAACGAGCATGAGGAACTTGCTAAGTCTCAAGCACAGGAGAATTTGGTAGCAAAAAAGGATCTATCACAAGACAAGATGCTTTTGATGATTTGGGATGGCACTGGTCCCACAATATTTATAGTCGTTCAACACTGTAATGGTTAGATTAGTACTGCGCAAAAAAATGTAATTATCCACTATGTTCACCATTTTTTTCGCATATTTGACGGTAACATCACCTACGCTAAAGTTATTGCTTGCAAAAATTAATGTCAGTTCGACACGTGGCCACTAGTAAGAGGAGATCTTCAATCGTGGTGACAACTGACTGTCCACGTCTTCTAAAATATCGACATTAAATGCACATGATATCCTCGATTTCTCAATCGTTCACTAACGGTTAGAATTTTTTATTCTTAATTGACAAATGCACACAATTCTTCTTCTTCGAAGGAAATTATGAATATATGCACACTTTTCATGTTAAACTCCATCTCGAGTTGCCATGTGGCATTATCTCCGAAGAAAGACAAAAGGGAAAGATTACCTGACGTCATTGCCGACCACTATATATAATCTTCATATGCTTTGTTGGAATGTCAGGCGTTGGGATTTAATGTCATTATGTCATTTAATAATGGACTTTATGGTTATCAACAAAAAAAAATGTGCACTCTGGTTACCTGCTGATGTTGAGAGACGAAAATGCGCTTTTCTCCGTTGCACAGGTTAAAAAGTGTGCTTTTAATTTGAACCATTCTGATTCCCCGCACAAATTTCCTTGGTCAGTGGATTTGACCAAATCATAATTGTTGTGCATATCTTTATATATCTTATGTGCCACCAGCTATTGACTTGGTCTTTGATTCGACACGGTCTTTAAGCCAGAACATTTTCTAAGGCGGTGCATGTGATTTTATAGGCACTATTACCAAAATTCGTTTGGCATTCTTTGGCACTCGAAACGTCACCCTCTTCCTTATAAATTGAGAGAGAGCTCTACCAAAGATTTTCAACTTGCCTCTTTCTTCACATAGGAATGAGCATGGCTGCTTTTCAGAGCAAGTCCAAGGGAATAACCATTGCAACATGGATCTATAGGCTTCTAAGAAGTCGAAAGAAGAGACGTTCTCTAACGATATGTGGGATTCTCTTGAGGAGATTAGGCTTCTGCTGAAATTTTACCCCCTTCTTTCTCTCTCTCTCTCTCTCTCTCTCTCTCTCTCTCTCTCTCTCTTTCTATTTTTCTCTATATATCTTTATTCTTGTTCTTTATATGTACAAACAACAGATAAAAAGGAAGTATAAAACATTCCACAAGCACATACATGATGCGCATATGCTTTTATGAAGGGGTATTCCTGTAAAGGCTCGGGTGAGAGTTATTTGATTAGTTCCCCTTCACAAAGTTCGACTTGGACATGGATCTTTATTTTATGCAAACAACCTTCAACTTTGTCTACGCAGAAAGAAATGCATGAGACTAAGATACTCATTCGTACGAGGTTCTTGAACATACAGACTTCTTTACTGGAAGTTATACTCCATGTGCTAACTCTACTTTTTGTACTTGAAATTTTACCCCTTGTGCAGATCCAGAATCTTTGAATTTCTACACTAGGAATTCATCTTTTGCGTGTATCTTTATCCTTCTTAGTTAGATGTTGATGACGTACTTTTTTATGCAGAGATCATTCTGGCCTACTTCTTTTACGGTAGAGCATGGAAGGATATCGTAACCCTCCCTTATTCATAATGAGCAGCAATATTATGTAGAAACTCGCCATAAAGTGATGAAGGACTTTGTTCGAAACAAGCAAAGTTGTCCTGGTCCATACAACATGCAAGCTGTATTTTTCTCCGAAACGAGGCTTGTCACTGGTAGGATACGCGGCCGTGGTCTTGATTACAGGGTTGGGTTATACTCCAATCAAAACTCTGTCGGCGACACTTGATGGCGGTGAAGGATTGATTTCCTGGGCATGAATAATTTATGCATACCAAGTTTCATATCCTCTCACCATTATAAGTACATATGTTATTAGAGGGAGCGTCCAGCACTATGTTCCATCCCCTAATATTTTTCTTCAGTACAGGTAGGCAGCTCCCATATACTGAGGTTTGCACTGAGAGGTGTGTTTGATAATAAACGAAAGAAATTGAAACTAGGTTTATACGAAACCCTTTCTTTGGTTTACAAACAAGAAAAAGAAGTACAATTAATCCTATACGAGGATATTAAGTACAAAAATTTGATTCTGGAGAAATATTGCTATAGGAATCTGATCTGCGATAGATCACTTTGTCCTTTGGACCACACGATGATGAAGAAGTATTGTAGAAGACAAAAAAGAAGCTTCGAAGACTGCAGAAGGGCTTAAACTCTCGATGCCAAAGTAGTCAATCGACACTCTCTGGATATACTCTCTTTTCTTGACAAATCTTTGACCCTAATTTTTCTCGACCTTGGACCTCCGTGGCCGGAGGTCTCCATTTATAGAGTTCAGCTACAGTCGGCATAGAAACCGAACAGCGGAGAAAGCTACACCTTTTATGCGGCAGTTATAATAACTGCTACCCACGTATGAATGATCTTTTGAATTGGCGTGTGACGCGTGTCCTATTATGAAATAATATGTATAATCGCTCATCGAAGATCACGTCATGCAAGCCACGTAGATAACTGCTCCTCGCGTAGAGATGGTTGGCATAAAAGCCAAATAACTGTCCCGTTGGCGTAAAAGCCAAGTAGCTGTTCTGATGGCATAAAAACCAAGTAGCTGTCATATTGGCATAGAAGCCAAAATAGGCGTAGAAGCCGAATAGTTGTCAAGTTGGCGTAGAAGCCAAATAGGCGTAGAAGCCGAATAGTTGTCAAGTTGGCGTAGAAGCCAAGTGGTTGTCATATTGGCATGGAAGCCAATTTCTGCATAAAGAGTGATGCTTTGCAAATATAGCCTGAGTCGGCATATTTCAAGGAGACAGCGTACGGCGTGCTCCTTATAGCTAAAAATAGCCTGGTTGGCATAATGTGCGGGGATGGTGATGTGGACGTATTAGCCCTAATTATAGCTCACCCAGTCTTTGAAAGTAGAACCAAATCTCGTGCATTAAATGCAGAGATCTGTCCCCATCTCGCGCATTAACAGCAGAGACGTGCCTCGAGTTCTGTACGAAGAACAGCTTTTGACGTGGCAGTTGGTTTCGTCTCTTCCTGAGCGTAAAAGCTCATCTCTGCCTTTGTAAAACAGGCAGTGTATCCCTTGTATACGTAAATGATGTCTTATATCAAGGATTGTGTCACTAAACGACAGTCTGGGGCTCTGTGCAGAATCATCGTAACGGCCGTCCTCTCGATCATCGTGCAGTACTTTTTGTCAGGCGTCAGGTTCACTGCTTCAACTGACAGGTTCATTCGGAGAATACGAAGAGATCCTCGTACAAATTCCTGCTGCATTAAAAGCAGATGGGTTATACGCTGAAATGTCGATGTAGCAACCTTTTTATGCCAAAACAGTCTGGAAATACTGTATTATGCGGGTTGTTTCGGAGCTATATTTTACGCTGAACTAGCGTTGAAGCTCTGCTGTATGCCGATGGTTCTGGAATCATATTTCATGCCACCCAGTGCTGGAGCGCTATTTTACGCGGGCTTCCTGCATGTTGAGGGTTTTACGCGTATGATTCCCCAGCGTATTTTTTATGCTTCTACAAGACCCCCTTTAAAGTTTTCAAATTCCTCGTAATTTGAAACACTTTGAATGAAGCATGAAACGGTCAAGTTTGACTCATTCCTCGAGGCTGATTTCTCGGCAGATTTTTAGGAGTTTGTTGGGATTCGGTATGCTCTCCTTTGCCAATATAAAGGTGAATGGGTTAACCAGTATTTCCCACACTTCCTTCACCTCAAAGAGAAAGATGGTTGCTGAGATTCGTCGAGTTAACTTGAGAAAGAAGAAGATTATGTTCTTCCAGCATATAAGGAGCCATAAAAAGAGGCATCTTCGAGCAAATATCCTTTGCAACGATGGATCATGGAAGGATATCATAGCTTCCTTTGCTCGGGATAATCAGAAATTTCATATGGCAATTCTTCCAGGAGAGAGGAAGGGTCGTATTGGACCACACAGCTTGCAAGCTATATTTTCTTCCGTTATGGCGCTGGACGATGGTAGGCAGTCTGGCCCGGTCTTCCAGTATTGAGTTGGGTCTGAACACCCAACACAATTTCTAGGGCATGCCTACCATGGCGTATGAAGGGTGGGCTCTGAATAATTTACACAAGCCCAGTTCTGTATCCTCCCGCCATTAATTATTTTTTTGTTAATCGGTCGCGGAAGCTGATTAACTGCTGTAGAATACCAAAAAGATCTCCACCAATACGAGAACCTGACATAACAGATTCTTGGTGTGATCTTAAATAAAAATGGGGAACCCTTTGTAGAGAAAGGATTTTCATCATATGTAATCATAAAGATAAAAAACCCTTTGTAGACTGGATTTCCATCATATGTAATCATGATTAATAAAATTGTCTTCTTTTACGCATCTGATGATTTGCCATATTTGTTGTGAGGAAGTCTGAATAGGTGCAGCTTCAATATGTCTGGATAATTTTACGTCGACTCTGATAAAATAATATCTGATCTCGTCTCATCTTTGACGCATAACAGAAGACGCATAGAAAACTCCTTAGCATTTAAGTTGAAGATCCAAACTGTCATGCTGTCTTAGACGAGGAGTCGCGTAGAATTTTTGAACTGTCACTTCTTTGATGTGAAGAATTCTTGTTCAGATCATCATCTTCACGAATGGTTTTCCCGAAAATCCCTTGAAAAAGGCGAGAAATTTCTATCGACCCAGCCATACTTGAATTTTTATAAAGTATTCTGACCGGACTTTTGAGTGAACTTCCAAATAACCCAAGAAGAAGAGTCGTCTTCAATGCCGAACTCTGTATATTTCAGGTACTTGGAATATTTTATAGCCAAAAAAAGGAGCATCTTCTACGTAAACCCTTGTAATTGGCCGTCTGTAGCTTTCGAGCGTAGAATCGTAGATTTTTAGCCTTTGAGTGTAAAAGCCTCTAAGCATGAAATCATAGATTTGTAGCCTCTGAGCATAAAGTCGTAGATTTGTAGCCTCTCGAGCTTAAAATCTACTGAGCATAAAAGCATCCGGGCGTAAAACCATAGACTTATAGCCTCTGATCGTAAAATCGTAGATTTGTAGCCTTTCGAGCGTAAAAGCTCATTAGCGTAAAATTATATATCTGCTCTGCGCGTAAATCTGGATCCACTGACTGTCCGTCTTCCCTAAATGATAGGTTGACGTGGTCCCAAATCATAACAGAATATTAAATATCGGATTTGGTTAGGGATTCGAAGAGTTATCCAAACTCTATAAATAGTCCAAGGGCTGGAGAGAGAACTTTTACCTGCCTTCACAAAACTCTTGCTTTTCAAAAATCCTTCTTCTTTGTCTCTTACTCGAGAACTCAGAATCGCCATGGCACCTAAACAGACTTCCACTACTAAGGGAAAGAAGGTCGTTTCCTCTTCCCGCTCCGCTGCTCGAGAGCGAGCAACTCCCATTAGGCTAAACGAGCCTTGACCGGAACACAGCGCTCCGCCGTCGAGCTGTGCTCCGGACATTACTGGTAGAGACTTCGGAAGAAAACAAAATCCTTTGCACACATTGTACGTGCACGCGCAAGGTCCTCTTTCGTACTGAGAGCCTTTTTGAGGAAGATGATGTACGGAGGGGTTTTATCATTACGCGCACATTCCTAATGTGTCGGCGTAAGAACTCCAAATTTTTGTAGTCTGGCATAAAAACCCAGACTGTCGAGATTTGGTGTTTACTTCAAACTTTGAATTTTACGCGCTGGATATGACTATCGGCGTAAAAATTCAAATTTTGTCAATCCAGCGTAAAATCTCAGATTGTTAACTGCTGCCAACCATGAATTTTATGCAATGGAAAATAGTTTCCTGAGTAAGACTCAAATTCTTGCAGTCTTGGCGTAAAAGCTCAGACTGATGATCTTTAGCGTAAAAAGCAAAAGTGTAGTGTCTAGTGCGAAAACTGACTTATTCTCTTACATTTTATAGTGGACTTACAGATTTCTCCATTGGCTGAAGTTATGGGCTCTGCTGCCGAGATGTTGAGCTTAAACTACTTGGAGGACTTGTCCCATGTGACATTCCCTATTTCTGGAGCCAATTATCCTGAAGAAAGGGGAACCCTGATCTCATCCCAGGGAGAACGTATGCTGCTGAGTATGATCAGTAGGGAGCCCCTGATATACATAGACGGGACGGAGTATAAGAAACCTGGTTTCTTATTCGGGGATGTGATCGACAAACAATCCCAGACCAAGCCCAAGAAGGAGGATTGGGTGTTTACTACTGAGGGCACTGTGATGTATCTGCCCAGTATGCCTAGGGATTATCCCATCTCTGCGTTCTTCCACGCCACTCATCCTAGAAAGATGTCATGGGTTATGACTCCCGACCTTCAAGGCCGTACGGGGAAGATCTCATATAATAAAGGATTGAACCAAGGATCCTTTATGAGCAGACCTTCAGGTCCAGTTATGCCCTTCAGGAGATTACTGCCGGGTAGTATCCCGAGCGAGGATACGTCGCTGATCCAGCCGGTTCAGATGTCGACCTTATGCAATGACTTTATGGTGCAGGAAGGAATGTACCCCACGGTCAACCCTCGGTCCAGCGGATGGCTTAGCCCGGGGAATCTCCAATGGGCCAGTTTAACTGTCTGGGCCCTGAAGCACTTCCAGACCGAGCTGGAACATATTGGCTTGTTCGCGGCTGTGAGCGCTACAAGTGTTGGACTGCCTATCAACCCCAACCTGTTCCTAGCCTTGATGGAGCGATACAACTCGCTCATCGGAACTTTTGCCACTCCGCTAGGGGAGTTGGGCCTGGCCCTACATGAGATGGCAGAAATTTCAAGGCTGCCAATGGGGGACACTCCATATGAGGAGTACGTCCCTACAAACCGGAAGTTGAGGGATACAAACCCTCGGGCTGTGGCAGTATATCAGGAGCTGATATGCCACTATCTTGCCTGTACCACTTTCTATAAGGAGCCTTCTGATTTGACTCATATCAACAAGTGGGCAACCTATCTCTTCTTCCACCAGGCCAGAAATATTAAGCCAGACAAGGTGGTAGATAGCTGAGATAGGCCTTTGAACCTCCTGAGCATGCTGAATGCTGACACGGTCGATGACCTTATTAAAGACGCAGGGGCTTCAGATCAGATTTTTGATGAGGAGATAGGGGGTTACCCTGCAGGCCCAAAAGCCTTCAGTTATATGAGGCATTGCCGCAAGCCTCTGTCAAGGGAAGCTCAATTAGCTGGCTTCCTCTCCGTTTGGCTTCGTCGCTGGGTAGTGCCTGGTATAGCATCTGCAGATCGCATCCATCGTAATACCTTATGGCCTGCAGTACGTTTAGTATTCGGAGCAAGACTGGACCTGCTTCCTGCTATGGTATGTAGAATACAAGCAGGCCTGAGGGCCCTTACTGATGGGCTGCTCGCTGATAAGACGCAGCATAAAAGCTTTCCCAGGGTGGAATTACCCTTCCTGTACCTGATGGGATGGTTGATTCTTCATAACCCCAGGATGATGTCTCCCGGTCCTGCCAGTGGTTCAGGAAATAACTTCTTGTTGAATTACAAGAATTCCTCTTAGAGCGTGGTGACCGTCACAGATTGCCGGCAGGCGTTAAACGTTGCCCACAGCTGAAAGATCTTCTGTATCGTCCCCCCCGTACATATCAATCAACAGGGAAAGAAACTTAAGGATGAGGGCCATGGAAGGACCATTCTTTCTCCTGAAGCCTTCTATTGGTTGGTCTGCATTAGACCTTCCCATTTGCTATACAAAAGTAATGACCACTGCTACCTGGAACCTTATTTGCCTAGTCGGTTCACCAGGCAGTTTGGGTATGATCAGCTGCATATGGGGAATGTCATTACCAGCTTCAAGTCCAAAGGTGGACTTATTGATGGAGCCAGGGGATGGCGATACTTCATCACGGGCTGTACTAGTGCAACTTTTGTTGTGCCCGCAACTTCTCTTTTTATGGAGTTGCGCATCCTTCACTCCTATGCGCAGTTCTATGCGTCTATAAATACCTTCCATTATAATTTTGATGTGTATGGAAGTTTTAGGATGCCCTCCCATAGGTCTACTGCCAGGGAGGAGGTTCCGTTTGTTTCCTCGGACGAGAATGACGATACCGCCGGGGCAGACGAGTTTTTGATGACAACACCGAGGGGCATAATAGCTCCGTCGGTAGAGCCTCTCGTTATCCCTCAGAAACGGAAGGCTTCGACTCCGAAAGAACCTTCTCCTCTCAAGAAGAAGACCGCCAGAGGTCCAAAAAGGGCTTCCACCAGGGGGGCTCCTAAGAGCGAGCCTGTTGTCTCCTCTGTTGGGGATAATTCTTTACTTAGAGGTCCTTCGCCCATTAGAGAGGGAACCTCCATAGTTTCGGCTGACAGTGTCGTAGATTATTTGCTCGAGATCGCTGCTACTACTGCTTCTGGTAGTGCTACAAGATCGCCTTTGAGGCCGAGCATAATAAGATTCCAGATACCTTTATCCAGACCAATAATGGGAGTAACCCCTGCCGTGTCTGTAAGTATATCCAGCGAGATTCTACCCGATGAGCCTCGAGTAGATCTTGGTGAAGACTGGGAAGATTATCTGCCAGTGTCAGTCGGTGCACCCTCTTCTCCAGGTATGACAGCTCGCTTAGCATCATTAAGAGAAGATTTAGCTGTACTGGCTGCGGACGCGACATATAAGCCATCATCCATGGGTAAATGTTGTCTTTACGCCTCTTTTAGGAAAATTAACATCAGTTTGATATTAACTTTCTCTTGTCTTCTTTGCAGGTGCAGACATCTACGGGGAGGGAGGAATAGACGCAACCTTTAATTTTGTTACGGACCCATCATATGAAGTGGCAGCGTCCGACGTTGGGGGAGCAAGCTTTGACGCTGCCAATTTTTCATCCGCAATATTCTCAGATGTTGTTCCGCCAGTACCAGTCCAAATAATATCAGAGGAGGATGAGCCGGTTGTCTCGACTGTGCCTCCTTTGTCGAGCATGCCAACAACTTCGACCGTTATTGGTGCCTCTACTTTTGTCGCACCATATGTTGAAGCGACGACTGTGACGACATCCTCTGCAGTCGTTCCAGGAAGGGGATTCACCGATATTGCAGCCACTCCCAGCGTCCATTCGAATCTCGCTATGCTAGTTGAGCAGTTTACTAGCATTTTCTACATTACTTTAAAAACTCTGATATCGATGGTGCTGGAGAAAAATCTAGGCTTTGAGGCTCTAAAGATGTCCTCCAATCTTATTGTAGCATAGATTAGGAATTTCGGTGACACTGAAAGGGCTAATGCGCTAGAGCAAATAGTTAATGGTTTAGAACAACCCATTAACGAGTATTTGCAATTTTTTCGAGGCGGCATTGATGACCAGATTCAGGCTGAATATGAATCCCTGACTGCGCAGTTTGCTGAACAGATGGAACGCTAAATAAATCCATCCAGACACAACAGTAGGAGATGGCTGAAGAAAAGGCCGTCTTGGAGCAGGTTATTCCTCTTCAAACAAAGTGCAAGGCCGAACATGAAGGGAATGCAGCGAGGGTCCGCAAACTGGAAGCCAAACTCGCTCAGGCAAAGGAGGGGTTTCCCAGTCATCAACAGCTCTAGATATGGTGAATGGCCGACTGGATACAGCTCAGCAGAACTTGGCACGTGCAGGAGTCACCTGCGCCGGTTTTGTTCAGGCTCGGTCCGAACTGTCCCTCCTGAGCAATGATGAGGTACTACTGGAGCGAGCTCGAGCTAACGTCTTGAACTCCAGGAATGAGAGGATGGCTGCTTTGGCGCGACAGATTCGCGATTTAACTGCTCCTCCCCGATGATGTACTTCTTTTCTTCTTTATGTAATTTGCTCTTCCCAGAGATAATAAAGAAACTTTATCTGACTTTGTGGACCCATCATTTTTGAATATAAATGATAGGCTAGGGTGAAAGTGATATCAGAGGTAATATGGACGTGATATACTTTCGGTAAGCTTCAGCTGGATATATCTATTCAGAGGTTATATGTACATGATAGAATATGATCCAACTAAATTTGTATACAAAACACTATCAGAGGTAATATGGACGTGATAGGTTTTGAAGTTCCAAATTAGTTACACATATCTATTCAGAGGTCATGAGAACATGATAGAATATGATCCAACCAGTTTTTTTTGTATGTGGCATTGTCAAAATGAGATCTTGACCATATTCCGTTGAGCAAAAGGAGATTAAGCATAGTACCTCTTCAAGAATTTGCTATTGATAGGAGCCATTATCAGATCTCCATTAGGCTTGGCTAATCTGTAGGCGCCATTTGAAAACGTCATTTCAATCACATAAGGGCCCTCCCATTTGGGCTGGAATTTACCCTTACTCTTGTATGTAATGATCATTGGCCTTTTTACAGCTAGAACTAGCTCGCCAACTTTGAACACCCTCTCCTTCACTTTTTGATTAAAAGCTCTGGAGATGCGTGCTTGGTAGAATACAATGCACTGTTGAGCTTGAAGGTATTTCTCGTCTAATCCTTCTAGCTCTTGAAGCCGTAGTCGATCATTATTTTCCTGAGTCAACTCATTAGCTACTGCTATTCTGAGTGATGGAATTTGGATTTCAATGGGGAGAACTGCTTCACACCCGTAGACTAATAAGAATGGGGTATAACTCGTCGGTGCTCGTACCATTGTGCGGTATGCTCAGAGGTACTCTCCCGGCTTCTCATTCCAATATCTTTTGTTCGAAGAGACAAACTTTTTTAAGAGTTTGATAATAGTTTTGTTGAAAGCTTCCGCCAAACCATTAGCAGCAAGATTGTATGTCGTAGAGGCCGTATTTTATATCCGGTTTTTTTTGCAAAATCGGTGAAAAGCTTGGCTGATGAATTGAGGCCCATTGTCATGAATTATCCTTCGGGGTATCCCAAAGCGATAAATGATATGATGCTTGATGAAGCTGATCACGTTGGATGTCTTCACCTCAGCAATAGGGATCGCCTCTGCCTATTTGGAGAAATAATCCGTGATGGCCAATATGAACCGATGTCCTCTAGAAGAAGACGGGTGAATAGGACCAATGATATCCATACCCCATGCTTCAAAAGGCCATGATGCAATCGTAGGATTTAAATGTTCAGAAGGCTGATGTATAAAATCTGCATGAACTTGACAGGCCTTGTATTATCTTGCATATTTTACTGCATCTGCGATCATAGTAGGCCAGTAGTAGCCCATCCTCCTGATACGATCTTGTAACTTAGGACCGGGTTGATGTGCTCTACATACACCGTCGTGAGCTTCTCGGGTAACCCACTTTGCATCATCATCGGAGAGACATCGTAATAGCAGTCCATCGTATGTTCGACGATATAGACATTGTGAAGATGCATCAAAATAGAAGCATAATGATCGTCTTTTGATGGATACTGCTTCTTTAGAATCCTCTGGTAAGATTCCGTATGACACGAAGTCTATAAAGGGACTTCTCTAGTCTCTCTTGGGAGGATCCGTGTTTACAGCGTAGCTGCGTTCTATGTGAAAGTTATTTTTCACACAGAACAGATCTCTGTTGAGAAGAATCACCAAATTCTGTTTCCTTATAGGAATAGCTAGATTTGCAGCTAGACTGGCTAGGGCATCAGCTTCCAAATTCTGAGATCGAGGCATATGCTCTAGGAAGAACCCTTTGAAAGATATGACTATCTCGATCGTTGCTTGGTGATAAGGAATGAGGTCTGGATTATGGACTTCATATATTCCTCTGATCTGATTGACGATCAGCAGAGAATTACCGAAAGCTTCCAAGTATTCGACATCCAATTCTTTAGCGACTTGGAGCCCGATTAGTAGAGCGTTATACTCTGCCACATTATTAGAGCAGGGTTAGATAAGAGAATATGCTCGATAGATGACGAATTTATCAGGAGTGACCAGTATAATTCCTACTCCTGAAACCATATTTCCTCTGGGGCCAGTTCTGGAGGCACCATCGAAGAATAGCTACCATGTATCACCTTCCATTACGGAATTATATTCTGCAACTTCGTCGGGAATGTCCTCGTATAGTTTGGAGGTTTTCAGAATCGGATAAGCAGCTAAGAAATCAGCCAATGCTTGGCCTTTGATGGACTTCTGAGGGACATACACCATATTATACGGTGTTAATAATATTGCCCAAGTCGTGAGTCAGAAATTAAGAACGCTCAGCTTGTTCATCAATACCCGAAGATGATTGATTTTGGAGATGATATGAATAGTCTGGCCTGTAACGTAATGTCATATTTTCTGAATGGCGAACATTAGGGCCAAATATTCTTTTTCTACTGGATTGTACCGGTGTTCAGCTCCGACCATCATCCTGCTTAAATAGTAGATAGCCTGTTCATGACCCTCATTATTCTTCTGGGCGAGGAGAGCCCCTAGAGAATGATCCATTGCTCGAACATATAGCAAAAATGGTCTTCCTATGACGGGAGGCACCCGAACTGGAGGATTGGTGAGGTAGCGTTTGATATTATTAAACACTTGCTGACAGGCTTCGTCCCATATGAATGACACACCTTTCTTCATCAGGCGGGAAAAATGCTAACATCTCCCAGAGAGGTTGGATATGAATTTCCTGATATAAGCCAGACGACCTTGAAATCCCCTGAGTTCCCTCAGATTACGGGGTGGTCGTATTTCTAAGATGGCCTTTACTTTATCAGGGTCCACTTGAATGCCTTTAGCGATAATGACAAATCCCAGAAATTTGCCACTATATACACCAAGAAAGGACTTTGTAGGATTTATTTTTAGTTGGTGTTGGCGCATCAACACGAATATTGTCTTCAAGTCTTGGGTGTGATTATCCTTGAGGCGGCTTTTGACAGCAATATCGTCTACGTAACATTCCACTGTTTTGCGTAAATGCTCATGGAATATGTTACTCATAGCTCTTTGGTACGTAGCCCCAGCATTCTTCAGTCCGAAGGGCATGACCGTATAGCAATATACCCCCAATGGTGTTCGGAAGGCAGTATGCTTCTCATCTTCAGGATGCATCTTGATTTGGTTGTATCCTAAAAATCTGTCCATGAAAGACATGCGCTCAAAATCTCACATCTTATCGATCATGACGTCTGTAATGGGAAGAGGGAACTCATCTTTAGGGCAGGCTGCATTTAGATCTCGGTAATCGATGCAAACACACACTTTTCCATTTTTCTTCATGACTGGGACAACATTGGCGACCCAGTCAGGATGTTGTTCTTCCCGGATGAACCCACAGGCTATCAGCTTCCTGATTTTAGCTTCGATGGAATCCATCATATCCGAACGAAACCGGTGTTGATGTTGCTTCACAGGCTTCGAATTGGGCAATATGTTGAGCTTATGGGTAGCTACTTTAGGATCAAGTCCTGGCATATTCTCATAATTCCATGCAAAGACGTCGATATATTCTTTTATCAGCTGGATTATTTTTTTCCTTTCTTCTTCGGAAATATTGTTACTGATAAATATCGGTTTTGGTGAAAGTTCATCCCCAACATCAATTTGGATAACTTTATCTTCAGTGGGCGGTTCTCTCTGCTCGAATCGGAGTTCCCATTGTGAATCCATTTGCTGAGCCCAAGAGTCATTCTCAAAGGGTTCAGATTCTTGTTCGTCTGCTTCGAGAGAATCTGTCAATACCGTATTTACTGATAATGCTCGCTCGAGATCATCATATGAGCCGGAGGACGATGAGCCATCTTGAGAAGAGGAAAAGATATCCTCACCTGACTCAGAAGTTGCGAGGGAAATGGTATACTCTAACCCAAAATGAGTTCATTGACAGTAGGGATTACCATACAACGGCATTCGCCTGCCTTTCCCATAGTTGAGGCCTGGTTCTGACTTCAGATCATAACCCATACTTTGCATAATCTTCAAAGCTTGTGGGCTGTATCTGTGAACTTGCATTTTCCCAATATCGGATTCGCGAGAGTCTTCTTGTACAATCGGTCTGCTGCGCATGCGACCGAAGACTATTGGATGCTGATTGCTATGAGTATGTAGGATAATAAAGAAAGAATCTTCATGTGGCACGTATGTCGTGATGACATTAGATGTTTACGCTACTTTCCACACATACGGATGATAGGAGTCTATAGCTTTCAAGAATTTTTGTGCTATAGGTTCTATATCGTTATGGGGAGAGGATTCCTGATTTGGAATTTGAGCGTCAATATACTGGAAAGGAGAATCTTTATTATTGTCAGAAACCACGTTATCGGTTATATTTACATCAGTTGGCTGCTTGTTGCGCCGAAGGTTGATGACCAAAGGTGGAGGCTTCTGGTTCAAAGTGATCACTAGGGGATCACTTCCTCCTGATTTGGTTTTGTTCAATTAGATAGCCATGGGTTCCATGACTTTCGGATGAGTAGTCCTCCCTTTCACCTTGATTGACAGGGGTTGCTCGACAGAGGGTTCTTCTGGCTCCCGGTGGGATTCCTCCTCTGTCTTGCCTGACACCTCCTTCATGTAGTCTTGGGTGTACAACATGGCATCAAAATAGTAGAATTCTACTCCTTTGAACTGGTTAAGGTCAGCAAACTCCATTTTTACTGTTCCTTGGGCGTCTATATATTTGAAGCATTGATGTAGGGTCGAAGGAACAATATTATGTTCGTGGATCCATGGTCTGCCCAGCAGAATATTGTAGGACACTTCTGAATCAACGATATAGCATGTAGCCACAGATCTAAGGTCCCCGATCTGGATCCTCAGACGAATCTTCCCCAATGGTTTGCTCTTCCTAGCATTAAAACCCACGATTGTAGTGGTGGTGTAAGCCAGTTCGCTGGTAGGAATCCTCAGCGGTCTGAGCAGATTATGAAGGATAATGCTGATCGATGATCCCGGATCTATGTGAATCCAGTCTACCTCCATAGAACCGACGTATCCGGTGTTATGTTTTAATAACATATCATCTTGAGTGAAAGTGATGTTAGGGACCACTTCCATCACACTGTGGCATTGAGGACATGCCACAGGTTCTTTATCGGGGGACTTGAGCTGAGTCAAGCATATATCTGCCTGCATTAACACTTCACTCAAGGCTTGACGAGTGTCATTGGAAAGCCTGAGTAGTTCAAAAATGGATAGTTTGGCCGGTATATTAGCCAATTGCGCCAGGATGTCGAAGTTATATGGTTTCTCCAAACCTTTGTTTTGAATATTCTTCAAAGGTTTATCAAAACACACTTCTTCTTGCTTGCCCTTGTCCGCCAAAGTTGGTATAGAAGGACCCATCTCTGGTATGACAGGTTCAGGCTCTGGAAGTCTGGCAGCTGAAGTATCTGCCGTTGCCTCTTCCTGATTTCCTCCATAGTCCTTGAGGTAGGCTTTCCCTAAACGGGTTCCGGTAGCCAAAGTCTCTTCCTCTGATGTCGAGGATATTGCAACCATATGGCATGGTTTACACCTCAAGTTCTTTTTAGACCTAGCCTTAGCAGCTTGAGTCTCTTCCTTGATCTCTGACACCAGATGAGGATGAACCTACATAATCTCACCACGCTGGGTAGTTAGGGGTACCAGGTCATGATTTTGACCCCTGGCCGGAGGGAGATTAACAATGTTCATCATCGTCCGGGTAATAGGTACAACCCCATCCGAAACTTCTTGAGGAGGCAGATTGCCAAATTGGAGAGAGATCATATTGGCGGTGACCGTCTTTTCGCTATTGCGCAGAGTAATGGCCTTAGCGTCGATCAACTCCTGGATTTTCCTCTTTAGTACATAACACGCCTTTGTGGGGTAATGTATGTACCTATGGAAAATACAGTACTTTGGGTTATTGGTACTGCTGACTTCATTAGGCCGCTTTACCTCGGGGAGGGTGAGCTTTCCGCTTTTGACTAGACAATCGAATATGCTGGGAATATCGTCGTCGTCAAAAGAATATGCTTCAATGGGCCTGGAAGTCCCAGGTTTCGTTTATGTGGTTGCCAAAATATTTTGCCTGGACGTATTGATCGCCAGAGCTTCTCTCCCTTTGGAACCACGAGGATGGTCGTTATTGGAGGATGACCTCTTCTCTCTATCATAGGTAGAGATCATGATTTCTTTATCACGCGCCTTCCGACTGTTGTCTTTAGCGGCTACCGCTGAGATGATAAACGAGGGACAATCATGAAACTGATATGGTCCTATGAACACCGAGATTAGTGGAAGAAGGTTCTTCCTGCAAATGTCCACCAATGCCGAATCTGGAACTCCGGGAGGCATTTGCAAAGTGGCCTGACGAAAATATTCGATGAAGGTACGAACGTTCTCTTTCTCCTTCTGCTTCACTTCGATGAGAGAGGACATAGACATGTCCATCCCTCCTTCGTAGAATTGCATGAAGAACAGAGTCTTGAAATCTTCAAAGGAAGTAATGCAGTTGTCCGCAAGACTACGGTACCACTAATAAGCCACTCTGGATAGACAACCTTTAAACACTCGAGTGAGAAGGGCATCATTCCCTTGCAACAACACTGTCATCATGCTGAAGTAGTTCATGTACTGGCTCGGTGACGTCTTTCTCTCAAACAAAACCATAGCCTGTGGTTTATATTTAGGTGGGAAAGGGATCTCATCCCAGATAGCTGGATATGGTTGGTTCATTCCCAATTTCTTGAGCTGATCCTTATGCTTTAAGACATCAAATTGGGCTTTCAATTCCCGCACTGCCTACATCGGATCTTTAGTTGGTAAAGGGATCGCAGAGTGGTGAGAGATTGGTTGTATTATAACTCCAGCAGGAGGCAATATATTCTCCGAGTTAAGGAGTTGAGGAGCCACTGACTCTTGATCTAGAACCGGCTCCAGGTTTGCGTTGGATGGTGGTAAGTCCACCCCCACACGTATTTGAGTCGGAGGGACCAATGCTTGAGCTTTAGCAGCTGTATGTTGAGCCAGCATCATCTGGTGCATATTTTCCATCATGGACTGCATCTCTTTTAGTGATGTCTCCAGTACAGCGATGCGTCGCTCAGTACTTCCTGATGGGGAAGCCTCTTCGCATTCATCTCCAATGGCATAAACTCCCATTTCTCTGGATGCTATGGAAGGATCAGTATAGATCTCCGTAGAGATTGAATCTATACTTCCAGCATCTGATTCGGGAAATTGGCGACCCCCACTGTCAGAATTAGAAGAATATGAAGTCGGTTGTCGTGACCTTGAACGAGTGTTCCGAAACACACCAACTTCAATATTCTCAAGGAGTCTGTTGAATCTCCTTTGGCTTGGAGTCCTAGAGGGATGACGTCTTGAATTTGACCTTCCTCTAGGAATGTGTGAAGCCATGTTCACTGATGCGAATGTAGGCTCTTCTTCCTGTAAAGACAAAGAGTAGTTCAACCGGTCAAAAACTGACCGTTTTGCCTTAGAACAACAATAATTAACTACAACTTTGTGACTATTACAACAATGCTCCCTAGGGGGTGTAATAGACATGTTAGAAGATCCCCTATCTTTGCGCTTCTGAATCAATAAATTACGTAAGTCAGGAGGATTAACAGAAGAAGAAAAAGGTTTGTTCTGCCTTTCTACATCAGTTGGAATGCGGATATTGGGAACCATAACTCTCTACCTGCCATACGTATACAGCAGTTCAGCCATATGAGTAGCACATGATCCCCGAGGAGCGTATCTATCCACAAACTGGGCCTTCTTTATGCTGAGGGGCTTGACCTAGCATAATCTGGAACTTTGCTTAGGCTGGCGTAAAACTGAGGAAGTCCTCAATCGGCCATCAGCATCTCGCGTAATCTGGAGAGCGGACAGATTCTTCTCTTGATGGCTTAAAGGCCGAGAGGTTGGAAAGTCCGCCACTTGTTTTCCCTTGCGGCGATTGCAAGGACCATCTGCCTCCTTACAGAGAGAAGATGTACTTTTACGCGCAGGGCACTTTTGGAATTTCTGAATTGGCGCTGAGGCCTTATCAGAAACTTTTTCTGCCACGTCACAGACGGGAGACTGTATTTTACGCGCATGGCATAGAGTAGACTTCTGGATTGGCACTGAGGCATTGCCAGAAGCTTTGTCTGCCATATCAAAGACGGGAGACAGAGTTTTAGGCACAGGGCGCGGAGTAGACTTCTGGATTGGCACTGAGTCATTGCCAGAACCTTTGTCTGCCACGTCACAGACGGAAGACAGAGTTTACGCGTAGGGCGCGGAGTAGACTTCTGGATTGGCACTGAGGCATTGCCAGAAGCTTTGTCTGCCACGTCACAGATGGGAGACAAAGTTTTACGCGCGGGGTGCGGAGGTTGAGATGCTACAACCTTGTTGACAACCTTGTTGGTCGGAGAGAGAGAGAGTCCGCAAAAATGGTAGAGGATGTCCGGGGCATCCATACTTTATGCAATTTTCTGTTGTCTTGGCCAGAGAGGGAATGAGAGCTACCCCCTGCTCGAAGCATGTCTTCGTAGGCTGATTGGTCGAATTGGACGACCAAGGTCTTCTTCGTTGATCCTACGGACACAGCGTCGTGTTGAGCAATGGCTTTCTCGTCAGATGAGAAAGAGGTCCACAGTAGAGTCGCTATCTTATGTTTGATAATAAACAAAAGAAATTGAAACTAGGTTTGTACGAAACCCTTTCTTTGGTTTACAAACAAGAAAAACAAGTACAATTAATCCTATACGAGGATGTTAAGTACAAAATTTGATTCTGGGGAAATATTGCTATAGGAGTCTGATCTGCGGTCGATCACTTTGTCCCTTGGACCACACGATAACAAAGAAGTGATGTAGAAGACGAAAAAGAAGCTTCAAAGACTGCAGAAGGGCTTAAACTCTCATTGCCAAAGTAGTCAATCGACACTCTCTGGATATACTCTCTTTTCTTGACAAATCTTCGACCCTATTTTTTCTCGACCTTGGACCTCCGTGGCCGGAGATCTCCATTTATAGAGTTCATCTACAGTCGACGTAGAAACCGAACAGCGGAGAGAGATGCACCTTTTACGCGGCGGTTATAATAACTGCTACCTACGTATGAATGATCTTTTGAATTAGCGTGTGACGCGTGTCCCATTATGAGATAATGCGTATAATCGCTCATCGAAGATCACATCATGCAAGCCACGTAGATAACTGCTCCTCGCGTAGAGATGGTTGGCATAAAATTCAAATAACTGTACCGTTGGCGTAAAAGCCAAGTAGCTGTTCTGATGGCGTAAAAACCAAGTAGCTGTCATATTGGCATAGAAGCCAAAATAGGCATATAAGCCGAATAGTTGTCAGGTTGGCGTAGAAGCCAAATAGGCATAGAAGCCGAATAGTTGTCAAGTTGGCGTAGAAGCTAAATGGTTGTCATATTGGCGTGGAAGCCAATTTTGGCATAAAGAGTGATGCTTTGTAAATGTAACCCGAGTCGGCGTATTTCAAGGAGACAGCGTACTGCGTGCTCCTTATATCTGAAATATCTTGGTTGGAGTAATGTGCGGGGATGGTGATGTGGACGTATTAGCCCTAATTATAACTCACTCAGTCTTTGAAAGTATAACCAAATCTCGTACATTAAATGCAGAGATCTTCCCCCATCTCGCGCATTAAATGCAGAGACGTGCCTCGAGCTCTGTACGAAGAACAGCTTTTGACGTGGCAGTTGGTTTCGTCTCTTCCTAAGCGTAAAAGCTCATCTCGGCCTATGTAAAACAGGCAGCATATCCCTTGTATGCATAAAAGAAGTCTTATATCAATGATTGTGTCACTAAATGACAGTCTGGGGCTCTATGCAGAATCATCATAACAGCCGTCCTCTCGATCGTCGTGTAGTACTCTTTGTCAGGCGTCAGGTTCACTGCTTCCACTGACAGGTTCATTCGGGGAATACGAAGAGATCCTCGTACAAATTCCCGCTGTATTAAAAGCAGATGGGTAATACGCTGAAATTGTGATGTAGCAACCTTTTTATGCCAAAAGCAGACTGGAAATAATGCATTACGCGGGTTGTTCCGGAGCTATATTTTACGCTGAACAAGCATTGAAGCTCTACTGTATGCCGATGGTTCTGGAATCATGTTTCATGCCACCCAGTGCTGGAGCATTGTTTTATACAGGCTTCCTACATGTTGAGGGTTTTATGCGTATGATTCCCCAGCGTATTTTTCATGCTTCTACAAGAGGCACTCAATTAGACGTAACAGATTTCCATCACGTGTAATCATGATTTCAAATATTAATGAAAATTCCTTTTAACTTTTTGTCAAACTTTGTTTCATGTGTCTCACCATGTGTCTCACATATAAGAAAATTCATTAAAGTTATTGGTATGTAACTCTTTTGAAAATAGAATAGACCAAGTAGTATTTCGGGTGGATTTACTATCCATAATCTACCCATCATTAAGTACGGATAAGAAAGGAAAAAACAAACTTATTGGGGAACGAAAAAAGAAAGGGTTTGTTATCTTTTGCGAATTAGAAGAAAAACTCAGAAAGGTAATATGGACATGATAGTCAGGGATTGGTAAAACGTCACATTTTGCTCAGACGTGAATGGACAAGGAAAATTTAGCATAATGAAACTCTATGGAGATTTCCAGAAAATAATTCAGAGGTAATATGGACATCAATGTTTTCTGAAAATATTACCAACTCTATGTGAGATTGGTAATAAATTAGAACATAGATTATTCCTAACTCGGCTAGGGATTACGAATAAGAAGCCTTCAAATCGACCGGGATCTGAAAACACATTTTTAATCTTTCTTGTGCGAAAAAAATGATTGTGTGATCTCGAACGTGAATATTCCGTCGGATCTGAGGACAATTATACTGGAGATTTTTTTTGGATCTACTATCCTTTGTGTATCAAAGACTCTTGGGTACAGATAGTAGCTTAAGAACACCATTACTAGGGATTTTATTAATGTCATATTGTACAGTCTACACTACCATGTTAAATCCAACTAGGACTAAAAGTAGTACTTTTTCAAGAATTTATCGTTGATACGCATCATAAGCAGGTCGCCATTAGGTTTTGCAAGCATGTATGCTCTATTAGAATATACTGACTTCACAACAAATAGGCTTCCCATTTAGGTTGGAACTTCCCTTTGCTGCATCATGACTATTGGCCTTCTCACTGTCAGTACAAGGTCACCAACTTGAAACGCCATTCCTTTTACCTTTTTGTTAAAGTCTTTAGAAATGCGGGCTTGGTATAGCTCAATACGTTGTTGAGCTTGAAGATATTTTTCATCTAGTGCTTTCAATTCTTGTAACCATAGGTATTCATTGTTTTCGGTTCTCAGCTCATTGGAAAGACCAATTCTGAGAGAAGAGATCTAGATTTTGAGGGAAAGAATTTCCTTACACCTGTAGACAATATAATATGGCATGATGCCAGTTTGGGTGCTCATTGTTGTTTGGTAAGCCCACAGACATTCACTAATTTTTTTGTTCCAATTACGCATATTGGATTATACAAATTTTTTGAGAAGTTTGATGATTGTATTGTTGAAAACCTCAGCTAACCTATTGGCGGCTGGATTGTACGTTATAGAAGCTATGTTTTGATTCCTATTTTTGTCTCAGAACCGGTAGAAAGCATGGCTTGTAAACTGCAGACCATTGTCATGGATGATCATCTGAGGGATCCCGAAGTAGTAAATAATGTGATGCTTGACAAAGATGGTTATGTTGGACATTTTTACTTCAATAAGTCGTACATCTTTCGCCCATTTGGAGAAGTAATCGGTTATAACAAGGATGAATTGATGTCCTTTTGAAGAAGGAGGGTTGACGGGGTCGACGACATCCATAGCCAATGCTTCAAACGACCATGAAACTGATGTTGGATAAAGAAACTTCGATGGTTGATGAATAAATTCAACATGGATTGGACACACTCTAGATTTTTTAGGCATAATCTATAGCATCTGCCACCATGGTGGGCCAATAATAACCCATTCATCTCAGACGATCATGCAACTTAGGACATGGTTAATCCACACCACAAGAATCATTATAAGCTTCTTGAAGGGCTTCTTTTGCTTCTATATATGATGAGAAACGCAGCATGATTCTTTCATATGAACGACGATACAACATCTTAGTTGTCGTATCATAATAAAATCGAAGGGAAGGCCTTTTGATTGAAACTGCTTCCTTCGGATCATCTGAAAGAATTTCATAGACAACATAGTCTATAAAAGGAAATTTCCAGCCACAGACTCCAATATTAGTCTCTTTCATATAGCTTTATTGAATTTCCAAGTTATTCTTAGCACATAATAACTTCTGGGCCATTACAATGACTGACTGTTGTGCTTTAATCGGGACTGTGAAAGACATTATGAGTCCGGCTAAAGTATCTGCTTCAGTGTTCTGTAATCGAGGCATGTAATCGATATAGAATCCTCTGAAGGTCGTGGCTAGATCAAGTTTGGCTTAATAATATGGATTGAGATCCTCATGTCGAACGTCATATTCTCTTTGGACTTGACTGAATATCAATTTGGAGTCATCGTAAGCTTTTATGTATTCTACCCCTAACTGTCGTGCTAGATGAAGTCCGATAAGTAAGGCGTTGCATTGTTGAAACATGGTTTCATGAGAGAATAGACATGATGTATGATGAGATTATCAATGGAGACGAGTATTATCCCTACTCATGCCACGATATTGCCTTTAGTTCCTGTCCTTGATGCACCGTTAAAGAACATATGCCATATAGCCTTTTCGTTTGACACTGCGTCAGATTCTAATACTTTATTTGGAATATCTTCATATAACTTTAATATTTCTGGGACGGGATGGGCTACGAGAAAATGAACCATTGCTTGGCCCTTGACCATTTTTGTGGAATGAACACCATATTATACGAAGATAGTAGCATTGCCCATGTAGCAAGACGAGAATTAAAGGAAATCGGCTTTGTCATAAGCGTTCGGAAGGGATTGAGTTTGGAAATAACATGAACCATCTGGTCGGTCACATAATGATGCATTTTCTGGATTGTGAATACCAAAGCAAGACACTCTTTCACCACTAGATTGTATCTGTGTTCGACACCGTCTATCATCCGACTAAGGTAATATATGGCTTGCTCATGAACTTTACTATGCTTTTGGGCTAGCAGCATACCCAAAGAATAGTCCATTGCACGAACGTATAATAGAAAAGGTTTTCCCACAACAGGGCCACCAGCATTAGAGGATTTATGAGATATTTCTTTATGTCATCGAATGCTTGATGGCATTCTTCATTCTAGATAAAAGTGGCTCATTTCTTCATCAGCTGAGTGAAAGGACAACATCGAGTGGAAAGATTCGATATGAACCTTCTTATATGTGTCGATCTTCCTTATAGACCTCGTAACTCCTTGAGATTCTTTAGAGGTCACATTTTGAATATTGCTTTCACCTTATCAGGGTCAAAGTGAATACCTTTGAATGTTATAATGGACCCCAAAAACTTGTCACTAAAGACTCCCAAGAAAGACTTGGTAGGGTTCATCTTGAGTTGGTGTGCACGCATTAGTTAGAATATTATTCTCAAGTGTTGTAGTTGATTGCCCTTGAGACGGATTTTGACAGCGATGTCATCTATGTAGCATTCCACTATTTTTCAAAAAATATTTACAAAAAATAGTACTCATAGCTCTTTGGTATGTTGCACCTATATTTTTTAATCAGAAGGGCATCACCGTATATTAGTATACCCCTAGCAGTGTTCGAAATAATGTGTGTTTCTTATCATCCATGAGCATCTTGATTTGGTTATAGCCAAAGAATTCATCCATGAAGGACATTCGCTAAAAGCCTCATGTGTTATCAATCATCACATCAGTGATTGGAAGAGAAAACTCATCTTTAGGGCAAGCAATGTTCAGATCCCTAAGTCGATACAAATTTGGATCTTTCCAGTTTTCTTCATGACTGGAACAATATTGTCTACCCAGTTATGGTGTTGCTTTTCACGAATGAAGTTACTTGCTATCATCTTCTTAACTTTGGTTTTGATAGCTTCCATGACATCTGGTGAAACCTTTGTTGTGTTGTTTTACCCATTTAACATTTGGTAGAATATTCAACCAGTGCATTACTATCTGAGGATTTTAGCCTGTACATCACTATCAAAGGATCTAAACCAGGCATATCCTCATAATTCCAGACGAATATGTCGATATATTCTTTTATAATCTCTATAAGAGATTATTTAGGGTTTTGTTGATGAAGATTGGTTTAGCGAAAGATCTGTTCCCAAGATCAGCCTGAATGATTTCGTCCTCAATTGTCGGCTCACATTGCTCGAACCTTAGTTGCCATTGCGATTCCATTTCCTAAGCCCAAGGATCAACGTCGAAGGGTTCGAATAGTTGATCATCTTCTTCAACTTGGTCCACTGATACCATGTTGATTGACATTGCTCATTTGAAGACTTCACTGACACTGCTGTTAGAGTCCCAAGTGAAGGAATCAGATTAGTGTGAGTAAGCTTCCTCCTCTATTTTTAAACTTTCAGGAGTTATAGGTAGGATGACATAGCCTAGACCACTATGGGTACATTGGTAATAAGTTTTAGGTTTCCTTTTTTGGACAAAGTGACGTAGCGATAAGCGCTGTCCCTTGCCAAAATTGAGACATGTATCACTTTTGAGGTCGTAATCCATTCTCTGAATGAAGTCCTTAGATGGATAACTATATCGGTAAAGTTGCATCTTGCCCAAGTCTTTATCTGGCTCTTTATCGAATAACTATTTATGATTATTAGTGTATCTTCCCTTCTTCTTGCCAAAACTTTAAAGTATGAATCCTGGTAAGGAAGACATGGAGTTCTTGTCTAACAAACTGATACACATAGAGGTTCGTATCAATGTAGAACATGCAAGAAGTCTGCTAACAAAATACTAACACTAGAGTAGTTCGAAGCAGCTCCTTTATTGAGAAGGTACATGATTTCTTCCTCAAGAATTATATCATTGAAAGGATCAACATCAGGTCATACCAGTACATCTTTATGACTTGCTTTGGCTGCAAATTTGGGGAGATTAATCATAAGGGGTGGGTCCAGATTAGGATAATCCTTATGATGGAGATTGAAAATGAAAGGCTTCATGGCAAGACGTGGAATAGAGAGGTTTATCGTGAATGGGTGATCAGACTTTTGAAGGTCTACCACCAGTGGTTTCTTTCTGTTGGTACAACTCTTTAAGTGTATCACAAGTGGCTCATCTTGAGCTCAGTCAACTTCTGCTTTTCTATCAGTATCTTCTTTGGGATAATCCAGTTTATATAGGATTGAGTCAGAGTGGTAGGCTTCTACTCGCTTGAACGGATAGACATCTACAAATTCTATTCGTACTACCCCATGTTCGTCTACGTACTTGAAGCATTAATGCAACGTGGAGGGCACGATCATATTTGTATGAATCCAAGGTCGCCCCAATAGAACATTGTAAGAAACTTCAACGTCTATAACATAGCAAGTAACTTCGGTACGATGATCACCTATTTGACATTTAAGGCATATTTTTGAGAGGATGGCTCCTTCCAACATTGAACCCCAAAATTGTAGTATGGATGGCCGAGAGCCGATTTATTAGAATCTCCATAACTTGCATAAGACTCCTTGGAATAATATTCAATGAAGATCCTGGATTAATGTGCATGCGATCCACTTAGCTGGCTCCGATATAGCCACCATAATACAGTGGACGGTCATGTAGATTGTTCTTTAGCAACATATCCTCTTGTGAAAAGGTTATAATGGGTATCCTCTCCATTATGTCGTGACAATGAGGAAATACAATTTGGTCTTCTATAGACGACTTTATATGTGTCAGATAGGAGTTGGCGTGGTGCTTCACTCAAAGCATTACGGGTTTCCTTAAAGAGTCGGAGAAGCTCGAAGATAGACAATATTCTCAGTATGTTAGCAAGTTATGCCAAGATATCAAAGTTATAAGGCTTATCAAGTCCCTAAGGAGTATTCATTTTCATAGATTTATCGAACCGAACTTCCTTCTGCTTAATTTTTTCGTACATGCAAGATTTGAAGGACCTGCTTCTGGTATATCAAACGAAGCAGCATGAGCCGAAGTAGATATAATAGCATCTTCCTGGGCAATGTCATAGATCCGAATATCGGTCTTTCGATACCTAGTCTCGCCAGACAAAGCTTCATCAACGGTTGTAGGAAGAACTATGTGGCATGTCTTGCACGTCTTCCCTTTTCATTTTTGTTTGACCTATTGAAAAATATATGATGTTGCAGCAGGATAAGCAGTAAGCAGCAGCAGCAGCAGGATAAGTAGCAGTAGAAGTAGTAAGCAGCAGCAGCAGGATAAGCAGCAGTAGAAGTAGTAAGCAGCAACAGCAGGATAAGCTGTAAGTAGCAGCAGTAGGATAAGCAGTAAGCAGCAGCATGATAAGCAGTAAGCAGCAGCAACAACAATAAGCAGCAGCAGAAGCAGTAAGCTGCAGGAGCAGTAAGCAACAGCAACAATAAGCAAAAGCAGCAGCAGTAAGCAGCAGCATCGATAAGCAGAAGCAGTAGCAATAAGCAGCATTAGTTTGAGTGCGTAGAAATTAAGTTATAAAGTTAAGTTAAGCTTGTAGATAAGCTAGTTAGTTAATATTGTTAGTTAGTTATGTATATATATTTGTTAAATTTAAGTTAGTATATAAGTATGTTAGAGTGAGTAAGTTAGTGTATTTATAAGTTGAGATAAGTTAGTACATATCAGTTGTTAGTTAGTGATGTTAGTTGAGTTAGTGAATAGTTAGGTTAGTTAATATTGTTAGTTAGATAAATATATATAAGTTAGTATATATATATATGAGGGTATATATATATATATATATATATATATATATATATATATATATATATATATATATATATATATATATATATATATATATATATACACACTAGTTAGCATAAGTATTAGTATTGGTTAATATTATTTGTAGTTCACCTTGAGTTACACCAAGGTAATGAGAGTTGAGGTATCATAGGGTATGGGTATTGAATATCAGATGAGTATGCTAGTTATGTTAGTTTGGTATAGTATTGATATAAGTTATGAGTATAAGTGCATGTTAGTGTATAGTGAGATATGTTGGTTAGTTAGCTAATGTTAGATATTGTATTATCTTGTGATACCAAGGTAATGTCAAGGTATTAGTTTATACTTAAGGTATTGGTTTTGTGTATCAAGATGGGTGTCTGGGTGGTGTGATACCGCTTTTGGATCAAACCAAGGTATCCACTTAGCATTAGTTTAGCTAGGAGTACTATATATTTTCTTCTTGTATATTTATTTATTTATTTATTTATTTATTTATTTATATATATATATATATATATATATATATATATATATTATTGTATTTTCATATCTAATAATTTACGTATCTTATGATACGATTTAGTGTTGGTATCCTAGTATCCTAACTTAGCTAGTATATCCTAATTACATAGTGCATGGATCCAATATCCTAGAGATGGACTCATACAACCTAAAATTAGCTAATTTGACCAAGTTTGACTAGTTTGACCTAGAGTTGACCTAATTTGACTGTTTTGACATAGAAATGGCTTTATGACCTAGAATTTGACTAGTTTAACTTATTTTTATTCCAAAACCTTGTATTAATGTAATATTCCATATATAGGTCTGTGTGACACCAGTTCGGATACCGTTTTGCATTATTTGCTCTGGACCTCAGGCGAGTACATTCTCTGATAGTTTTTATTATTTGATATTTACTATAATGCAAGTATTTAGAAATATATTACTTGATTCCTGACATATTAGTACACGGATTTGTATGAATCTTCAGTCATGAGATATTATTTATTGTTTTATTATGCCTCGTGTTCTCATATGGTTAATAGACAATGTTTAATATTAGACAATATTCAATGCTTAATATTTTATAATGCCTTGAGTATCTTGCATCGTAACGTGTCATGGTTGGATCCATTGTAAGTCGGGAAAAGGGAAAGTGTTAGCTATATATGTGATCAAAGCCTAGACAATGTTTAATGTTTAATGTCTAATGTTCAATGTTTAAGTTGGACAATATTTATCTAATGTTAAGTAGACAATGTTTAACCCAAGCCGATCATATATCTAACTAGTATTTCAATCACTTAGTATAGTTACAGTTCTTCACTATATTCTATTTCATTGTCTTGTTATATTTCATTGTGATCAGTGCATACTATATTGCTCCTGTTTAACTATTTCTTTTACCATAGCATGATATTGTTTATTGTTTCTCATCTTGTATTATATTCTCTATTTTTGTTTATAGTTATTATCAATTAATTGGAACTGTTATTGGGTTATACTTTGCTCTAATCTTGATTAGATATATTTTTTAGATGACTGGTTAGTGAGAATGTGTCCCACCTACTACAGGCTAACAGATGGAGTGTCACCTGAGGATGTAGTACCATATACTGAGGCCATTTAGATTTCCATAACTTGTAGTAGTTGTTTCTAGTTAGATTTTTTTTATTGTATTATTATTTTGAGATCTTGAGTTATGTTTAGATGTTGAGTTTGACTTGGGATATATTGAGACTTGTATTTCTTTTTCTTCTATCCCATATTGTGCTTACATCTTCGTTTAGTTTTTATATGTGATTGAGTATTGAATACCATTTATTATATCATTATTTTGCTCCTCCATTTGGAGTTGAGATGGCATGACAGGTATTATATATATATTTTGTGTGAGATGTTAGATAGTATAGAAGACCGAGACAGTGTTCTACCGCCGATGCTGCAGCGTAGGCTGGACGTACCCACGTACTCGTGCCCCTATACCGGGTGCAGGTCATGACAGTATATCGATGTACGAGACCCTCATAATGTATTAGGGAGTGGCATGGCAAGTGTATCTTGGCATGTTGTGACAAGAATGTCAACTGAAAGTTGAGGTTGTGCAATGATCTTTCTTATTGTTCAAGAGTAGTTAGCGTGTATGGTTATTGATTAGAATATATTCAACATGATATCTTAGATCTGCTACTCTTCTAGCAGAGGACATTGGATAGGCAGTACCGCAACCACAGACAAAAGGCAAGTGTACCTTGCCAACTTATTTTGCAGATAAATTTTTTATTGTTATTCACTATACTTGGTTACTTTATATTTGTGATTTTAAAACTGTTCACCCTAGTACCGTTATACGACACTTAGTGTTCGAAAGAGATTCGGATGCCGACGTCCGTCAGCGGAGATGAGTATCATAGAGAGTCGTTACCTCAAACCCATGATACATACTTGTATCCTTGCACGTCAGACCATAGGACACTTGACACGACTTCGTGTGACATGATCCATCTTGATGTATTCATGATGATTGGATTATGTATAGGATTCTAGGACTCGTGAGATGAGACATATATATATATATATATATATATATATAAATCGTGGTGATAGTTAGAGGTTATGATCTAGCGTACTATGAAATGATACGTGAGGTTACATGGGAAGGGAGAGTGTCCACTTTACTATGGGCTGCTATATATTTATTTACATACATGCCTGCCTTAGTCTCTGTAGCAAAGCTTTGGTGTTATTTATGTGACTGCTTTAGGTTCCCTGATCAGGAGCCATTAGTGATTTATATTTTTACTTCCCTATTTGGGTTCCATGATACAGATCCCTTAATGATATTTTATATGACTGCTTGAGGTTCCCCCACACGGAGCCTTTATATGGTCCAGCCCGAGTACTAGTGTTTCTCTCATTTGCATATCACTAGATGGTTAATGTTGCTTACCCTGGTTTATTGTACCTTTATACTGTATTAATTTTGGCTTATTTATATGTACCTTGCTATGTCCCCTGAGGACCTGGATCCAAATTATGTCCTCAGGTGTAGACAAGGAGGTTTATCCAGACGTGTATGGTTCAGGAGGTGTATGATCTCGCGTACTATAACATGATACGTGAGGTTGCATGGGAGGGGAGAGTATACACTTTACTATGGGTTGATATATATTTATTTATATACATGCCTGCCTTAGTCTCTGTAGAAAAGCTTTGGTGTTATTTATGTGACTGCTTTAGGTTCCCTGATCAGGAGCCTTTAGTGATTTATATTTTTACCTCCCTGCTTTGGGTTCCATGATACAGATCCCTTAATGATATTTTACATGACTGCTTGAGGTTCCCCCACACGGAGCCTTTATATGGTCCAGCCTGAGTACTAGTGTCGCTCTCATTTGCATATCACTAGATGGTTAATATTGCTTACCCTGGTTTATTGAACCTTTATATTGTATTACATTTGGCTTGTTTATATGTACCTTGCTTTGTCCCCTGAGGACCTGGATCCAGATTATGTCCTCAGGTGTAGACAAGGAGGTTTATCCAGAGGTGTATGGTTCAGGAGCAGGAGTTACAATTGAGGACGAGATTGTGCCGAAGGACTTCTCTTGGGCATGTAGCTATTTTCTCTATTTATAATGCCTAGTGATCATTAGACATTTGAACTTGGCTTAGTGACAAGTGGACAGTTGTACTTGGTTATTTATCTCTTTTTATTATTTTGATGACGGGTTATTCCGCTTGACATTTCTTTTACTGTATTATGATGGACAGTTTTATTTATGATTATTGACTATTGAGAATGGTTTATTATCTTGGCTCTTGATTATTTGATTAGTGGATGAGATAGAATCATAGAATATAACCTGTGATGTATAATATAGACCTTTATCTATATATATATTACAGCTTAAGTGCACTTTAACGGGTCCATTAAATTGGGATTGCCCATTGAAGATGTGTTGTTGGCCATTGCCACATGGCTCAGTCCTCGGTGGGACTGGGGCATGACATTATTTTGGGGATGCTTTCCCCTAATTACAAAATTGGGCACTTTGAACCCTAACAACATCAGATCATCGACAGGTGCTTTAGCTACGTTAGCATTCCCGATAAACGTGGACCATGGGTCATACATGGCTGGCCCCATGCTCAACTTCAGAATTGGGATCGTGTTGTGTTTACAAGTATCCATCAACATAGTTTTCGGTATACCCGACAAAAATTTCAAAGCAAGGCATCTGAAACATTCAATGAAGTCGCACATTGGCTCCTTCTCTATTTGCTTAGTAGACATGAGCGAAGACATTATAAAATCCTTGCTGCCTTTGTAGAATCTGGCAAGGAACAACCTCTCAAGATCTTTGAAAGTCTTGATGCAATTATTAGACAGACTACATAACCATTCAAAGGTTGCACTCTATAAGGTTCCAATGAATAATTTCGTAAGGAGTGCAGTCCATAAGCATGTCTGTAGTCTGGGAGTCAAAATAATTCATGTGATGAAGAGGCGATCTTATCCCGTCAAACAAAAGTAGATAGTGTGGTTTGTATTTGGGTAGTCAAACTATATTTTCCCACTTTGGAGGTAGGGGTGAGCATTCGGTTTTAACCGAACCAAAATATTCAAAATTGAAACCTCACCGAACCTCACCGAATAAGTTATTCGGTGATTCAGTTTATTCGGTATGGTCAGTTGGAGTATTGTTATTGTTTAATGGATCGAACCCAAAGTTTAAATCATACTTAAATTATATTAAAAGTTATAATTTTATACACACATTTGTTGTATTTCAAGGTTGTGTCCAAAGTTGGGTTTAAACACACACACACACACACACACATAGGAATCCATTCCTATTGGTCCATTCCTATTGGTCCATGGGGTATAGGAATACATTCCTATTTTTCCATATGTGCATTGTCTCATGTAAGAATATGAGCCTAAGCTCATATTCTTTTTTTCCATATATATATATATATATATATTATTTTCAAAATATACACATTTTAATTACAAAATATCCATAAAATAAGGGTATTTACATAACTGCATAAATCTTATTCGGTTTTCGATTTTTGCCCAAAACTAAAACCCAAAACTGAAATTAAAACCGAATAAGAAATTTTAGTATTTTCAAAACCGAAACCGAACCAAAAAAAAAATTTCAACCGAATCTCTTAGACGGTTCGGTTCAGTTTTCAGTCTAAAACCGAATAATGCTCACCCATATCTTGAGGATATGGTTGTGACACTCCAAGCTTTTGTAGTTTATCTCTATTATTCATAGAGGTGACTTGATCTTCGAGTGCACGAATGGCTTCATTATTAATGGGTTATGCAATTCATGCTGGTTTCGTTACCGTACATTGGACGCCCATTATGTCATGCCCCAGTCCCAAAATACACGAGACCGGGCCACGTGACAATGTCTAGCTACGTATCAAGTGGACTCCAGTCCAACTCAAATACGTATAATCTATACATTGAGGGTTACTATCTAAACACAATAAATATATTTATGTCTCAATCCACAAGAATACAAAATATAAGAATGGACAACATGTATCATGGTGTGCAGCCCATACTATACATGTCCGAATATACTTGAAAGAAATAACATGAGTCTACAAACACTAGGCTATAATAGAAAAAATAAGCAATAAGAAGATAATAGACGAACATGAAAGACATGATATAAATACCTAATCATGATACATGTACACCGAGATGATATTCATCAGCAGCTCCAAAAAACTCAACGACAATCAACTCTACAATCTGGTAGAAAACCAGGTCCTCAAAGGGACGTAACAAGATACAGAAAAACATAAGCTATGTAAACGATAATAAACTCATAACTGATGCAAATGTGATTCTAACCTTCTAAACGTATAATTTAGAGGATAATTTTCGTACGCATGGGTAGGATTCAGGCTAACTCGACAAGTCAATATAACTCAAGGCTAGTGTCCATGCATATGTTGACATATATTAATAATCGACATAGCTCATGGCTAGCGACCTTTGCCTGATATACCAAAAAACATATATAAAACAACGTCCGTAATGTTCGGTGAACGTCAGTGGGCATCTACATATCTCATAAAATCCCATAGGTCCTCTTAGAGAACCTATGGTATACCAATGTGGTTGTTCTATACGCATAGTAATGGTCCTACCCCCATAATCTTTTACTGACCAAGTCATATCAATAGCATGTCCAGTTTTGTAACTTTCTAAGTCTCTAATACCCTAATCATAGCAGTCACGTTTACTATCTGTCAACCTTCCTTACGTATCGATTGTAAATCGAATACGTAGTCCATGCGTCTAACAAGATATCATAAATCGTGTCATGTGTGTGTCATGACCAAGGAAGATATAATTATATCCCCAATCATAAGATAGTCTCCTAAAACTAGGTCGACAAGCATAAAATAAGTACAAGTCATAAAAACGACTAATACAGTCGCTTGCACCCATGTATAGCTTGGACGCGTAGTTTATATAATCTAGAAATAAATATAAAAGAAAATATATACAAGTAATACTATAAATAAAGGGTAAATACAGTGAACACAATAAGGTATACTCGTCTAGATTCTGGATGGTGTCAAGACACGACCAGATGGCAAACACGACAAATCAAATAGAGCAAAAAATATAGGAGAGGAACAAACATCTTCGGATACTAAAAATAACATCACCAATATTTTTAGAATAAGTAAAATAGTCAAAATTGATGACCCAGAAGTCCAATTTGGATACAGAGGCAAAAACGATAATTTTAGATCAAAACGGGGTCCACAAATGGCCAGCTTTGCACCAAAAATGTGCCAGAAGTAAAGTTCTCTAAATTCACTAAACTAAGTGTCTAACGAGATTAGAACGATAATAAGAACTCAATGTAATATCCAGAGTTTGATTCTGATGAGCCGGTCACAAAATCGTTCTTTAAGCCGGACTGAGGGGCGTACAAAACGGTTTCTGGTAAACGTTCTCAGAATCGAACCAAACTTGGGTCACAGGACTAGCATAATATTACGAGTCTGATGGCACAAGTTTTATTTTGAAATGAAGAGCATGCACAAATTAATTTTAAAAATTGGAAAGGGCTGATAAGGTGTTCTTCGACGGATACATATTGATTTTGTCACGCACACGCGACCAAATCGAGTTATGTCAAATCTCACATGTCCGCATTTACTATACGCACCTTTGATGCAAATAATATAAAGTAAGAAATTATCGAAAAATATATGTAAAACAACGTCTGTATCGTTCGATGAACGTCAGTAGGCATCTGCATATCTCATAAAATCCCATAGGTCCTCCTAGAGAACCTATGGTATACCAATGTGGTTGTCCCATACGCATAGTAGATATCCTCCCCAATAATCCCCCATTGTCCAAGTCATATCAATAACATTTCCAGTTTTGTAACTACCTGAGTCTCTAATACCTTAATCATAGCAGTTATATTTATTATCTGTCACATGTTCCTTATGTATAGGTAGCAAATCGAAAACGTAGTCCGTGCCCCTAACATGATATCACAAATTATGTCATGTGTGTTTCATAGCCAAGGAAGATATAATTATATACCCCTCAATCATAAGTTAGTCTCCTAAAACTAGGTCGACATGCATAAAATAAGTACAAGTCATAAAAACGACTAATACAGACGCTTGCACCCAAGTATAGCCTGGTCGCATAGTTTATATACTCTAGAAATGAATCAACAAAAAAATATACAAGTAATGTTATAAATAGAGGGTAAATACAGTGAACACAACAAGGTATACTTGCCTGGATCCTGAATCGTGTCAAGACAACGTCCAGGTGGCAAACACGACAAATCTACAAGAGCAAAAAATATAGGAGCAGAACAAAAATCTTCAAATGCTGAAAGTAAATTCACTAATATTTTTAGAATGAGTGAAATAGTCAGAATTGACTACCCATAAGTTCAATTTAGATACAGGGGTAAAAATGATAATTTTGGGCCAAAATAGGAACTACATGTGGCCCACTTTGTACCAAAAAATATGTCAGAACTAAAGTTATTAAAATTCATCAAACATAATATCTAACAAGACCTGAATGAGGATATAAAATCAACGAAATATCCAAAATTGGATTCGATGAGTCGATCACAAAATCATCCGCTAAGTCATACCATAGGGCTCGCAAAATAGTATTTTGGTCAAGGTTCTCAAAATTGAACCAAACTTAGGTCACAAGACCATCGTATCGCTGCGAGTCCGATGGTACAAGTTTCGTTTCAAAATGACAAGCATGCACAAAGTAATTAAGAAATTTTGGAAAGGGTCGATATAGTGTTCTTCGATGGATACGTGTTGATTCTGTCGCACACATGCGACCAAATCGAGTTATGTCGAATCCCACACGTCCGTATTTACTGTATGACAGTATGCGATGAGAAGGTCCGATTTGACGATACGAACCCGGTATAAAAATATTTTAGGTTTTGAAAATAATATTTTTCTCGTGTTTCAACAGAGAATTAAATAAAAAATAATAAAGGGAAAAATATGAAGATGGCACAGTTTCATACAAATAAACTAAATATCGGAAGAATGGTGCAGTTTCTCTCTATTCTAAAGGATTGCACATTTTCTACTTGCTTCAGAGGATGGCGAACTCTTCCAAAAAATAGAACGGTGGCTCACAATAAGGCTGTTCTTATCCAACCCAATACAGGCGCACAATTGGCCTGTCATTTTTTTCTTCCGAGCATTAAATACGATGAGTCTGACAAGTGTATAGCAATCGAGGGTGTCAGAAGCCATCATTATAGCTGAGCTATGGCACGCAGACCCAGGTTGTCATTTAGCAGCTAATACAAATCAACTTCTTCAAAGTGATCCATGAGGCCAACCTCTTCAAAGTGCGCCTTTACAGCTATTTCCTCAAAAGTACGCCATCATGACTACTTCTTCAAAAGTGAGCCATCATAGCTACTTTCTCAAAAGTGCGCCATCATGGCTACTTCCTCAATATTGCGCCATCATGACTACTTCTTCAAAAGTGCGCCATCACGGCTATTTCCTCAAAAGTGTGTCGTCATGGTTACTTCTTCAAAAGTGCACCACGATGGCTACTTCCTCAAAAGTGCGCCATCATGGCTACCTCTTCAAAAGTGCGTCATCACGACTATTTTCTCAAAAGTGCGCCATCATGGCTACTTCTTCAAAAGTGCGCCATCATGGCTACTTCTTTAAAAGTGCGCCATCACGGGTATTTCCTCAAAAGTGCGCCATCATGGCATTTCTTCAAAAGTGCACCATCACGGATATTTCCTCAAAAGTGTGCCATCACGGCTATTTTCTCAAAAGTGCACCATCATAGCTACTTCTTCAAAAGTGCGCCATCATGGCTACTTCCTCAAAAGTGCGCCATCATGGCTATTTCCTCAAAAGTGTGTCAACATGACTACTTCTTCAAAAGTGCACCATCATGGCTACTTCTTCAAAAGTGTGCCACCATAGCTACTTCTTCAAAAGTGCGCCATCATAGCTACTTCTTCAAAAGTGCGCCATCATGGCTATTTCCTTAAAAGTGCGCCATCATGGCTACTTCTTCAAAAGTGCTCCATCACAGCTACTTCTTCAAAAGTGTGCTTGTATATCCAATCTTCCCAAAAGTGTGCCAGTCTCCAGACCACTTCTAAAGTGCACCTACGATCCTAACTGACAAAGGAAAGTTACGATTATGTGTCCTACATGCCATATTTTTCTTAAACGTGTACAAATAACTATCCCATGACCAACGATTTACTCGTATAGGAAGCCACATGTCAAGCAGCTAGCAAGTTGTGCACCCACTCACTAGATCGTGGGATGTTATCCCATCGAAAGTGCGCGTACAATTCAGACTGTCTAAAATGTGTGCACACTGTCATAACTGCTCTGAAATCCTATAAATATAGGATCATTGTGTATATTACAGATGCTGAAATTTCAAGTATTTGAAGTTCAAGAACAGAAGGAGAGAAATAGAAGCTCGATGTGTCGTTGTTGCCAAAGCTTTCTCAGTGCCCAACCCTTTAAGTTGTTCACAGCATCCTTACATTTCTTCATCTTCGTGTAGTCCAAGAAGTAAAGTGATCGTCCGTAAATCAGATCTCTACATCCATACTTCCCCAGGATCAATTGTACTAAGATTCTTGTCTAGGATCTTTTGTACTATTCTTTTTTTAATAGTTTGTAATACAAATTTTATACAAAAATTGTGTTCATCGCAAACAAGATAGCGAATCTGTTGGGGATTACTTTCTCCTATGATGAGAAAGTGATAGCTCAATGTGATGCTGTGTCGGTCGGCTCAATGTAGAAGACCTTGGTCATGAAGTTCGACCAACAAGCATATGAAGAAATGCTCTATTCTGGGGGTAGTGCTTGTCCCTCATCCGGACTCAAGTCAAGGAAGACCCACAAAGTATGGGTGCCGAAGCCTCATCACACATATCCCGAAGCTGCTGTCAATAAGGAAAAAAGTATTCTGATTGACGAGAACTCTTTTGTCAATTCGGTCAACCAAGTTCAGATCAATGACATGGTGGACAACTACATTACGTTAAACAAGGGATACAAATCGTGCAACTCGTGCAATATCAAGCAAAGGGTGATCCACACCTAAGTTTCTGAGCCATACATATTCGTTGTAATGTACGTGGCAAGCAAGTTATGGACACTGCTATCCAAGCCAATCTCTCTACAGGTGCGCTCTTCAAAGAGAAAAAAGTTTCTCTAGAATCCACGCTAGCAGAAGAAAAACTACAGGTGCACTAATGAAGTGTTAGTCGAGGAAAATTATTCCCCTAACATCATGATCACGCGCACAGTGGAGGGAAAGTTATACGTCACTTGTCAGAAGCTTACTATTAGTGTGCCAGGCCAAAACCTTCGTGCAAAATTAAATGCATGTAGGCAAACTGTGCCAACTCTGTCTGCACCATAAAAAGTACGCCAAGCAGGGTTAGCCTTTTCACAATGTGTTATTTATGCACTTGTACATAAGAAGACTGCTAGGTACAACTTTCTCTCATCCGTGAAGAACAAAAGCTTTAGAGATGACGAATCACTCGCCAATCAAACCAGCACCTCACTCTATACACAGGGGACCAAAAATGTGCATAAAAGATTCAATGTATCTCATGTAAAGAGGCAGAGTTTGCCCTCTTCATTCTCTTCTCTTCCTCTTCTGATTTACGCGAGTTTATTGTACAAAAATATAAGGAGAAGGATCCTTCTGACTTTGTAACAGTATTTCCTAATGAACATCATTGCAATTATCATAAGGTTGTAATCAAATATTGTTGTGCATCAACAAAATGGTCTATGTTTGACCGATTGACTTATACTATGTCTCAAAAACCTCAACATGCAATGCAAGATGACAACCAGGAGTATGGTAATGAAAAACCATTCTTTGCTCCAGTAAACATGGCTTGGCATCTTCCCCATGGCGGGAGACAATCAAGATAAAGTTCTTCAAGAACACCCAGCCAGAGGAGATTTGACCAACTCATTGACTCCTTTGAATGAGTATTCCAAAATATTCGTTCTCGAAGATGGGAGCTCATTCTTCACAGGAATCCCTATTCCTCATAATTCGAGGCTGGGGGTAGCAATCCCCCTGATTATGAAATTGATAGTGTCGATTCTAACTACACAGTTCTTTCTACCAATCCCTCTGTTGTATACAGAGATGTTAGCATCTACACCATTGGTGATGAACAAGATGCTCCTCCATCAGGAAGTACCGAAAAATACCTCAAATTATTAGAGGTTGCTCTCAAAGACATGCACATCATGATGCAAAATATGAACCAAATAATGACTGTATATTATTCTGCTACACCAGCTCCTGTCCAAGTGGCTCCATTCATACCTTCACAGCCTACTCCTGGAACAATACCCCTGTAGGGTAACACAAATCCAAAAGTAGTCCCAAACCAAGAATCAACAGCTCCAACTCTTAATTCTCCCAATACTGGGAGTAGACCTGCGCTGGTGGTAATACATGTTCAACCAGGATCTTACCAGTCAGCTGCACCACTCCAGCCAGAAGATTCTCTCGAAGCTATCCGGGACTTGCGTGCACAGGTCGATGTTTTAAAGAACAAAGACCAACTCCGCAAGCTGGGGGTGAAACATCTTTATCCTCCTTATTGGGATAATGTTTCATTCCCTCCTAAATACAAACTCCAATCAATAGTCATATTTGAAGGCAAGATATCACCGAGCCAATATATTAACTACTTTAATATGATGACGGCTCACCTGCAGAAAGAGGATGCTCTTCTTACCAGATTGTTCGAGGGATTCTTGGCCGGCATAGCCTATGATTGGTATTGCAGTTTACCTGATAACTGTATATCCTCGTTTGATGAAATAAAGTATCTTTTTCTCTCACGATTCTATGAGGGAGGCATGGATATGACGATATCTTCGCTCAACGATATTAAACAGAAGAAGAAGAAATTTTCTTACGAATTCATAGAGCATTCAGGCAAGCAACTCTGAAGTTCCCTTCCGGTATTCCAAATTCCATATTTATCGCTACTTGCCAAAAGAATCTACAGTCTATAGTAGGGCTCTGGACGGGTCCAACTCAACTTCAAGACTAGATGACGTTCATCATCAGGGGCGAAGCTGCTGAACGTAACATGAAGGTGGCATGTAACTTGGGGATATAAATGACTAATACAGAAGGGAAGCGCTCCTCCAACATCAACAATAATGTGAATAATCACAACAACAAAGGAAATGAGGCCTTAGCAATAAATTTGGCAAAATGACCCACCTCTCCTCTACCACAAAAGCCTACAGAATCTTTTAGACCTAAGAAGAAATATTCTTTTGAATAGAGCGATATCCACAACATTTTTTGACTGTCTGATGAAAAGCAACAGGTTGCAGTTGCCCGATATTAAACGACCAGAGGAGGTCAATAAAATAGATGACCTGAAGTACTGCTTATACCATCGGTGTATACATCATCATACTAAGGCTTGTTATGTCTTAAAAGGAAAATACAACAGTTGATAGATGCTAAATCTATCACCCTTCATAATGAGAAGAAGACTGTCACCGCCAATATGGTTTCTCTTCAATTTGGTAATTTTTCAGCACAAGAAGTCCCTAACCGCATCATTCAATACCTTGAGCTACAATAGAAGTGGTAAATCTTCTGCCTCCTCAAAGTCAAACAGAGGGATTGTTGCCTCTTACCACAGATCATGGTAAGATTTTATGGATTCATCCCGACCTGCTGCCAGATTGGGACCAGGGAGCAGCATCTTTCAATTAAAAATCTAAGAAGGGCAAGAAGTATAAACCATGCAATATAATTTATTTGGATCATCACACAGACAAAGAGCAAGATCAACCTTAAGAAGACATACCTCTCGAGATCAGATTTCAAACTCTAAGCAATGCCCCCACCAAGCTCTACTTGCAAGATTTGCTTGACACACTGGAAATGGTGCATGATTGACAGTGTTCCACTAAATAGAGCACAACAAATCTTATTGCTTATGAAGGCATTTCCACACAAATTCCTTCACCTCCTTCTACAATTAGAGCATCAACCTCAACTAGTGTGGATGAGGAGAAGTATCCCCAATTTCACTAATACAGTGAAAATTATATATACTTGATGCAAAATATGGGATATAATTTTCATAAAGTTGAAGGTTTGAATTTTGGCAAAGGACAACGTATTCCTCTACAACTCCAAGGGCTGTCAAAAAAATTCTATAGCAGATTGGGTTATGATCAAATTAGCCCACAGACTCATTACAAAAAGAGGCATGCCAAAAAGAAACTCAAGTCTTGTAACATTGTGCTTCTTGCTCAGGTAGACGAAGAAGAAGTCATGACTGGTACCAGATCCAGAAAATATTATCATAAAACTTATGAGTCTATCATAAAGATGCTCATGATGTTCCTTCTACTTCATCAACTCTAGTTGATCCAGTCACAGCCAACCCTGGTCCTTCAAAACCTACCACGACAGAGAAAAGAAAGCAAAAAAGAAGTACGATTCGACAAATTCCTGAAGAAGAATATGCCTCAAGGACTTAAAAAGCCCTACAATTTTGACTTATTGGCACAATTGGCAAATAATCCAGCCCAACTATTGTCACAGTCTGCACCCGGATATTCGGACACGAGTACGTGGGTACGCGTAGCCTATGCCGCAGCATCGACGGTAGAACGTTGTCTGGGTCAACTCTAACTAACTAACATCTCAATAATATATATATGGTACATGTCAATCATCTCAACTCCAAACGGAGGAACAATATGGTATATAAAAATATCCAATCACAATACAAACTAAGAAAGATAAAGCACGAATAGAATAACAAAGAAAAAAATCAAATACAATCCACAGGTCTGAAATAATATATATGTCATGAATCTCAAAGAAGTCTAATACAAGTCCACCAAAATATAAACTAAACCTCCTCAGGCTTTGTAACTAAGTCCTTCTGGTCTACAGGAGTATCCTTTAAAGGTACACCGTCATGCGGCCCGTAGAATGTAGGATACTGATCTATGAGCCAATCATCTGGAAAAATATATCCAGTCAGGATTTGAGCGAAGTACATACCTCTGAAAACTATTTCAAATACATAATCGAGCAAATAAAACAGATAATAGAAAAGAATAAAAGATATCTAAACAACAGAATAAAATAACTAGAGTGAACAGGTAATGTACGGGAATAAAGAATAGGCAATATGAATATATGTAATATAAATGAATAACTGAAATCTAACTAATGTGCCTCATAATACAAGTTCATTATGTGATCGGTTTAGTTTGAACACGAATACAATAAGGGAAATCAATTACAAGTGTTGTATATAATCGACATATACACAAATACACTGGGGCTTTGATCACATAATCAACTCCTACTCCCCCAGCCCCAACTAATACCAATGGATCCAATCACGATACGTTACGAACTTGAATATGGGCTCACTAAACACAAGCAGTGTGTGTACATGAATAAGCACACTGAATACGAGCAGTGTGTGAACACGAAATATAAATAATTAATACCCAATTCACACGATAAAATACATGTGATGGAGCACCCGCTGAACATGGTAGGGGATAACATCTTCTGACAGGATCCATGTAGTACCAGTCCGTGAAACCACTGTGTCAGAAACAAGTATATAGTTCTAGAACATGAGATATATACACTATTCTAAAATAAAAACTAACAGAGAAATATACTCGTCTGAGGTCCTGAGCAAGGTGTGTCTCTCGATGCCTAAGCTAGTGTCACACAAACCTATATATGGTATATTGCATCAATACAAGGTTCTAGAATGAAGATAAGTTAAACTAGTTCAATTCTAGGTCATAATGCCATTTTTAAGTCAAAATAGTCAAACTTGGTCAAACTAGCTATTTCTAAGTTGTATGAGTCCATCTCTAGGATATTGGGTCCAAACACTATAACTAGGATATACTAGCTATGTTAAGATACTAAGATACACACAAAATACCATATCATAGGATACGCATGTTTTTAGATATAAAAATACTAATTTATATATATATGCAAAATAATACATATAGTAATTTTAGCTAACTAATGCAAAGAGGATACCTTGGCTTTGAACCAATGCGTATCTCACTACCTACACACCCATCTTGATACTCAAACCCAAATACCTTGAGTATCAACAAATTACCTTGACATTACCTTGGTATCACAAGGTAATTCAAATCCTAATATATATAGCTCATTAACAATACACTAACTATATACTAACATAACTAAACTACTAAAATACTACTAACTACCTAACATATAATATATATCAATATTTATATACATCTATACATATAGTTACTAATCTAACAAGTATATATATATATATATATATATATATATATATATATATATATATATATATATATATATATATATATATATATATATATAACTATTAGCTAATAATGCATTTATACAACAACTAAACAAGTACTTAACTACTACACTATTGAACCACTAACTAGACTCTAACCTTAACTAGCTAAACCACTAATAAACTAACTAACTACTGACTAACTAGCTGAACCCCCTGACCTCTATTAACGTTGCCTAGTTGAACCCCTGCTGTTGGAGCTGCTGCTGCTCATTGCCTTGGCTGCTGCTTCGTTTGAATTGATGCACTTGCTACAATATGCTATCTCCCCCTGCAGTGAGCAATTGTTGTTGAAGCACACTGAATTTCTACAGGTGATAAAGCTACAGTTTGCAACTGATGCATTGATGAAGTGGATGCTTGCAGCTGCCATTGCTTGCTGCACTTGATGTGCCTGTATGGTATTGTTGGGCACACTTCTCTTGCTGTAACTGGCTGTTCTTCAGTTGTGACTGCTCTCCCACTGCTGCAACTATTGCTCTTTACTGTTGATGCCCGATGCAGCACTGGCTGCTCAAGCATCTTGTTGTATAGTTGCCTGATCTGTATCTCCCTCTTGCTGCGCTAAATGGCAGTGCTTGCCTCTGCATTCAGTTGGCTTGCAGGTGCATATGCTGCTGATGTATGCTGAATTCCCACTGTGCAGCTTGACCCTCACTCACTGCTCACTCACTAACTACACATCAAAACACATACCTCCACACACACACATATATATATATATATATACATATAGATATTAATATGTATATGCACACTCATCTATACATATATAGATATATACAAACATACACATATACATATAAATGTACCTATATATACATATATATATATATATATATATATATATATATATATATATCACCACATATATGAATATGTATCTATACACTATATATATGTATCACTAGTTAGAATCATATCTATATAATACTATTGAGATTAATATACATATACACACAATCATATAATATATCATACTAATATATAATACCAATTCAAATAAATTTAAATGCAATAAAACAAACACGTGGAGTGCACCGCACCCGTATCACACTCATTTTATGATACGCTTGTGATACGGCTCCACCATACAATCAAACGTATCCCGAAGGATACGAGTAAGTTTAGAATACTAATTATGAACAATACAAAGAATTAAATACACAACTACGTGTCCGTGTCAAGATGTGACATGCACAAACCCCCGTGTCGGAGGAAAAACTGCCAAATTAACCCGTATCTTTAAATTGTCGGGATACGACCTACATGTATCCAATTATGGATACGACACTAGTCACACACAATCAAACATATGTCAATTTAGTCTAATTAACCAATTAACAAACATAATATGTGTCAATCTCGGAATTCTTCCAATATTGACACAAAATACCACATAACTTCCTCCATAGGTCTCCTATGAACCTAATTCCAATTCCTATGGGTAGCCTTAGCATATAGAGTGGTTCTTTATGGTTAAATTACATATTTAGAACCTAATTAAGGAGAGAAAACTGAATTGCACCTATTGGGAGATGGATTTCCAATAAAATCCTCAAATTGAGTGAAATAGCCTCCAACTTGTAGATCCTTGCTCCTCTTTGTAGATCCTTGCTTCCTCCTTGTAGATTGTAAACCCCCTCAACCAATTTTTAGATTATTTAAATTAAATTGAGATACTAGGATTAAATTTGGATACAAGTAGGATTAATGTACAATAATTATGTGGCTTATTACACCCTACCGTTGCTTCGATGTTTAGAGCGCTACACTAGTAGGTACTCCAAAACTAATTAAATATACATTTCCTAGACATGCCAGGCTACCCATCTGACCCTTGTGTAACTTTTAGATACTCAATATTGTGCTTCAATTGAGCTGCGCAATATTCATTTCAAACGTCTATGTATTAGTTCAATAAATCCATTTTTCCTTAATTTTCCATTCCTATGTGAATTTGAGGCTCAACCACAACCCAATTCCCTATAGCCCAAATTAGGGTATTAGCCTACATTGAGCTAGCTACGCCCATGACTCTTGTGTTCCACTCGAATCTAGTTTCATATATCTTTAATTCATTAAGGAGCGTCGTGCGCATTGTTTTTAATTAAATTAATTTAAGGCCAATTCTACCTCAAACAAGACCTAACCAAACCCATGTACACCCTTGCATGAGGACCAGCCCCCACCCCGAGGAGCCAGGTCAGCCCAAGTCCCGAGGTCAGCCCACAAACCCCCTATATAAATACACATTCTCTCCCTTTGAAACCCTAGATCACACCATCATCCCCAACTTCACAAACCTAGCCGAACCCTAAAACCCGAGCACCTCCCCTACTTTCGACCAGTCACTACCTCAGGCCGCCACCCCAACCACTGGATCACCCCCTCAACGCAGGACCGCTACCACAACCACCGGATCACCCCCTCGACGCTGGACCGCCACCCCAGCCGCCGGTACAGTACCTCCTTCCACCATCGCCACCGACTCCACCTACACCATTAGTACCATCCCCATCATAGCCAAACCGACGGCCGATCCTAACTTCTCTCAACCGCCTCTAACACTGCCAACCGCCACTATCCGATGGAGAACGACCTCCCCCACGATCTGACCTTTACCCAGGCGCCATTCCCCCGTCGGCCAGGCCGCGGCCACCGCTGTAAAACTGCTGCGGCTGCTGCAGTTGCTGTTACAATCGCCGTCGTTGCTGTTTGTTCGCCGGCCAAAGCCGGAGCGCCACCCTCACTGGAGAACGGCCAGAATTCGAGCACAGACCCCCACGTTCATCCTCGAAGAGGTACCCTCATTTGGCCTCCTTCTCCAATGTATTATGAATAGCGTATCGTCGTGTCGTTGAGTTTATGTCGCGTGTCGTTACTTAGACACAAACAAGTTATATGGAACCCTATATGTGGGTATGTATGTTAATTAGATTTAATTTATAATTAACAGATGATAATTATTCCTAATCATAAGAATGGTATAAGGAACGTGCATTCCACCTAAAAAACGTAGACATAGACCTAGTACACTTAACATAAAAAATGAGGACAGGTATTGTACAAGACATAATAGCTTCGTAACCCCTTAACTTTAGTAAATTATTGTCTCGAGGCATACGGTAACAGATGACAGAGCACGTGTGCACCTTAGCTACGTGCGCACGCGACTCTGTAGTCGACTAGCCGTGACCCTTGCATCAATACCTAAGAATAACGTAGTGTCTATATGTATTGCTTTAGTGTCTGATGCTCGATTGCTATATCATATTGTATGTTTAGGGTCACTGGACCAGACAGGAGATACTGCAGGAGCAGGCTATTGGCATTCCCAGCTTGAGGACCCAGGCAAGATACCTTGCTATATTTACTGTCTAATTTAAATTATGCATATGTTGTATGATGTCTTGTTGCTTATTTTATATGACTGTGTGCATCCGAGATTTACTCGGGTGAAGTCGAAGGTTGCGTCGATGATTAGTGTACTTGACCTAGTTGCTAGCTATTGGCAGGATACTCTGGTATTTTTAAGACCGGACACTCTTACACGCTTCATAGTGACAAATTCATATTGGGATGCGGGTTCGCGTACTCGACTAGCTATCGGTGCGTGTGACATGCATCACGGTTAGTACGTAACTTAGGATTATTTGATTTGTAGAGACTTGGCATATAGATTCATGGTATGTATGTCGAGTATTCGATTTGTGTATCTACATTGGGCGGGGAAGACAACTAGTAGGCATATGGGATACACACATTGGTCTCTGTCGTATCCGGAGGAGCCACGGATCCAATGACTTCCTTTATTGCAGACACCGCGCTCTTCGGAGTGATACGGACGTATATATATTGCATATACCTCATTCTTCGGAATGATGGACGTTACAAATACCACGCTCTTCGGAGTGTTGGACGTTATGCCTACGCCTACCCATACGTACCAAAGTTGTCTTCACATTGCATTCACTTAAATGGTTAGCACACCATTTATTTATTTTATTCAGTATTTATATTTGGCATGCTTCTATGTATCTTGTTATGTTCCTCTGAGGACCTGGTACCTTTCCAGATTTGGACGAGACATATTACCCCATAGTGTACGGCCCAGGACAGGAGGCAAGGTACGCTACAGCTGAGGAGCTAGAGGTGTTACCATTAGAGTTTCCGTGATCTGGTAGGCCTTCTGCCTAGGATTAGGAGCATCATTATCTAGTCAGCCGATGCCCTAGTCATTATTCATTTTATCTATCATTTCAGTACTTTATTTCGTCATAGTAGTGGGTTTGTCCCCACCAGACATTCTTGGTTGTACTATGATATTTTGAGACTGGCGTTTATCTTCCAGCATTTATTATTAGTACATTCTTGATATTTATTTTATGGATGAGATTAGATTACCTGTTTGATATTGATATTGGACATGTTAGTATTTTAGGACAGCATAGCACTCTTCGTTAGGATTCATTAAATTGGGATATCCTCGGAGACGTGATAGCTGGCTATTGCCACGTGGCTTGGTCCCGTGTACTTTTGGGACTGGGGCATGACATCCTTGTTCTAGTAGCCTCCAATGAAGAATAGGGAAGGAATTGGGAAGAAATTTGAGTATGAATTGCTATGGGAATGAAGAATTTGGAAGAGGAAAAAATTCTAGATCTAGATTGGAATAACAAAATGAGAAGAGAGAGATTCTCTCTCCTTCCTATATGTTGTCGGCCCTTGCCCCTCTTACAAGTTACTATAGAATTACCAAAACACCCCTTGGGGCATCTCATGAAAAAATTAATTAAGCAGGGAAGGTTCTAGTCTAATTTATTTCACTAATTAATTTATCCTCCTAATTGATGGGCTTACTATTGGGCTCAATCTAAACTAGAATTAAATGTTGGTCCATGAATCTAAACTAAACTAGTTAGGTCCACTACACATGTCCAAAATAAATTAAATATCTAACAATAATTAAATAGTACAACAAATAATATTTATACATGCATAATATTTAATATAATAATCCTAAAATAAAAATATCCATGTCAAATTATCAAACTACCCTTAGTTGAAAAAGTGAGGGTGACAATCCTACCCACCTTAGAAAAATTTTGCCTCGAAATTAAGGAAGAAACTAACTACCAAACGAAAATAATACAATGCAAAAAGAAATATACCTCACGGCTCAAATAGATATGGATATCGCTTGCGCATCTCAGTCTCTCACTCCTAGGTACTCTCTTCTGGCGAGTAATGCCTCCATGTGACGCACACCAAAGGAATCATCTGGTTCCTCAGCACCTTCTCTTTACGATCCAGAATCTCAACTGGCTGCTCTTCATAGCTAGGAGTAGGGCCCACCTCGATCTTTGAGTGATCCAATATATGTTTAGGATCTGCCATGTACCATCTCAGTTGTGATACGTGAAATATATTGTGCACCCCCTCCAATGAAGGTGGCAATTCTAGTTGGTAAGCAACTGCACCGACCCTCTCAAGAATACTGAAAGGTCCGATGAATCGCGGACTAAGCTTTTTGCCTCCACCGAAATGAATTGTGCCACTTGTAAAAAAAATCCTCAAGAAAACAAGACTGCCAACCAAGCATGAAACACAACCTTAGCACTCTAACAAAACAAACAATCACAAGCAATACAAAACAAAATCTATATCTCAAACTCCAATGGTCTCTGGTGGCTATCGGCCTAATATCATTGTCTGTCCTACGCCACCCGAAGTCTATCCCTGATGAGCTTTACCTTCTCAGTTGCATCCACTACCATCTCTGGTCCCAATAAAGCTCTATCACCAACATCATCCCATGATAATGGAATGCGATATCTCCGTCCATATAATGCCTCAAATGGTGACATCTCGATATTGGCTTGGTAGCTGTTGTTATAAGAAAAATCTACCAAGTGAAAATGATCCTCCCAAGAACCTCCAAAATCCAAAACACAGGTGCATAGCATGTCCTCGAAAGTCTGGATAGTCCTCTCCGACTACCCATAGGTCTGAGGGTGATATGCGGTACTGAACTTGAGCTGAGTGCCCAAGCTAGCCTGCAAACTCCTCCAAAAGTGGGACATGAAGCAACTATCCCGATCCGAGACTATGCTAACCGGAACTCCATGCAATCTGACTATCTGATGCACATACATCTCCGCGAGCTTCTCCGTAGACGTACCCACTTTGAATGGTAGAAAGTGGGATGATTTGGTCAACCTGTCTACGATGATCCAAATCGCATCTTTACCTCCTTGAGATTGCAGAAGTCCTGAAACAAAGTCCATCGTCACATGCTCCTATTTCTACTCTGGAATGGGTAAAGGCTTAAGCAATCCACCCGGCCTCTGTATCTCCGCCTTTACAAGTTGGCAAACCAAACATCCGGATACGAAGCCAGCTACCTCCCGCTTCATACCATACCACCAAACATGCTCTCTCATGTCCTTATATATCTTGTTAGCACCTGGATGCATAGAGTACTGAGATCGATGCACCTCTTGAAGAATCTTCTTGCGCAATGCTCCACTAGGCACACACAATCTGGTACCGTACCGCTATGATCCATCATCTGCGATACTGAAGTCCTCTGCCAACACTATCTGGACCAGTGCTCTGACGCTCCTCAGAGACTCATCCTCGAACTGTGCGGCTCTGATCCGGTTTATCAACTCTGACTGTACCTGAAGTTTCCACATCTGTGCTGCAACTCTAGGAATTAATACATCAATGCCTAAACTATCAAGATCGGCCAACAAATGTCTGTCCCTCATCAAATGTATAGCCACTGGATACCAGCTCAAAGCATCCACGACTACGTTGGCCTTTCCTGAATTGTACTACAAAGAAATATCGAAGTCCTTTATTAACTCCGACCATCGTCGTTGCCTCATATTGAGCTCTTTTTGTGTAAACACATACTTCAGACTCTTGTGATCTGTAAACAACTCTACCCGCTCTCCAAACAAGTAGTATTTCCATAATTTAAGAGCAAAAATAACTGCTGCCAATTCTAAGTCATGGGTAGGGTAATTCTTCTCATGCAGGCATAATTGCCTGGAAGCATAGGCAATCACCTTTCCATTCTGCTATAACACACAACCCAAACCCTTACCCGATGCATCATTGTATATAAAAAATCCTCCTGCTCCTGATGGCAATGTCAATATTGGAGCTGTAATCAATCTCTTCTTCAGCTCCTCAAAAGCTGACTGATAATCCTCAGTCCAGATGAACTCCACGTCCTTCCTGGTTAGTTTAGTCATTGTCTCCGCAATTCTGAAAAAATTCTAAACAAATCTTTGATAATAGCCTGCCAGTCCAAGAAAACTCATGATATCTGCTACTGAACCCCGACCATGACTCAACTGCTAAAATCTTCTTCGAATCTACTGAGATTTTGTCTCCTGTAATCACATGCCAAAGGAATTCAACCTTATCAAGGAAGAACTCACACTTCGAAATTTTGTCATATAGCTTCTCCTTCCTGAGGGTCTCAAGAACTATCCTCAAGTGCTTCTCATGCTCCTCTAGGGTCTTCGAATATATCAGTATATCATCAATGAAGACTACAACAAATTGATCCAAGTACTGATGAAATACCTTATTCATCAGGTTCATGAATATCGTCGGGGCATTGGTCAACCCAAACGGCATCACCAAGAAATCAAACTTCCCATACTGAGTCCTGAAAGCTGTCTTTGGAATGTCTTCCTTCTTCACTTTCACCTGGTGGTACCCCAATCTCAAGTCTATCTTTGTGAATACCTTCGCTGCGCTCAACTGATCAAACAAATCGTCAATCCATGGCAACGGATATTTATTCTTAATAGTGAGGTTGTTGAGTACCCTGTAGTCGATACATATACGTACCAATCTATCCTTCTTTGGTACAAAAAGTACCGGAGTACCCCATGGTGATGAACTGGAGCGAATGAAACCCTTGTCCTGCAACTCATCCACCTGCTTCTTCAACTCCGTCAGTTCGCTGTTGTTCACTCTATAGACCTACAATAATATTGGCTCTACGCCTGGCACAAAATCTATAGAGAACTCCACATCTTTGTCCGGTGGCAACTCCGATAACTCCTCCGAAAAGACGTCCATATACTCTACAATCAATGGATGTGGCAGCTCCTGCTCTTCTACCAAAGCTCCGTAGAAGTCTCCTTCGCTCTGCTTTGTTGCTTCTCTGACAAACTCAAACTCTGGCTCTCTTGGCACCTGAAACAAAACTCTGCCTTCACGACAATCGATACTAGCATAATGCCTACTCAACCAATCCATCCCGAGTACTATATCGTAGCTCGGAATTGGCATTACAAGTAAACATACACCCAACTCTCGGCCTCCCAAAGAAACTGTCCAGTCCTTGCAAACATCACTGACCAGGATAATGCCACCCTCGGTAGTAATCTTGCAAGTCCTCGCCAACGTTTTAGACTCAAGATGATATCTCAGAGCAAAAGATACAGATACAAAACTATGAGAAGCACCAAAATCAAATAAAGTATGAGCTGGAAAAGAATCAAGATAAAATAAACCTGAGATAACATCACCGACTGGTTCCTCCTCCTCGACGGTCAAGGCAAAAGCTCGCCCCTGTCACTGGGTACCTTTCTACTGCTGCTGGTGCTGAGAAAACTGCTGATGTTGCGGTGGTAGAGGTCCTCTCTGTTGTCCCGCTGGTTGTCTCCCGGGTGCTCTCTGTGCCTGAGCTCCATCCTGAACTGGACGAGCTGGAACTTTAGGACAAGCACTCAACTTATGGTCTCCTGATCCACAAAATAACCACTGGCCCAATCTTATCCTACATGCATCACATCCTTGTCCTTGCTTCTTACAAAAAGTGCAAAGAACAGTTGGCCTCTGAATCTGGTGCATCTGATGTGCCGGCGCTCTAACTGGTCCATGATATTGCTGCCTCAGATGCTGGAAATACCTCTGGTGCTGCTGCTAAAAATAAGGCTGCTTCATTGGACTCGTGCTGGTACTGGATCCTCGTGTGTCTCTCGGCCTTTTAGAGCCAAGTTCTAGATCATCCTCTGCCTATTGTGCCTATCTCAGAATCTCCTCGAAAGTGGCGGTGGGATCTTCGTTCGTGTGTGATTTGACTTCCCTGTTCAGGCCCTTCCTAAACTTCCTGGATCTTTCTTTAGGGTTTTGCCCCTCCACAAAGTGACCTAATCTACAATACTCTACCCCATACTCATCCACTGTCATACCTCCCTGAATGAGGTACTCGAACTGGCTCTCTTAAGATGTCAGAGCCACATCTGGAAAAAAAATTCCTTGAAGAGCTCTTTGAAAGCTTTCCAAGTAAGTCCTGGTACTGAGATCTTGGGTTCCATCCTGAACCAAGTTAACGCAATGTCGAACATCAAGTACCCCGCTGCCTCTATTTGTAATCCCTCCAAAATCTGTGCCAGCCGCAGGTTTCTCTTAATGTCTTCTATCTAATCATATGCATAAAGGATCCCTTCTGTACCTTTAAAGTCCTTCAGTCCCATCCTCTTGAAGTCTATGACAGTCCCCGACCTCGATTGCTGAGGGGTAAACTGAGGTGGTGCCATTTGTGGCTAGACTAAGGCGGCTCTCTCAACTGCTACGAGCGTAATCTGGTGAGCATTCTCAACGCTATATTGCATGACCTCTGGCTGACGCTGTTGTACCTCTATTATCTGCTGAAAGAGTGCAAATATCTGCGTCTGATCGACTGTGGGTGGTGGGGGTAGAAGATCCCCTGAAACAGTCGGCGCTGTCCTCTGTACCGGAGGTGGAGCACCTCCGAAAGCTGCTGTAAAAATTCCTACCTGGACCGGTAAAGCTGACCTCTGGAATATAGGTGCTGGAACATCGTCTGATGGTGCTACCCTCATAGGCGATGAAGTGACTGACCGTGCTGATATGGCACCTGAGCGCTGGGAACGCGTCTTCGGTGGCATCCTGAAGATAGATTGAACAAAGGAATCAATATTGAGTATGATAAGATATCAGCAAAGAATGATAGATTTTATTCAAAGTAAAGGAAATATTCAATAGATAAGGATAGAAAACTAATTTTGGAAGGATTTCCTAGTTATGATTAAGTAAACTCTCAGCCTAAATCCTATTTCCTAAAGTAGGCTCGTAGAAGTACTCTAATTAAGCACTACTACGATATCGCTCTAATTGGGACTCCTAACCTTCATTGACCACCACTAAAAATGTGTCACGACCCGCACCCAGATATTTGGGTACGAATACGTGGGTAAGCCCAGCCTACGTCACCGAATTGGCGGTAGAACGCTGTCTCGGTCAACTCTAACTAACTAACATCTCAACAATATATATATATATATATATGGTACCTATCAATCATCTTAACTCCAAACGGAGGAACAATATGGTATCTTACAAATGTAAATATACTCAATCAAAATACATACTAAGGAAGATAAAGTACGAATGGAATAACAAAGAAAAGAATCAAGATACAATCCACAAGTCTAAAATAATATACATGCTCTGAATCTCAAAGAAGTCTAATACAAGTCCGCCAAAACTATAAACTAAACCTCTACAGGCTTTACAACTAAGCCCTCCTGGTCTACAGGAGTATCCTCTAAAGGTACACCGTCCTAAGGCCCGTAGAATGTAGGACACTGATCTAGGAGCCAATCATCTGAAAAAAATATCCAGTCAGGATTGGAGCAAAGTACATACCTCTGAAAGCAGTTTCAAATACATAATCGACCATATAAAACAGATAATACAAAAAAAATAAGATATCTAAACAATAGAATGAAATAAACTAGACTGAACAGGTAATGTACGGGAATGAAGAACTAGCAATATGAATATCTACAATATAAATGAATAACTAAAATCTAACTAATGTGCCTCAGAATACAAGTTCATTATGTGATCGGTTTAGGTTGAACACGAATACAATAAGGTAACTAGATTATAAGTGTGGTATGTAATCGACTTGTACACGAATACAGTGGGGCTTTGATCATATAATCAACTCCTACTCCCCCATCCCCAACTAATACCAATGAATCCAATCACGATACGTTATGAACACGAATATGGGCATACTGAACATAAGCAGTATGTGTACACGAATAAGCATACTGAACACGAGCAGTATATGAACACGAAATATAAATAATCAATACCCAATTCACACGATAAAATATATGTGAAGGAGTACCTACTAAACACAGTAGGGGATAACATCTCCTGACAAGATTCATATAGTACCAGTCCATGAAACTATTATGTTGAAATCAAGTATACAGTTCTAGAATATGAGATATATATACTATTATGAAATAAAAACTAACAGAGAAATATATTCGCCTGAGGTCCTGAGCAAGGTGTGTCTCTCGATGCCCAAGCTGGTGTCACATAGACCTATATATGGTATATTACATCAATATAAGGTTCTAAAATAAAGATAAGTTAAACTAGTTCAATTCTAGGTCATAAAGTTATTTCTAAGTCAAAATAGTCAAACTAGGTCAAACTTGATCAAACTAGATATTTCTATGTTGTATGAGTCCATCTCTAGGATATTGGGTCCAAATACTATGTAACTAGGCCATACTAGCTATGTTAAGATACTAAGATACACACAAAATAAAGTATCATAGGATACGCAAGTTTTTAGATATAAAAATACTAATTTATATATATACACAAAATAATACATATAGTAATCTTAGCTAACTAATGCAAAGAGGATACCTTGGCTTTGAACCAATGCGTATCTCACTACCTACAGACCCATCTTGATACTCAAACCCAAATACCTTGAGTATCAACCAATTACCTTGACATTACCTTGGTATCACAAGGTAATTCAAATCCTAATATATAGCTCACTAACAATATACTAACATAGCTAAACTACTAACTACCTAACATATAATACATATCAATATTTTTATACATCTATACATATAATTACTAATCTAAGTATATATATATGTGTATATATATATATATATATATATATATATATATATATATATATATATATATATATATTAGCTAACAATGCATATATACAACTACTAACAAAGTACTTAACTACTACACTATTGAACTACTAACTAGACTCTAACCTTAACTAGCTAAACCACTAATAAACTAACTAACTAGCTGAACCCCCTGACCTCTATTGCTGTTACCTAGTTGAACCCCTGATGTTGGAGCTGTTTCTACTCATTGCCTTGGCTGCTGCTCAGTTTGAATTGATGCACTTGCTGCAGCATGCTGTCTCCCCCTGCTGTGAGTAGTTGTTGTTTAAGCACACTGAATTGATACAGGTGATGTAGCTGCAGTTTGCAACTGATGCACTGATGCAGTGCATGCTTGCAGCTGCCACTGCTTGCTGCACTTGTTGTGCATGTATGGTGCTGTTGGGCACTCTTCTCTTGCTATAACTGGCTGCTCTTCAGTTGTGACTGCTCTCCCACTACTGCAACTGTTACTGCACTTTGTTGTTGATGCCCGATGTAGCACTGGCTGCTCAAGCATCTTGTTGTACAGTTGCCCGATCTGCATCTCCCTCTTGCTGTGCTAAACGGCAGTGTATGCCTCTGCATTCAGTTGGCTTGCAAGTGTATATGCTGCTGATGCATGCAGAATTCCTAGTGTGCAGCTCGACCCTCACTCACTTCTCACTCACTCACTACACATCCACACACATACCTCCACACACACATATATATACATATATAGATATATACAAACATACACATATACATATAAATGTACCTACATATACATATATATACTTCTATAAAAATACACTCATATTTATATATATATATATATATATATATATATATATATATATATATATATTTATTTATTTATTTATTACCACATATATGAATATGTATTTATACACTATATATATGTATCACTAGTTATAATCATATCTATATAATACTATAGAGATACAATATACATATACACACAATCATATAATATATTATACTAATATATAATACCAAGTCAAATGAATTTAAATGCAATAAAATAAATACGAGGAGTGTACCGCACCTGTATCACACTCATTCTATGATACGCTTGTGATACGACTCCACCACACAATCAAACGTATCCCGAAGGATACGAGCAACTCTAGAATACTAATTATGAATAATACGAAGAATTAAATACACAACTACATGTCCGTGTCAAGATGTGACATGCACAAACCCCCGTGTCGGAGAAAATCTCCAAATTAACCCGTATCGCCAAATTGTCGGGATACAACCTACACGTATCCAATTGTGGATACGACATTAGTCACACACAATCAAACACATATCAATTTACCCTAATTGACCAATTGACAAACATAATATGTGTCAATCTCGAAATTCTCCTAAAATTGACACAAAACACCACATAACTTCCTCCATAGGCCTCCTATGAACCTAATTTCGATTCCTATGGATAGCCTTAGCATATGGTATGGTTTCTTATAGTTAATTTATATATTTAGAACCTAATTAAATAGAGAAAACTAAATTATACCTATTTGGAGATGGATTTCTAATAAAATCCTTAAATTGAGTAAAATAACCTCAAACTTTTATATTCTTGCTCCTTCTTGTAGATCCTTGCTTCCTCCTTGTAGATCTTTGTTCTAGTAGCCTCCAATGAATAATATAAAAGGAATTGGGAAGAAATTTGAGTATGAATTGGTGTAAGAATGAAGAATTTGGAAGAGGGAAAATTTTTATATCTAGATTTGAATGACAAAACAAGAAGAGAGAAATTATCTCTCCTCCGTATAGGTGGCCGACCCTTGCCCCTCTTGCAAGTTACTATAGAATGACCAAAATATCCCTTGCGGCCTCTGATGAAGAAATAAATTAAGGAGGGAAGGTTCTAGTCTAATTGGTTTCACTAATTAATTCATCCTCTTAATGAAAGGGCTTACTATTGGGCTCAATCTAAACTAGAAATAAATGTTTGTCCTTGGATCTAAACTAAACTAGTTAGGTCCACTACACAAGTCCAAAATAAATTTAACATCTAACAATAAATAAACAGCACAACAAATAATATTTACACATGCATAATATTTAATATAATAATCCTAAAATAAAAATACCTATGTCAAATTACCAAACTACCCTTAGTTGAAAAAGTGAGGGTAACAACTATCCATATTCGAGTTACTTCGTTTGTCGAAGGAGACTCGTGAAGCTTTGAACGAAGCTCTGGTACAAGCAGACTCATGCTTAGCTCAACTCAAGACTCCTGATGAAGAGCCACTAGCGTGCCCTCATGCCACATCGTGATCGAGAAGATTCCTCACTTTCATGCAAGATAACATGCTACTCAAGGATAACCGACATAACAGACCTCTGTATTATACTGGTTATATCGGATCTATTAAAGTAAACCAGATTCATATCGACCCTGGTTCTTCACTAAGTATCATTCCTGAAAGCCTACTAAGAGGATTGAAGATACCAATGCATAACCTATCTTCCACTAGCACTACCATTCTAGGCTTCAATGTTGGAAGAAGTAAACCGCTGGAAAAGATACGCCTAAAAATTCAGATAGGCGATCTACATACTGAAGTCACGTGCTATGTGATCGACTCTGACGTATCCTACAATATTTTACTGGGATGGCCGCACATATACGAGCATATAATTATACCCTCCACCCTGTACCAATGCTTCAAATATATGGACAGTCGAGGAGAAGTCAAAACAGAAATAGATGACCTCAACCCATTCAAAGGTATCGAAGCTTATTTCTCTGACTCTACACTATATACACCAGAGTATATAAAAGAAGAAGCTAATTAAAATAGTGATGAAGCTGAGAACACCCCAAAGAAAGAGCCTTTGATAATCTGAGTTAGAGGACGTACTACTCATCCAACTCCTTTGAAGCCTCTGTCATGACCTGCACCCGGTGAAGGGGCATGAGTACGTGGGTACGTTCAGCCTACGCCACAGCATTAGCGGTAGAACGCTGTCTAGGTCAACTATACTAACTAATTATCTCACAATAATGCATAATCCTCCAATAATATCTTAACACCAAGAAGATGTAACACAATACTCAATCATAATTCTATAGCATGATAAGATATCAAGGAAGTCTAACATAACTATCAATCTAAACAAATATAATCAACAACAATATAAACAATAACCAAAATCTCAAATATAAGCCAAAAATATATCCGGTACCAAAATTGTAAAGAGAACTAACTATGCTAACAAGTAATTCCGGCTAGATCTCCCGACAGTCACTCCAGAACTAGTGGGTAAATTCTGCACCATCTATAGGTCAGGGTCCGTAGTATGTCGGACACCAATCTCTTGGATCCTCTGAAAAATATTTTCCAGTCAGGAATGGAGCGAAGTACAACCAAATAGAAGTTCCAATTAATTGATAATAACTATAAACAAAAATAGAGAATATAATAGTAACAATGAACAATATCAACTATGGTAGAAGAAACAGGTAAACAAGAACAATATAGTATACACTGATCACGATGAAAGTAGAACAAGGCAATAGTATGAGACAATGAACTAGAATATGGTGAAGAACTGTAACTATGCTAAGTGATTGAAATACTAGATAGATATGTGATCGGCTTGGGTGAACATTGTCTACTTTAACGTTGGATAAACATTGTCTAAGTTAAACATTGAACATTGTCTAGGATTTAATCATATATCTAGCTAACATTTCCCTTTTCCCCCGACTAGTACAAGGGATCCAACCATGACACGTTACGATGCAAGATACTCAAGGCCTTGTAAACAATAAACCTTGAACATTAAACATTAAACATTGTACATTGAATATTGAACATTGTCTAAGTTAAACATTGTCTAAGTTAAACATTGAGAACATGAGGAACAATGAAACAATATAAATATATAACATCCCATGACTGATCCAGAGCAATACTAAACTATAACTAACATACTAAACTATTACATACTACTAAACTACTAAATAGTTAATACTAAAAACATATATATATATATATATATATATATATATATATATATATATATATATATATATATATATTCACAATACTTTATATATATATATATATATATATATATATATATATATATATATATATAAAGTATTGTGAATATATATATATATATATATATATATATATATATATATATATATATATATATATATATATATATATATATAATACTTTATATATAATACTACATATAGCTACTTAATAACTTACCAACTACTATATACATACATACATACATACATACATATATATATATATATATATATATATATATATATATATATATATATATATATATATATATATATATATATATATATATATATATATATAACTACTAAATAACCATATAAATATATATATAACACTAATGGTAATCACTACTTACTAGATATCCAAAGTACATATGTATACATAACTACTAATGAACTAGCTACTAATGAACTAGCTAGCCAACTTCAAAACTATAAAACTAACTAGTTACTATAGCTAAACTACTAACACATACTAAACATATAAACATATAAACATATATACATATATCTATACTAACTAGATAACTAGCAATAACTAGCTACTAACCTAGCTGCCTATACCTTGCTGATGGAGTTGTTGTTGCGATGTCGCTGCATTGCTGCTACTGCAAGCACACGCTGTCGCACGCACACGCTATTGCTGCTACAGCTCGATGCTGCTGTACCCCGCTGTACGTGCGCTGTTGCAGCTCGCTACTGCTGCGCACTCCTGCTGATGCGCTGCCTCGCTGATGTTGCAACGCTGCCTCGCTGCTGCTGCTGCTGCGACGCTGCCTCACTGTTGCTGATGCGCTGCCTCACTCCACACACTGCACATACTCACCTCTAGGCACACATACACACAGATACACACACACAGACACACACACACACACACACATCCACCATAACACTCTCACATACATATATATAAACATATACATACATAGATATATCCATATACACACACACACACACACACACACACACACACACATATATATATATATATATATATATATATATATATATATATATATATATATAAAAAAAAATATATATATATATATATATATATATATATATATATATATATATATATATATATATATACATTCTCATACCTACATACATATATATATAAACATACACGTATACATATAGGTAACCACTTATGTTTATATAAATATAAATCACTATATATATATATATATATATATATATATATATATATATATATATATATATATACACACTTATAGATATATCACTCGCTTACATGTATACATATAGATATACATATACACTTATACACATAGACTCATAGCCATATACATATATATCAACCATATGCATATAGATACCTATACTCACATATACTATATACATATACATATAGGTATCATACATAATATATATCATACTAATATATATACATAAGCCACATAGAATTAAAAGGCAATAAAGCAAACACGTAGAGTGCACCGCACCCGTATCACACTCGTTCTATGATACGCTTGCGATACGGCTCCACCACACAACCCAACGCATCCCGAGCAAGTCTTAAATAGTATATATGAACAATACAAAGAGTCAATTACACAACTACGTGTCCGTGTCAAAATGTGACATGCTCAAAGTCCCGTGTCGGGGAAAAAACCCCAAATTAACCTGTATCTCCAAATTATCGAAATACGGCCTACACATATCCAATTGTGGATACGACACTAGCCACACACAATCAAACACATGTTAATTTGGTCTAGTTGACCAATTGATAAACACAACATGTGCCAATCTCGGAATTCTTCCAAAATTGACACAAAAATACACATAACATTCTCCATAGGCCTCCAATAAATCTAATTCCAATTCCTATGGGTAGCCTATGCATATGGGGTAGATCCTTATGGTTAATTCACAGATTTAGAGTCTACTAAGAGAGAGAAAACTGAAATATACTACTGGGAGATGGATTCCCAATAAAAATCCCCAAAATGCCTCCAACTTGTAAATCTTGGCTTCCTTCTTGTAGATTCTTGCTTCCTTCTTGTTTATCCTTGTTGTAGTAGTCTCAATTTAAGAATAGGGAAGGAATTTGGAAACAAATTGGTAGGAATTTGATGGAACTTGGTTGAGAAAAATTTTAGATCTATATTTAAAATAAAAAATGAAGAGAGAAAGTTTTCATCCCCTTTATATAGGTCTCTCTTGCCCCCTCCCTCAAGATACTATGTAAAGTTTAAAATACCCCTTGGGGCCTCTCATGAAAAAATTAATTAAGGAGGAAAGGTTCTAGTCTAATAGATTTAACTAATTAATTCATCCTCCTAATGAATAGGCTTACTATTGGGCTCAAATCTAACTAGAATAAATGTTGGGTCCATGGGTCTAAACTAACTAATTAGGTCCACTAACACAAGTCCAAAATAAAATCTAACACTAATAATAAATAAATAATATAATAAATAAATATTCAACATGCACAATATTTAATTCATTACCAAATGACTAAAATACCCTTTCCTAGAAATTGTGGTAGTGACAGCCTCTTGGCATTAACTTGCACAAATCAGCTCTATTAGTCATCAACCTTCGATGTAGTGAACAGCCGACGCTGAAGAATGATCCACTCGTTATCGACATTCGTCGTAACAAGCAACCAACATCAGTAAATCAACCCCTAGTCATTAATCTTGCCAAGCCTCCTATCAAGGCTGAAGTTTTTGTTGACTATGTGAAAGTAGAAGAGATCTTGTATTTCATGAATAAAGATGACACTACTTCACACTACAGTGATGTTGAACCCTTTGCTGAAAATTCTTAGAGGCCCTTCATCTTTACAAACCTCTGTCCATACTAGTGACATATCCATTTCAATATAGGCTCCATATTTTTATTCAATTATAAAATAACTCATTTTGATGGAGATTTGTAGCATGATTCAAGTAAATAGAGATTGAGATCGTAGAAACATGAGCTTGTGATATAGTAACACCTAATTTTGGATCGGTTAATGCTAGAACTATAAATAAAGGACCAGGATCTTCTATGAAATAAAGAAGATTATTCATAAATAGCATAGTCCAAGCAGAACCACTTAAAATCTTTACTGAACTATGTCCGGCCATCATATTAGCAAATAAACATATTCCTGAGCTTAATATACGAAAAAATGAGGGATTAGCTTAAGGAGTACTAAAAAAGGTGCTAATAGGAGTGGGACTCCTGCGGGTAATGAGAAGCTAAAAAAATGAAGTCCATGTCTTTGAAATCAAAAGATCGTAATGCCTATAAAAATAGAAAATGAGAGAGCCAAAGTAATAAGAAAATAACTTGTCACTGTGAAGCTAAAGGGTATCATACCCCGGGGATTACGAAATAACAAAAAAGTAAAAGTGACTGAGATACGAGGGGAAACTTTTTTTTAACATTTCCGGGAGGAGACTGTGAAATCTTGCCAGGTGTCGGTTGAAAAAGTCAGTGCTAAGGCTAATCAGGTGTTTGTAATAATGCGTGATAAAGAATCTAAACCGTATAAAAGGGGTTCATTTGCAAAAGTTGGAGAAGGAGTTGCTAGTGTTTTCGATGATTCGGCTCTTTCACTTGCCACATTTCTTATTTAGATCCAAGCCAAGAATAAATGAGAGAACAAAAATCTAATAGGTTGTTCGGGAGCTAAAAGAGATTAGCAATAAGAGTACAGAGGTGCCTAGATTTTTAACAGCAGCAAATCAGCATATCACTACTTCTATTCTTAGGTATCCTAACATTCCTCAAAAAAAGAACGCTTATAGCTACACTTGTTGCTCCGATCGAGAAATTTTTTTGGTTGTATCTCTGGACTACAAAAATTGATGGAGAGACCGCTGGCAAGTTTGAAAGAGTAAAGGAGGTTGACGATGGAAGAGCGATAGCATAGAAAGCGCATCAGACCGGTAGCGGCAGTCAAATTGGAGCTAGGAACGTAATAGTGAACGCGATGAATGGACGGGTAAATGAGTGAACTTAGGGGGGCTTTCTCCGAGGATGGGAGTCTTTCATATGAGGATTCACCTCTTAAAATCGAAAGAGGGTCTTACCCTACACCCATAACAACAACAACAACAATAACAAGAATCGCCTGAGCCAATTAGTTGTTGCCTACCGTGCTTCACTCCACCTCGCTTTCGACCGCTATGTGGGCTCCTATGCTTGCAGCCGACCCTTACACCATAAACACCATTTTCAGACCGGACAAGAGAAGCATTAGGTGGGTGTGAAGTAACCCGCGTTCAAGCTATTGAAAATATTGGACCCATCAGACTTTTGTTGTGAACTGCTGTCATGCCCCAGTACCAAAATACGTAGGACCAAGAATACGTAACATGCCAGCTACGCATTCGACCAGACTCTGGTCCGATTCGAATATGTATAAGCTGTACTAAAAGGGTCACTATCTATATAATCAAGTGAATATAAATATCTATACCTCAATCCACAATGAACAGAATATACAAGAATGAGCTACATGTGCTAAAGTCGGCCGCCAGTAACCCATAAGCTCGAATAGACTCGAAAATGAATGTGAGTCTATAAAACTAGGCTATATCAGCAGATGAATAAACAATATGAATAATAACCAATATTCCAGAAGAAAAGATGTAAGTACCTGGCACCAAATTCCTGCATGACAAAGCAACACACATCAGCAACTCCAAACCGGCTCCACAGCGGTCTATGCTGCAAAACTGGCAAGGGACCAGGTCCTCAGAGGGACGTAACAAGGTACAAGAAACAACATGCAAAAATAAATGCAGTATGTAAAATGTATCAATAGACAAACTATGTAACCAGCTATGTGATATGCAAGTGAGAGCATTAATCATACTTAGGTTAAAACTACTATAGGCTCTGTGTCGGGGAAATCCATAGCAGCATTTAGTATTACGAGTCCCGTATATATGCCAAAGCAAGCAGTATCACGACTCCAGTATATACCAAAGCAAGTAGTATCACGACTCCAATATATGTGCCAAAGCACCTCCAGTAGTATAGTATATATATATCAATAATCAGCCTGTAGTATGGTGTGTCTCTCCCCACCCAATGTAATCATACGTCCCATGTCCACGATGTCTCATATCCATAACACCCAAGATCATGACCACTAACTAATGCAGCGAGTCATAATGATAGCTAAGCATATGTAATATCTATGTCACGAATCCTGTAACCTATACCGAATCACCAAGAATTTCTCAGAAAGATTCTGTCTCATGAATAGTGTCAAGTGTCCTGGGTTATGATGTACTTGATAAGACAAGTACAAGAATGTAAAGGGTCACGAATGTCCATCTCTAGGTGACGTTACACAACTTCGCGTACGGTGTTGACACCCGACTATTAATCGGACGCTAAGTAAGTCACACGATCCTAGGTCAAGCATGTACAACCATATATATATATAAGTCAAGGAAATAAGTAACAAGAACTGCAATGTTGGCAAGGTACACTTGCCTGGGGTTCGGGCTCCAACTGTAGCTCTGGTATTCGTAAAATCTCCAGGAACGTCTCCGGATGCTGAAACAAATATTACCATCAGATTCAAAAAATATCAAATAGCTAGAAACGCCTATCCTTGAGTCCAATTTGGAGACAAGGGAAAAAATGACAATTTTGGGTCAAAGCGGGGTCCACATGTGGCCCGCTTCGTACCGAAAAATGTGTCAGGGTCAAAGGTCTCCAAATTCGTCAAAGTTAGTGTCAACAAGTCCAGAACGATGATACGAACCCAACAGAACTTTCAGAATTGGATTTTGATGATCCGATCACAAAATCGTCCGTCAAGTGGAGCCTATGGGGCCCACGATACACGATTTTATCAATGTTCTCATAATCGAACCAAACTTGGGTCACAGGACCAGCGTATGGATACGAGTCCGATGGCGCAAGTTTTATCTCGATCCGACGTGTGTACACAAAGTTACAACGAGTTCCAGAATGGGCCGATACGGGGCGGTGTCGACGGATACGCGTTGATTCCGGTGTGCACGCACATCCAAATCAACTTCTGCAAAATCCCGTACGTCCGTATCAAAGTCGCACATGTATCGGTGAAGACCTCACGCGAACAAGTCGTCCTCTTTGGCGGGGCATACTCGGTTCTGGGGTGAAACAGGGCATTGTTTTTCCTGTTTTTGGATCGCGGTTCGCGATCGCCACAGGACGCGATGCACCGAGCGGGTTGCACGGGCACCGAGAGGGTCACGCTGGGTTCGCGACACAACTGACGGAATCGAAAATGGGTCAACGAGCAGAGAGAATGGGTTACCTGAACAGGGCTCCAGAAAACTAAGTTTTCGTGTCCGAGTCGACACGACACAGCGTATCCGAGTGCTTCGCTTCCTAGGGTTAGGGTTTGGCTCCTGTTGGCCGGAGGAGGCGGCTGAGGGTGGCCGGAGGGAGGCCGGGGGAGCGGAGGCGGCCGAGGTCGGTGCCGCGGCGCGCTGGGAGGCAGCGCAAGCGGCCGGGCGGAGCGGGGCGGCGGAAGGACGCTGCGGGCTGTGCTGGGTCGGGGAGGAAGGAGGAGGAAGGAGAAGGAGAGGGAGCGGCGTCGCGGCCCTGGGCGGGTGAGGGAGGTGGTGGCGCGGGCAAAGAGGTTCGACGCGGGGGAGGAGGAGGAGAAGGTAGCAGGCGGCGGGGGATTGGGGTTGGCCGGAGGAGGAAGGGGAGGGGATTTATAGGGCAGTGGGGAGCGGGGGTCGGTCGGGCTAGGCGGAGTCGTGGCGTGGCGGGCGGAGGTCGCGGGGGCGCGTGGCCGGGCGGGGCCGCGGAGGAAGCGGGGTCTGGATCGGGTCGTGGGGGAAGTGGTAGCGGGTCGGGTCGGAGGCGGGTGCGGGGAGGGCAGACCCGGCCCGACCCGCTAGGGGCTGAATATGGGTTTGGGTTTGGGTTGGTTTGGTGAACCGGGTTCAGGATTAAAATTTAAAAATAGTTTTTAGGGTTTTAAAAATAGGTTCGGGGTCCAATAAATTCCAGAAAAATTACCCTAAGTCCAATATTTTATTTTACACCCAAAAATATTATTTTTATAATATTTTAATATATTTTAAAAATATTTAATTTTATTTAATGCCAAAAATACCTTATTTTTAATTAGTAAAAATTCTCGAAAAATCCTAAAAAAATCTAAAAAATCCAGTTTTGAAAATCTTGAAAAATCAGGGGGTTTACAATCTACCCCCCTTAAGAGGATTGCGTCCTCGCAATCAAAGAATAACCGGTCAACAGAGATGACACGGTTGCAAGCATTGTTCGAAACACATCACAAGACACTTAGAAAAAATGTTGTTTCCCTAAGAATGAAAGTTATGCACTTTCCAGAGTAAAGAAATCTAGTTAAAGCAAGAGAACTACAATTTTTTAAAAAAACTAGGGTATTATTAACAAGTTCCAAATTACTAGGTTGGGGCTGAGGTCACGAACCAATAGGCATGAGCTAAAACAATTCTAGAAACGGCAACTACGAATCACTTACGCGCACTAGCTACTCCAAGAGTCTGCGCGTTCTCCACAGTCATCGCGAAAGCTTGTCCTCGTCCTTGAGGTGGTGCCCTCTTCTGCTGTCGGGCCTGCTGAAAGGGTGCTGCTCGTGCTCTACGTGGCTCTTGGAATATATCAAGATGTCATCAATATGCAACCACTAACTTGTCCAGGTACAAAAACTCCTTTCATCAAACTTTTGAACACAGATGGTGCGTTGGTTAACAGCATAACTAAGAGCTCCTAGTGTCCATATTTGGTCCTGAAGGCTATTTTTTGTATATCCTCTCTATGTACTCTAATCTGGTGATAACCGAGTCCAAGATCTATATTTGAGAATACACTCGCATCACTCAACTGGTCAAATAGGTTGTCAATGCATGGCAAGGAAGACCGGTTCTTGATGGTTACAGGGTTCAATAGCCTATACACAGACGTACCGTCCTATTTCTTCTTTGGCACAATAGTAGAGGTTTAACAGCTGGGTCATTAGATCAAATCTTGATAATAAAAGTTACAAGATATCTAAAGATTTAACCACTATGGCCTGCTATCTAAGGTTCCGTTTTCTTAAGGTCACAATGCAATTCCTTGTATCACCATCATGAGTCACATCTGATCCCTAGCATCTAGCTATGTATTCCCTAAAGTATTTAGAGTTAAACCCTCTTTCTATTCTTCCAATACTTCCAAATTACTTGCTACCTATAAGCAAGGGTGAGGTTCTATTAGTTCTAGGCCTCTGATATTATATTCAATTCTCATGCTAAACTCTACACTAACTCTAGCATATAGGAATAACCTATCTACTATCCTACTAAGGGTAACTGTCTTCAAATATCTATATCCAGCATAACTTCTTCTGCCTTGACGAGGACCTGCTTCTGGAGGAAACACCATGCACGAACATTCATCTCTCCGAAATAGGAAGAGATGATAAACAATAATAAGGATGTCGAGAAGATTTGAAAGAGTACAATTACGAGGTCCAAGGGCGATAATCAAGTGCTAAAGAATTTTTAAGGCAATTGTGGATTGAGATGCTAACACTGCTAACCTTGATTACAGGCTCGTTCAGTACCGAAAAGTAACTGAAACGATTTAATCTGGACCTGCATGGGCCACCATAAAAATATATCACGCTCCAGTCCTAAAATACGTAGGACCAGGAATACGTAACGTGCCAGCTACGCATTCGACCAGACTCTGGTCTGATTCGAATATGTATAAGTTGTACTAAAAGGGTCACTATCTATATAATCAAGTGAATATAAATATCTATACCTCAATCCACAATGAACAGAATATACAAGAATGAGCTACATGTGCTAAAGTCGGCCGTCAGTAACCCATAAGCTCGAATAGACTCGAAAATGAATGTGAGTCTATAAAACTAGGCTATATCAGCAGATGAATAAACAATATGAATAATAACCAATATTCCGAAAGAAAAGATGTAAGTACCTGACACCAAATTTCTGTATGACAAAGCAACACACATCAGCAACTCCAAACCGGCTCCACAGCGGTCTATGCTGCAAAACTGGCAAGAGACCAGGTCCTCAGAGGGACGTAACAAGGTACAAGAAACAACATTCCAAAATAAATGCAGTATGTAAAATGTATCAATAGGAAAACTATGTGACCAGCTATGTGATATGCAAGTGAGAACATAAATCATACTTAGGCTGTGTGTCGGGAAAACCCATAGCAGAATTTTGTATTACGACTCCCGTATATATGCCAAAGCAAGCAGTATCACGACTCCAGTATATACCAAAGCAAGTAGTATCACGACTCCAGTATATGTGCCAAAGTACCTCCAGTAGTATAGTATATATATATATCAATAATCAGCCTGTAGTATGGTGTGTCTCTCCCCACCCAATGTAATCACACGTCTCATGTCTACGATGTCTCATGTCCATAACACGCAAGGTCATGACCTCTAACTAATACAATGAGTCATAATAATAGCTAAGCATATGTAATATCTATGTCACGGATCCTGTAACCTATATCGAATCACCATGAATATCTCAGGAAGATTCTGTCTCATAAATAGTGTCAAGTGTCCTGGGTTATGATGTACTTGATAAGACAAGTACGAGAATGTAAAGGGTCACGAATGTCCATCTCTAGGTGACGTTACACAACTCCGCGTACGGTGTTGGCACCCGACTATTAATCGGACGCTAAGTAAGTCACACGATCCTAGGTCAAGCATGTACAACCATATATATATATAAGTCAAGGAAATAAGTAACAAGAACTGCAATATTGGCAAGGTACACTTGCCTGGAGTTCGGGCTCCAACTGTAGCTCTGGTATTCGTGAAATCTCCGTCTCCGGATGCTAAAACAAATATTACCATCAGATTCAAAAAATATCAAATAGCTAGAAACGCCTGTCCTTGCGTCCAATTTGGAGACTAGGGAAAAAATGACAATTTCGGGTCAAAGCGGGGTCCACATGTGGCCCGCTTCGCACCAAAAAATGTGTCAGGGTCAAAGGTCTCCAAATTCATCAAACTTAGTGTCAACAAGTCCAGAACGATGATACGAACCCAACGAAACTTCCATAATTGGATTCCGATGAGCCGATCACAAAATCGTCCGTAAAGTGGAGCTTGTGGGGCCCACGATACACGATTTTGTCAACGTTCTCAGAATCGAACCAAACTTGGGTCACAGGACCAGCGTATGGATACGAGTCCGATGGCATGAGTTTCGTCTCTATCCGACGTGTGTACACAAAGTTACAACGAGTTCCAAAAAGGGCCGATACGGGGCGGTGTCGACGGATACGCGTTGATTCCGGTGTGCACGCACATCCAAATCAACTTCGATAAAATCATGCACGTCCGTATCAACGTCGCACGTATCGGTGAAGACTGCACGCGACCAAGTCGTCCCGTTTGGCGGGGCGTACTCGGTTCTGGGGTAAAATAGGGCGTTGTTTTTCCAGTTTTTGGATCGCAGTTCGCGATCGCCACAGGACGCGATGCACCGAACGGGTTAGACGGGCACCGAGATGGTCACGCAGGGTTCGCGACACAACTGACGGAATCAAAAATGGGTCAACGAGCAGAGAGAACGGGTTACCTGAACAGTGCTCCAAAAAATTAAGTTTTCGTGTCCGAGTCGATACGACACAGCGTGTCCGAGTGCTTCGCGACCTAGGGTTAGGGTTTGGCTCCTGTTGGCCGGAGGCGGCGGCTCGGGGCTGGCCGGAGGGAGGCCGGGGGAGCGGAGGCGGCCAAGGTCGGTGCAGCGGCGCGCTGGGAGGCGGCGCAGGCGGTCGGGCTGAGCGGGGCGGCCGGAGGACGCTGCGGGCTGTGCTGGGTCGGGAGAGGAAGGAGGAGGAAGGAGGAGGAGAGGGAGAGGCGTCGCGGCGCTGGGCGGGTGAGGGAGGCGGTGGCGCGGGCGGAGAGGTTCGGCACGGGGGAGGAGGAGGAGAAGGTAGTCGGCGGCGGGGGATTGGGGTTGGCCGGAGGAGGAAGGGGAGGGGATTTATAGGGCAGCGGGGAACGGGGGTCGGCCGGGCTAGGCAGAGTCGTGGCGTGGCGGGCGGAGGTCGCGGGGGCGCGTGGCCGGGCCGGGCGACGGAGGAAGCGGGGTCTGGATCGGGTCATGGGGGAAGTGGTAGCGGGTCGGGTCAGAGGCGGGTGCGGGGAGGGCAGACCCGGCCCGACACGCTAGGGGCTGAATATGGATTTGGGTTTGGGTTGGTTTGGTGAACCGGGTTCAGGGTTAAAATTTAAAAATAGATTTTAGAGTTTTAAAAATAGGTTCGGGGTCCAATAAATTCCAGGAAAATTATCCTAAGTCCAATATTTTATTTTACACCCAAAAATATTATTTTTATAATATTTTAATATATTTTTAAAACATTTAATTTTATTTAATGCCGGAAATATCTTGTTTTTAATTAGTAAAAATTCTCGAAAAATCCTAGAAAATTCTAAAAAATCCAGTTTTGAAAATCTTGAAAAATCAGGGGGTTTACAACTGCACTCCTTCGTATACGTCAGGAGTCCATTGATGAAAAGAGGCTGGGAAAAGCTTGAACCCAATTCCTATAGTGATGGATATGAGCGTAACTGAAATTCCTGGGAGTGTCATATAAGTATGCATCCTTATATGAACCATATGAGGAAGCATGCTTCATAGTCCCAGCAAGACAGGACAAACAATATCAGATAATTTTTGGCAAAGGTAGAAACACAAGAGTCATGCAAACTAATAATTCTCACAAAGATATTAGGAAGATACAACCGTATCGTTACAGTCAACCTGCCAAAAACATTATGCAAGGGATGGGCTACAACTTAAAGTCTAGTTTGGAACTGAATTATGGAAAAGGCAGATGGGCTCCTATACGCCAATTCTCTCCAAAAGGCTAGCCAGAAATATACTACCAACGGACTGGTCATGTTTGAGATATGTTATACCACCAACAAGTCCTGAAGGTTTATAATCGAAAGAAGAGACGTATTCTTATTTCTCTGACTCATCATTGTGGAATTCTGACGAAAGTATGGATGGCGTATTAAAATAGACTTTCTTTGTAAATATGGTGTCAACTAGCCCAGATGATAAAGTTATTGAACTATTGGAACCATTCGAGAATGATCAATGGGCACAACAGATGGATACTCAATGAGAGCTTCGGTTTGAATAACGTGAACCACCTACCGAGGATGAAATAGTCCAAATTGATATAGGAGAAGAATCTTTCTCATAATTAATCTTTATTAGCAAGAGTCTTCTTGAAGAAGATAAACAAGCTTTAGTCCAGCTAATAAAGGACTATATTGATGTCTTCGCCTGGAGTTACGAGGATATGTCTGGCCTGGATCCTCAAATAGCCACACACAAGCTCAATATTCTTCTGAATGCTAAGCCAGTAAAACTACAGCCAACGGCTTAGCGGAATCCTTCAATAAGACCATAATCAAACTCCTTAAAAAGATAATCTCATCCAACAAACGCGATTAGAATGAGAAGCTCGGGGAGTGTTTATGGGCTTATTGTACAACAGTTCAAAATCCAACTGGTTGTACACCATTCTCTTTGGTCTATAGATGTGAAGCAGTTCTTCCACTCAAAATCTAAAGTCTCACTACCATATTTCTTAGAAAGGGTATTTTGGTAATTTTCTTAATTTAATAATTTATTGTGCATGTTAATATTTAATCCTTGTATTATTTATTTATTTAGTAGGCTATATAAATTTTGGACTTGTGTTAGTGGACCTAACTAGTTTAGATTAGACTCATGGACCAACATTAATCCTAGTTAGATTTGAGCCCAACAAACAAGTCAAATTCATTAAGTTGATGATTTAATTAGTTAAATATTAGGAATAGAAGCTTCCTTCCTTAATTATTTCCTTTATGATAAGCCCCAAGGAGTAATTTGGACCTTGTACATTTCTTGGTAGAGGGGGAAGGGGCCGGCCATAGGGAGAACTCTCTCTCTCTTCATTTATTTTATTTTAATTCTAGATTTAGAATCTTTCTCTTCTAAATTCCTTCATCCCTACACCAATCTCCACCCAAATTATCTTATAATTCCTTCTTTACTCACCATTAGCGGCTATTGGAACAAGGAGGAGTCAAGGAACTACAAGGAGGAGGAAGAAGCACAAGTTGAAGGCTCTTGACACATATTTGGATACTTGCATTGGAAATCCATCTCTCAATAGGTACAATTCAAAATTTTTCTTCTAATTAGAATCTATTTCTGTAATTAAATCATTAACAACCCTCTCATGTACTAGGGATACCCATAGAAAGAAGAATTAGGTTCATAAGAGGTCCATGGAGAAAGTTATGATGTGTATTGTGCCCATTTTGGAGGAATTCCGAGATTGGCACATCATGTGTTTGCCAATAGGTCCTTTAGAATAAATTAATATATGTTTGGTTGTGTGAGACTAGTGTTGTATCCACAAATAGATACGTGTAGTCTGTATCATAGCAATTTAGTGATACGGATTGTTTTGGAGATTTTTTCTTTGACACGGGTGATACATATGCCATATTTTGACACGGACACGTAGTTGAGTAGTTAACACTTTGCATTGCTTATAATTATGATTCTAATCTTGCTCATATCATTTGTGATACTTTTGGTGGTGAGTTGGAGCCATATCACAAGTGTATCATAGATTGAGTGTGATACGGGTGTGATACACTCCATGTGTTTGATAGAATATATCCTACTCTAATTGGTGTTGGTTATACATACTATGGATTGCTTTTGATATATATTTTATATCCATATACATGATAGAGTATAGAAATATTACTTTACTTATGTTTGATACTCATAGTATATGTGTAATGGATGTATTTTTGCATAAGGATTGTATGTGGACTGTTTCTCTATGAGCTCACTGTTTTGACAGTGTGTGCACTGTCATGGGGGGTGCCTGACAGTTAGGGGGGTATTTGCATATTGATTTAGTTTAATTTGGTAGTGTGGACTATGGTGGTGTTCACCGTTAGTATGCAAGTAATGTAGCTAGTGCATATCAATGCATTGCAGTGCTGCTAGTGCAACTCATGCACTGATATTAGGGTAGGCAGGTATGAGGATTGGGAGTAAGATCATGGCATCAGAATGCCTTAGGAGCAGCAGCAACTGCTGCATTAATGCGAGCAGCAGCAACATAAGGAGCAAGACAACAGACAATTAGAGATCGGGCTGTGCACTAAGAGTGCACACAGTAGCAACAGCCATATGCAGCAAAAAATTACAGCATGTAGGAGACTGTGAGGTAATTATAGGTTGAGATGAGTATTAGTTATGAGTATCAATTAGTTAGTTAGTGTATTGGTGATATTAGTTTGTATTGAATGTCAGTGGTTAGATTTGATGTTAGGTAATACATGTCAAGTTAAATGGTTAGTTCTAATTTACCTTGAGTAGTATGTCACTAAAGTTAGTATATAGTAGATACTAAGAGATATATTAGATTTACATATTAGTGAGGGTAATGGTTTACCTTGTGCAATACCAAGGTAATGTGAGATGAGTTATCATGGGATATTGGTACCTCATACCAATTGGGTAGCTAATTGTCTTGTTGGCTCAAAGCCAAGTATACATAATGATATATAGTAGTAGTACTACTAAGAGATAGTATATATTAGAGGATCTTGAGATACGTTATCATATCGGTACGCGGGTATCCTATTATAGCTAGTATAGTCTAGATACGTAGTGTGTGGACCCAATATCTTAGAGATGGACACATACAACCTAGAAATAGCTAGTTTGACCAAGTTTGACTAGTTTGACCTAGTTTGATTATTTTGACCTAGAATTGACTTTATAACCTAGATTTAAACTAGTTAACTTGTTTTTATTCCAAAAACTTTTATTAATGTAATACTCCATATTTAGGTCTTCGAGGCACTATTTCGAACATCTTTGATAATGTTTACTGGATTCTAGACGAGTACATTCTTTGATAGTTTCTCGTATATGATATCCTCTATGTTTCTTGTATTTAGTGTAGTTATCCTTGATTCCTGACACTTGGTTACACGGATTGGTATTTTTGGATCCCGTCATAAGATATTATTATTTCGGTGATTCATGTGCATGTCCTGTGATTCCTGTGCATAGATGAGACACTTTTCCAGAGAAGGTTGGCCCCCTGCTCTGTGATTCATGTGTCATAGCGTGTCATTGCTGGATCCACTATACCAGTCAGGGGCGGAGAGTGTTAGTGTAGATATGTGATCATATCCTCCTTGTGTAGTTCATGTATTCCTGTGAGTGTTAATCATACACCTCACGTATGATTAAGCAGGCCATATTCCTATGCAAGTTCCTAAGTCGATCACATATTGTCACTGGTACTTACTCACTTAGATAGTCATATCTTCTTTATTTTATATATGATGTTCATATTTCTTGTATTTGTTCCTGCATTTCTGTGTTCTTGTATATTCCTGCCATACACTATTCATCTTGTATATGCTCTCTATTTATTGATACATAGTTTTTATCATTTATTAGAACTGCTATTAGAGGTGTACTTTGCTCCAATTCTGACTGAATTTATTTTTCCCAGATGACACTAAGGAGTGGTATCCCACTCATTACAGTCCTCAGGACGTAGTTGGTTTAGAGCTAGAGACTGTGGCTTAGGAGGGACTCATTCCAGTTGAGACAGAGGATACCTTACTATAACTCAGTAGATAGGTTATTTTTTTGTACTGGATTTGTCTCCAGCTTTGACTACTAGTATTATATTTTTGTGACTCATTGGATATTATTTTTGTCTTATGAGATGTATCTTGACTTTTTAGTTTCTTATATCCTATTCGTGCGTTGTTCCATCTTATAGTTATGTGATTAAGTATTTATATTTTATTGGTGGCATTAGATGTCTTGATGATCATTATTGCTAGATAGCATAGTTTACCCAAACAACGTTCTACCGCCGATGCTGCGGCGTAGGCTGGACGTTGTTTACTACTCGTGCCCCTACATCGGGTACGGATCATCACATATTTTTAGTGGTAGCCCATACAAGTCCTCGAGGTCGCAAATAATATGATTTGTAGTGGTGCTCTGATTTGAGTACTATTACGAGCTTGTTTCAGGATTTAGGATATAGGCTATAGGCTGAGAATACTCAATCACAACTAAAAAAAAACTTTATTGTTCATTTCTACTGTTCTTTCTTGATAATTAATATTTAATCTTTAACTGTCCTTCTTCGCATACATTATATCATGTACCATATTGATTCTTTCCTTTTGGTTTGCCTTAGGATATCGTCTAAGACTCGATCACAGCAAAGAGGAGCAGCTTCTGAGAGATCTGTGACTTCTCGAGGGCCTGCACCAGTCACTTCTCCGAAGATTGGCGTATCAGCTGCGTTCGGAGGTCCACCTCTAGCACAAAGGACTGTTCCGGCTGTGTCTGGGGGACTTCCACCTCCACCTTTCGTATCGACAGATGTGACTCAGGTATTCACATTGTTTCGCGAGATGATGGAGGCTCAGAAGGCCCAGTCATAGGCTCACCAGAGGCAGACCGCCGTGTTATGGCAGGGTATTGAGAGTGCTCATTAGCTTGCCCTTGTTGTAATAGAGAGAGGAGCTCCGGTCCAGCAGCAGGTTGCTCCGTAGGTTGCCCAACTTCGGCCGGGTAATATCCAGGACTTTAAGAAGCTGGAATCTCGGGTCTTTAACGGAATCGAGGGCATCGTTTACGCAGATGATTGGAGGATATCGAGCATCTCATGAGGGTATCCCGTCTTGTCGAGGATCTGAAGGTTGAGGCAGTGGGACTTTAGCTGTTCGATATCGCCCGCACTTGGTTCAGGAATGAGCCACTTTTTACTAATGCGGGACAGTCTTGGAAGGTATTCAAGAACCTCTTCAAGAGGAAGTTCTTTGCTCGGGCAGACAGATTAGACTTGGAGAGGCAATTTGAGGGCCTTACTCAAGGGAGCATGTCCGTAGAGAAGTACGCCACAGAGTTTAATAGGCTGAGCCAATTTATGGAGTATTTGGTGAGGGATCCAGAGGTTCGGGATATCTACTTCTACGAGGGTCTAAACTGGGAAGTGAAGATCCTCATTCCGTCTTTCTATGAGACATATTCAGAGATACTTGCAGAGGCACACAAGGTTGAGCGAGAGTTAAACTTGAAATCCAAGAGAGACCGTGATTCTTTTGTAGGATCTAGTAGCAGTACAGGGCCTGCTAAGCATCCTTATTCCCAGTCTAGGATTTTTCAGCAGCCACAACCGCACCAGACTCCAGCTAAGGCACCGATTCACTAGGCACCACAACAGCAGCAGAGACAATCAGCTCCCTGCCACTTCTGCAATAATCTCAGCCATATCTGGGAAGTTTGCAGGAAGTGGTTAGGAGTTTGTCTGTATTATGGCACAGAGGGATATCAGATTAGAGATTGTCTTATTTCTTCTCGTCGTGCAGTTCAGAGAGCAGCTCCATCTCAGAGAGCACAGGCGAGGACACCTGTAGTATAGCTAAGGGGACCACCGCTTTCTACCCAACAACAGCATTATGCCCAGCACCAGCATCAGGCAGGTGCACCTCAGGGACGAGCATTCGCTATGACGGTCGAGGAGGCCGAGCCTACTAGAAATGTCATCGCAGGTTCTATTCTCATAGATTATATTTCAGCTTTAGCATTTTTTGATAGTGGTACTTCCCATAATTTTATATCCATTTTTTTTGCTCTGAAATATCATTTGGTAACTATGTCTTTGCTTAGAACTTGTAAGATCATGACCGGTAAAGGTATTATCTTGGATCGTGATATTTGCAAGGATCGAAGAGTTACTCTGGGAGGCCAAGAGCTGAGTGTGTATCTACTTATAATGCCACTTTCGAGCTATGATATTATACTCGGGATATATTGGTTGAGTAGACAACATGCTAGTATAGATAGCAGAGGAGGTAGAATTCTTTTAGCCCGCCAGGAGATTCAGAGTTTGAGTTTGATAGGGGGGCTTCGGAGCAGGGAGAAGACATTATCTGTGGAGCTATGGTGGAAGACAAGGAGTTTCCGCATCCTTTGATAGCAGAGTTCTTGGATGTATTTCCTGAGAAATTACCAGGGTTGTCGCCTGATCGAGATATGAATGAACTACAGGATAAGGGGTTTATCAGATCCAGTTCTTCACCGTGGGGAGTCCCGGTATTATTTGTACCAGAGAAGGATGGATCGGTGTGCATGTGCATCAATTACAGGGCATTAAATAATCTCACTATCAAGAATAAATATAAGTTGCCATGAATTAATAATCTGTTTGATAAATTGAGTAGAGCCAAGGTGTTTTCCAAGATAGACTTGAGATCATGCTACCACCAGGTGAAAGTGAAGCTGGAGGACATTCCGAAGACTTGTTTTAGGACTCGGTATGGCCAGTATGAGTTTATGGTGATGTCATTTGGGTTGACTAATGCCCCGGTAGTGTTTATGAATTTGATGAACAAGGTATTCCACTAGTACCTTAACAAGTTTATGGTGGTGTTCATTGATGATATTCTCATATACTCAAAGACACCAGAGGAGCACGGGGAGCATCTGATGATTATGTTGGATGTGCTGAGGAAGGAGAAGTTATATAAAATGCTGTCTAAGTATGAGTTCTTCCTGGACAAGGTAGAGTTCTTAGGACATATTATGATGGGCGATGGAATTTCAGTAGATCCAAAGAAGATCGCAGCAGTGGAGTCTTTGAAGACCGCGGGTTCAGTGGCAAAGATCAGGAGTTTCTTGGGTCGGGTAAGCTACTACAGGAATTTTGTGTAAGACTTTTCAAGGATTGCTGAGCCGATGACTAGACTCTCCAGGAAGGACGTAAAGTTTGTTTGGATAGAGGAGTGTCAGGCTACTTTTGAGGAATTAAAGACAAAGTTGATGTCTGCTCCTATTTTGACGTTGCCATCAGGGTCTGGAGGTTTCACTATCTTTAGTGACGCATCAGAGAAAGGGCTGGGTTGTATTCTTCATTAGAATAGGAAAGTGATTGCCTATGCATCCAGGTAATTGTGTCCTCATGAGAAGAACTATCATACCCATGATTTGGAGTTGGCAGCAGTCATCTTTGCCTTGAAGTTATGAAAATACTATATGTACGGAGAGGGTATGAAGATCTTCACAGACCACAAGAACTTGAAGTAAATTTTTACTCAGAAGGAATTGAACATAAGGAAGCGTCGAAAGCTGGAACTAATAAAGGATTTTAATATATCCTTATAGTATCATCTGGTGAAAGCCAATATAGTAGCCGATGCCTTGAGCAGGTATCCGGTAGCTATATTTTTGATGCAGGACCGATATTTATTAGAGGGCCTAGAAAGCTTGGACATTGAGGTAATAGTTCAGGGGTTTATAATACAAATGTGGGGGTTGCAGATACACTCTGAGTTGATGGACAGGATCAAGGTAGCCCAGTATGAGGATATGTCCCTAAGGAGCATCAGAGCTCAGGTGAGAGCAGGATTGGAGGATGAGTTCACCATTACTGAGGATGGTTATTTGCGACATGGTGCTAGATTATGTGTGCCTAGTGGGGAGCTATAAGAGGAGGTGTAGCAAGAAGCGTATCGCTATCAGTATTCCATGCATCCAGGTGCCAACAAGATGTATCGGGATATGCGAGAGAGTATGTGGTGGTATTGCATGAAGAGGGAAGTAGCACAGTTTGTATCCAGATGCTTAGTGTGCTAGCAGGTAAAAGTCGAGAGGCAGAGAGCAGGTAGATTACTTCATCCATTACCCATTCCAGAGTGAAAGTGGGAGCACATTACTATGGATTTTGTATCCGGACTTCCACGATCTCTAGGAAAAAAAGGCATAATTTTGGTCATCATTGACAGGTTGACCAAGTCAGCCCACTTTTTGCCTTTCAAGGCGGGTTTGTCTACGGAGAAGCTGGCAGAGATGTATGTAAGGCAGATCGTCAGGATATATGTGGTTTCTGTCAGCATAGTCTCAGATTGGGATAGTCATTTTACTTCTTATTTCTGGAGGAGTTTGCAGGCAAGTTTGGGCACCCAGCTCAAGTTCAGTACTGCATATCACCCCCAGACGGATCGACAGTCAGAGAGGACCATTAAGACTCTCGAGGATATACTACGCACCTATGTACTAGATTTTGGAGGATCTTTGGAGGATCATCTTTATTTGGTAGAGTTTTTTACAATAACAGCTACCAGGCCAGTATAGAGATGTCACCATTTGAGGCTTTGTATGGTCGAAGATGTCGTATTCCCTTTTCATGGGACGATATTGGAGAAAGATCCTTGCTAGGACCAGAGATGGTGGTGGATACAGCGGAGAAGGTTAAGCTGATCAGAGATAGACTTTGGGTGGCACAAGGTAAACATCGGCATTGGGCCGATAGCCACCGGAGATCTTTGGAGTTTGAGGTATAGTTTGGATTTTATTTGTGATTGATATTGGTTGTTTGTTATAGATTAAGTTCTTAAGGTTATATTTTGTTCTAGGTTGGAGGTCTGGTATTTCTGAGGATTTCTTCGACATGAGGCATGATTCACTTTGGTGGAGGCGGAAAGCTTAGTCCGTGATTCATCGGACCCTTCAGTATTCTCAAGATGGTCAGTACAGTTGCCTACATACTAGACTTGCCACCTGCATTGGAGGGAGTGCACAACATATTTAATATGTTGTAGTTGAGATGGTACATGGTGAATCCTAGTCACGTATTGGATCACTCGAAGATAGAGGTGGGCCCTACTCTTAGCTATCCAGAGCATCCAGTTAAGATCTTGTTCGGAGGGAGAAGGTGCTGAGGAACCAGACTATTCCCTTGGTATACGTCGCATGGCGGCATCACTCTTTGGATGAGTCTACCTGGGAGAGGGAGGATAAAATACGAGAGCGGTACCCGTATCTATTTTTTCTTGAGGTATGTTCTTTCTTGTTCTGTTTTGCTTTCCTAGGGGTAGTTTCGTCTTTGAATTTCGAGGACGAAATTATTTTAAGGGGGGTAGACTTGTCACTACCATATTTTTTAGGAAGAGTATTTTGGTCATTTTCTTAATTTAATAATTTATTGTACATATTAATATTTAATCCTTGTATTATTTATTTATTTTAGTAGGCTACATGAAACTTGGACTTGTGTTAGTGGACCTAACTAGTTTAGATTAGACTCATGGACCAACATTAATCCTAGTTAGATTGGAGCCCAACAAACAAGTCAAATTCATTAAGTTGATAATTTAATTAGTTAACCATTAGGAATAGAAGCTTCCTTCCTTAATCCTTTCCTTTATTACAAGCCCCAAGGGGCAATTTGGACCTTTTACATTTCTTGGTAGAGGGGGAAGGGGTCGGCCATAGGGGAGGAGAGAAGAGACTCTCTCTCTTTATTCATTTTATTTTAATTCTAGATCTAAAAATTTTCTCTTCCAAATTCCTTCATTCCTACACCAATTCCCACCCAAATTCTCTTCCAATTCCTTATCTACTCACCATTGGAGGCTATTGGAACAAGAAGGAGGCAAAGATCTATACAAGGAGGAGGAAGGGGCATAAGTTGAAGGCTCTTGACACTCATTTGGAGACTTGCATTAGAAATCCATCTTCTAATATGTATTATTTTGAATTTTCCTTCTAATTAGACTCTATTTCTATAATTAAATTATTAGAAACCCTCTCATATACTAGGGCTACCCATAGGAAGAAGAATTAGTTTCATAGGAGGCCCATAAAGAAAGTTATGATGTGTATTGTGCCAACTTGGGGGAAATTTTGAGATTGGCACATCATGTGTTCGTCAATAGGTCATTTAGACCAAACAGACATATGTTTGGTTGTGTGAGACTAGTATCGTATCCACAAATAGATACGTGTAGGCCATATCATGGCAATTTAGTGATATATGTTGTTTTGGGAGTTTTTTCTTTGATGCGGGTGATACACATGCCATATTTTGATACGGACACGTAGTTGAGTAGTTAGAACTTTGTATTTCTTATAATTATAATTCTAATCTTGCTCATATCATTTGTGATGCTTTTGGTGGTGAGTTGGAGTAGTATCACAAGCATATCATAGATTGAGTGTGAGACTGGTGTGATACACTATATGTGTTTGATAGAATATATCCTACTCCAATTGGTGTTGGTTATACATATTATGGATTGCTTTTGATATACATTTTATATCCATATACGTGATAGAGTATAGAAATATTACTTTACCTATGTTTGATACTCATAGTATATGTGTATTGGATATATTTTTACATAAGGATTGTATGTGGATTATTTCTCTGTAGCTCACTATTTTGACAGTGTATGCACTGTCATGGAGGTGCCCAACAGTTAGGGGGGTATTTGCATAGTATTTTGGATTGATTTAGTAGTGTGGACTTTAGTGGTGTTCACTGTTAATATGCAAGTACTGTAGGCAGTGCACACCACTATATTGCAGTGCTGCCAGTGCAACTCATGCACTGATAATAGGGTAGGCAGGTATGAGGATTGGGGGTAAGATCATGGCATCAATATGCCTTAGGAGCAACAACAACTGCTATATTTATGCGAGCAGTAGCAGCATAAGAAACAAGGCAGCTACAACTGCTGCATTGATGAGAGCAGCAGCATCATAAGGAGCAAGGCAGCAGGCAATTAGAGATTGGGCTATGCACTAAGAGTGCACACAGCAGCAGCAGCATCCATATGCAGCAAAAAACAACAGCATGTAGGAGACTGTGAGATAATCACAGGCTGAGATGAGTATCAGTTATGAGTATCAATTAGTTAGTTAGTGTATTGGTGATATTAGTTAGTATTGAATGCCAGTGATTAGATTTGATGTTAGGTAATACATGTCAAGTTAAATGGTTAGTTCCAGTTTACCTTAAGTAGTATGTCGCATAAGTTAGTATATAGTAGATAGTAAAAGATATATTAGATTTAGATATTAGTGTGGGTAATGGTTTACCTTATGCAATATCAAGGTAATGTGAGACGAGTTATCACGGGGTATTGGTACCTCATACCAATTGGGTAGCTAATTATCAAGGTAATGTGAGCCAAGTATACATAATGATATTATAGTAGTAGGATTACTAAGAGATAGTATATATTAGAGTATCTTGAGATACGTTATCGTATTAGTACTCGGGTATCCTATTAAAGCTAGTATATCCTATATACATAGTGTATGGATATAATATCTTAGAGTCTCATACAACCTAGAAATAGCTAGTTTGACCAAGTTTGACTAGTTTGACCTAGTGTTGACCTAGCTTGACCATTTTGACCTAGAATTGACTTTATGACCTAGATTTGAACTTGTTTGACTTATTTTCATTCCAAAACCTTTGTTTGACTTATTTTCATTCCAAAACCTTGTATTAATATAATATTCTATATTTAGGTCTTCGAGGCACTATTCTGGACATCTTCGATATTATTCACTGAATTCCATGCGAGTATATTATCTGATAGTTTTTCGTATATGATATCCTCTATGTTTCTTGTTTTATTGTAGTTATCCTTGATTCGTGATACTTGGTTACACGGATTGGTATTTCCGGATCCCGTCATGAGATGTTATTATTCTTGTGATTCCTGTGCATATCCTGTGATTCCTGTGTATGGATGAGACACTGTTCTTGAGAAGGTTGGTCCCCTGCTATGTGGTTCATGTATCATAGTGTGTCATGGTTTGATCCACTATACTAGTCAAGGTCGGGGAGTGTTAGCATAGATATGTGATCATACCCTCCTTGTGCAGTTCATGTATTCATGTGAGTGTTAATCATACACCTCACATATGATTAACCAGGCTATATTCATGTGTAAGTTCCTAAGCCGATCATATGTTATCATTGGTACTCATTCAATTAGATAGTCATATCTCTTTATTTCATATATAATATTCATATCTCTGGTATTTATTCCTGCATTTCCTTATTCTTGTATATTTCTGCCATACTCTATTCATCTTGTATATGCTCTATTTACTGATACATAGTTTTTATCATTTATTAGAACTGCTATTAGAGGTATACTTTGCTCCAATCTTGTTTGGATATATTTTTCCCAGATGACACTGAGGAGTAGTATCCCACTCATTACGGACCTCAGGATGTAGTTGGTATAGAGCTAGAGACTGTGGCTCAGGAGGGACGCCTTCCAGTTGAGACAGATGATACCTTACCATAGATCAGTAGATAGGTTATTTTTTGTACTGTATTTGTCTTCAGCTTTGACTGCTAGCATTATATTTTTGTGACTCATTGGATATTATTTATCTTATGAGATGTAACTTGACTCTTTAGTTCCTTATATCATATTCGTGTATTGTTCCATCTTATAGTTCTGTGATTGAGTATTTATATTTCATTGGTGGCATTAGATATCTTGATGATCATTATTGCTAGATAGCATAGTTTACCCAAACAACGTTCTACCGGCGATGCAGCGGCGTAGGCTGGACGTTGTTCACTACTCGTGCCCCTACACTGGATGCAGGTCGTCACATATTTTTAGTGGTAGCCCATGCAGGTCCTCGAGGTCACAAATAGTGTGATTCGTAGTGGTGCTCTAATTTGAGTACTATTACGATCTTGTTTCAGGATATAGGATATAGGCTATAGGCTTAGAATACTCAATCACAACTAAGAAAAAACTTTATTATTTATTTCCACTGTTCTTCCTTGATAATTGATATTTGATCTTTAACTGTCCTTCTTTGAATACATTATATCATGTGCCATATTGATTATTTCCTTTCGCTTTACCTCCGGATGCCGCCTAAGACTCGATCATAGCAGAGAGGAGCAGTTTCTGAGAGATCTACGACTTTTCGAGGGCCTGCACTAGTCACTTCTTTGGTGATTGGTGTATCAGCTGCGTTCGGGAGTCCATCTCCAGTGCAGAGGAATGTTCCAACTGTGTCTAAGGGACTTCCACCTCCACCTTCTGTACAGACAGATGCGACTCAGGTGTTCGCATTATTTTTTGAGATGATGGAGGCTCAGAGGGCCCAGTCAGAGGCTCACCAGAGGCAGAATGACGAGTTATAGCAGGGTATTGAGAGTTCTTATCAGCTTTCCCTTACTGTAATAGAGAGAGGAGCTCCGATCCAGCAGCAGATTCCTCCGCAGGTTGCCCAGCTTCGGTCGGGTAATATCTAGGACTTCAAGAAACTGGAATCTCAAGTCTTCATGGGAATCGAGGGTATCGTTTACGCTGATGATTGGCTCGAGGATATCAAGCGTCTTATGAGGGTGTCTCATCTTACTGGAAATCTAATGTCAGATGCACATTAAATAAATAGATCCACAATAAATAATTATTCTTTGAAAAGCTAAAGGTTTTAATTTATTTTCAATGAGAAACTTACAAGAAAATAAAACATAAGATATATTTCACTCAGGTGGAGTAGAAAGATCAAGAAGATAAGTCTGGGAGTGTTGGTGAAATTGTCCTCCTATTTGTAGGAGAAGACATGCCAAGTATGGCATAGCAATCAAAAATTATTCCTGAAAAGCTTCCTATATCTCCTTAAAAGTTGCCTGCATCTCCTTAAAAGTTGTCTGCATCTCCTAAAAGACCGTATCAAACCAAGGAACAAGTCAAAATAGAATAAATTGATAAGATATGTGTATTTCCCACGGTCATGTCAGCAAAATTATTGGGATTCTACCAAAGAATGCACGCACATATATCTCAACAACTTTTTATGCTTTTAATTCAAAGTATTTTGAATTCTTCTGGACGAATTCAAAAACTTTGAAGGGGGTCTTGTAGAAGCATAAAAGTGCGCCTTTTGAAGATGACATAGTTTCCTACAAATAAACTAAATGGCGCACTTTCTTTCTGTTCTAAAGGATGGCGCATTTTCTACTTGCTTCAGAGCTTGGTGCACTCTTTGAAAGAACAAAACGGTGACGCATAATAATGTAGTTCTTATCCAGCCCAATATAGGTGCACAATTGGCCTATCATTTTTCTGCCAAGCATTAAATATGATGAGTCTGATAACTGAACAGCAGTCGAGGGTGTCAGAAGCTATCATTACAGCAGAGCTCTGGCACGCAGACCCAGGTTATCGTTTAGCGGCTAGTACGAATCAACTTCTTCAAAGTGTGCCATAAGGCCAACATCTTCAAAGTGCACCATTACGGCTATTTCCTCAAAAGTGCGTCATCATGGCTACTTCTTCAAAAGTACAAAATTACGGCTACTTCCTCAAAAGTGCGCCATCACGGCTATTTCCTCAAAAGTGCACCATCATGGCTACTTCTTCAAAAGTACGCCACCATGTCTACTTCCTCTAAAGTGCGCCATCATGGCTACTTCTTCAAAAGTGCACCATCACGACTATTTTCTCAAAAGTGCACCATCACGGCTACTTCTTCAAGAGTGCGCCATCACAACTTTTTTCTCAAAAGTGCGCCATTATGACTACTTCTTCAAAAGTGCGCCATCATGTCTACTTCTTCAAAAGTGCGCCATCACGTCTACTTCCTCAAAAGTGTGCCATATGGATACTTCCTCAAAAGTGCGCCATCATGGCTACTTATTCAAAAGTGCACCATCACGACTATTTTCTCAAAAGTGCACTATCAGGGCTACTTCTTCAAAAGTGCACCACCATGGATATTTCTTCAAAAGTGAGCCATCACGGCTACTTCTTCAAAAGTGTGCCTGTATAGCCAATCTTTCTAAAAATGTGCCAGTCTTCAGACTACTTCTATAGTGCACCTACAATCCTAACTGACAAAGAAAAGTTATGATTATGTGTCCTACATGCCATGTTTCTCGTAAAATATGCACAAATAACTATCCTTTGACCTACGTTTTTTCTCGTATAGGAAGCCATGTGTCAAAAGGCAGCAAGTTGTGCTCCTACTCACTAAATGGTGGTATGTCATCCTATTGAAAGGGCGCGCACAAAGCGGACTGTCTAAAGTGCACGCACACTGTAATAACAGTTCTGAAATTCTATAAATATAGGATCATTGTGTACGTTACAGAGGCTAAAATTTTAAGTATTTAAAGTTCAAGAATCGAATGAGAGAAATAGAAGCTTGATGTGCCGTTGTTACCAAAGATTTCTCATTGTCAACTCTTCAAGTTGTTCACAGCATCTTTGCATTTCTTCATAGTTGTGTGGTCCAAGGAGTATAGTGATCGTCTACAGATCAGATCTCTATAGCTATACTTTTTTAGAATTAATTGTACTTAGATTCATGTCTATGATCTTTTGGACGATCTTCTTTCTTTTAATACTTTGTAATACAAAGTTCATAGAAAAAATTGTTCATCGCAAACAGTTGTGAAGCAATTCATGTAGGCTATAACCCTATTCAATTAGAATTTTTAATCGCCAAATATTATGAAAGAAAAATGGGTTTCAATATAGTGGTTTGGAGTGGTTAGATAAACTGTTTAAAAATATTTTTTTCTCTAACTTTTGATTCGATTTACACACGTTTAAGGAAGTAATAAAAATTCTATTTGATAGGGTTAATAGGTGGTTAAGTTGTGAATCAAACCAAGAAATCAAATTGGAAAATGAGTGGGAGGGGAGTAAGAAAATGAATCAGGAAGTAGGGTGGTCAGGTTTTTGGTCGAGCTTTGCAGGTCTTATGCGCGTCCCAGCTTCGGCAGCTGCTCCGGCAACGTCGCCGACCGACGGCGGGCTGGGGTGGTCGCATGGGTAGTCGAAGGTGTCTGGGTGGTCTCGAGGAGGAAGGTATTTGAAAATTTTTGAAAAAAATATCGAGATATGGTAGGGTCAGTGATATGGATTCATTAGGTTAGAATCAATAAAGGTAAGTATATTAATTAGGCTAATAAGGAAGGGAATTAATGGGATTTAAGAGATTTGATGAAGGAAGATTTGGAAGAGATTTGAGATTGAAAAGTTAAAATAAATGGAGAACAGAGGGAATGGGGGTCGCGGTTTGGAGATATTGTTCCCACTGGGAACAATAGGTGTAGCTTATTTTTTACTAACTACCATTTATAATAAATTGTGTGTGTGTGTGTGCGTATGTGTGTGTGTGTATATATATATATATATGTATATATATATATATATATATATATATATATATATATATATATATATATATATATAATATTTATATAAGTTATTTAATTAACAAAAAAATTTCTAATTAGCTAAATAGGAAAGGTGCTAATAAATAAATAATTCAAATAATCCTAATAATAAATTAATAATAATAATAATTTTGGGAGGTGGTTTACACATTGGTTGTAGGGAAAATGTCTGGGGTGCCCTTTGCCCAAGGTTTGCTGCAGAATTTTGGTTTTCTTCCATCTCAGGGGAAGGTTGAATTGGAGGTACTGGTGCAGCCACCGTGTTTGTAACTAGAAGTTGTTGGGCAATTTGAAGTATTGTATGCATTCCTCGAAATGCAGCTTCAAGGGTATTGAGATGCTAGTCTGTGCGGGCAGCACCGCTTCCTTATGGTTCATGTTCGGTTGTGTACTCGCTAACTTCTCTTTTGTCAAAGGAAGGAGTAGTAGACCGGGCAGTGTACTCAGAGTCTACGCATTCTACTTTTGACTTCTGGGACATATTACCCTCCTGAAGGTTTGGGGTTCTATGCACTTCCTCTCCTGGGCGGATATCACCACCAGCTTGTGGGTTTTCGCCTTCATGTGAAGATATGCACTTGGAACGAGTGTGTTGATAGACCACGTCAACAAAACCAAAATGCTGATCAATTCTTTGCCTTCCTCTGGCATGAGAAGAAGTTGGTGGGATGATTGTACCTCTTCAAGATATTTTGGATGCAGTGGAGAGAATATTTCGTCTTGGGCTATTCCCACCAGAGGGCTATCTGCCTGCCATGTACACAGAGGCAATAGGCAAATCTTTATTGTTTGGATCATTCCTTCGGCTCCTGGAACGTTGTCTAGTCGTAACAGTGGAGTATAGTCGGTCAAACACAGACCGTTGGGTGGATAATTCAACTGCTTTCGAACAACATCAATTGATTACAATGTTACAATAATGATGTTGATGAGGAAGCATTATTGCCTAAGCAAGAGATTCACTTTCTATATGTTTCTGATTAATTATATCACGTAAATCAAGGGGAGCAGAAGGCACATCAAATTCTTGAATATTTTTCGGATATGTACTTTATCTACTTGAGCAAATGCATATGAAGAATTTTCTCCTGCGCAAATAGAACATAAGTCATTTTGTGCGCAAAAATGGACATGGCCACTTGTCTGAATTATGGGAGTGTACAAGTCTCGTGCGCGCACTTTTGTATGGCGAGACATCAAGTCATTATCCTCACCATTATTTATGTGCAAATTATAGTTTTGGTCATCGTCAATGCAACTAGAATAATGTTATAGCTTCCTTCCCTTGGTGGACATATTGGCATGACCAAGAATGTCATACATAAAGTCATGGGTGATTAATCACCTATTTCCCCTTGTCATGAGCGACAATAGGGTAGGAGATTATGTTAAAGACAGAACCTCCTTTGCTTTGTAAGTCGTTACACTTACTGAGGGAGTTAGGCCCAGTTTTAAAAACTTGAGTCAGCGAGGCATCCTTTTTATAAGAAATAGGTTTAACCCCTATACGTATGTACTAAGAATCAATATTGTTTATCCCAAGGCCTTATTTCTACATGATATTCCGATCACACATCTATTAGTGAGAGTGCTGGCACTCGAGCCCTCAACATCATAGTATTTTCCTCTGTTCAAGTTCAAGTGATGGGCTCTCTTCTTCTTGAGCAAAGAATATGGTTTCTTAGTCTGCACACTAGCAGAACCCTGGAGTGCATTAGCCACGACAGTAGATCCTCTATCTATATCACATACAATCTGCAAGACTCTCTTAGAAGCATTCACTTGATGTTTCTACGCAGAGAGGGTCTTGTTTTGGCCGCGTGAGGTAGAGAAGCAAAAAAGATCATGTCCATATATCGGCGGGGCTACAACCACCACTTTCATCGGGCCTATGTCTTCAACATCTTTAGGATATACAGCATGGGCTTTAGGAAGCCATAATTGGCAATCCTTCTTTGGCTTTGTAATCGATAAGGGGCTTGAATATCCCTTAGAAAACATGTCTTCATAATCTTATTGGTCGAACTGGATGAACAAAGTCTTCTATATTGTTCCCCATCAACGCTACGTCATGTTGAGCCACCACCTTCTCGTCTGTGGAGAAGGCTTTCCCCAGCAGAGGTGCCATTTTTTCCATGGACAAAAGTTATAGTGAACTTTATATTACGAATCTTTGAAGTTGTTTACAAGTTACAAAGAATCCTATACAAGAATGTCTAAGTACAAGTAAGAAAAGAAACAAAGATTTTGGGAAAATGAGTTATGGAGATCTGATCTGCGGTCGATCACTTTACTCCTTGGACCACCTGAAAACGAGCACGGAGAACTTGCTAAGTCTAAAGCATTAGAGAATTTGGAAGCAAAAAGGCTCTAGCATAAGACAAGATGCTTTCAATGCTCTGGGATAGCACTTATCCCACGATATTTATAGACGTTCAATACTAGAACGATTAGATTAAGACTGCATAAAAAATTGGCAATATCCTCTGTGTTTGCTATTTTATGCGCATAGGGTAACTGTCACCCACGTTGAAGTTACTGCTTGTACAAATTACTATCAGCTCGACACATAGCCACTAGTAAGAGGAGAGCTTCGATCTTGGTGACAATTGACTATCAACGTCTTCTAAAATTTCAACATTAAATGCACATGATCTCCTTGATTTCTCAACCACTTACTGATGGTTAGAATTTTGGATTCCCTATTGACAAAATATGCATAATTCTTTTTCTCCGAAGAAAATTATGAATATGTGCACATTTTTATGTTAAACTCCATATCGGATCACCACATGGCATCATCTTCGAAGAAAGAGTCAAAGGGAATAATTAGCTAACATCATTGCCTTGGCTACTATACATAATCTTCGTACGCTGTGCTGCAAATGTCAGGCGTCAAACACGCCCTTTAATGGCATTTTTTTATTTAATGACAAAATTTATGTTTATCAGCAAGAAAAGTGTGTACTCTGGTTACTCGCTGATGTTGAGAGACGAAAATACACTTTTCTCTGTTACATAGGTTAAAAAGTGAGCTTTCACTTTACAGATAGCTTTCTCCTTGGTCATTTATTGGACCATTTTTTGAGAATATTTTCTATGCTTCTACAATATTCTCCTCTGACTTGACTAACTATGAGCTTAAAATTGCCATAAGCTTCTAAATAATTTATCCCCAATTGACGTGCTACTCAAAGTCCGATGAGCAAAGCATTATACTTTGCTACATTGTTGGAACACAATTCCATGAGAGAATAGGCACGAGGTATCACAAAATTATCAGGGAGACAAGCACTACCCCTACTTCTGTAGTAATATTGTCCTTTGGTTCAGTCCTCGATGTACCGTCAAAGAGCATCTGCCACATAACTACGTCCAATGTAGTGTTAGACTCTAACACTTCGTATGAATATCTTCATATAGTTTTGACATTTTCATAACCAAGTAAGCCACCAAAAATTCCACCAAGGCTTGCCTTTTAACTGCTTTTTATGGAATAAACACCATATCGTATGGAGATATTAGCATCGCCCATGTTGCTCAGCGAGAGTTAAGCGAACTTGCTTTGTTATAAGTATCCTTAACGGGTTAAATCTAGAGATGACATGGATCATTTATCCAATTACATAATATCATATTTTCTGAATAGAAAATACCAGACCAATATACTCCTTCTCCACATGATTATATACATGCTCTGCCCCCAACATCATGCGGCTAAGATAGTAGATCGCCTGTTCATGACCTTCATCGCTCTTCTATGCCAACATCACCCAAAGAATGATCTATTGTACGAACGTAAATCAAGAAAGATTTTTTGGCAATGGAAACCACCAAAAGTGCGGGATTCATAAGATATCTCTTGATATATTTGAATGATTGTTGTTACTTTTCATTCCATATGAATATCAAGCCTTTCTTTATGAGTTGAGTGAATGGTTGGCACCGTCTAGAAAGGTTTGATATGAACCTTCTCATATAAGCAATTTTCCTTGGAGTCCTCGAGGATCCTTCAGATTCTTCAGATGACACATGTCAAGGATAGACTTGACTTTGTCTAGGTCAAGGTGTATGTCTTTTGATGTTATGATAAATCTAAGAAACTTGCCACCGGAAACTCCTAGGAAAGACTTAGTTGGGTTCATCTTAGTATTCAAGCATCAATTAAAACACCATTATCAAATTTGAAGGTGATAATGTTTGAGATTACTTTTGACAGCAATATCGTCCATATAGCAGTCCACTATTTTATGCAAATATTCATGAAAAATTGTGCTCATAGCTCGCTAGTGTGTAGCATCTGTATTTTTCAGTCCAAAGGGCATTATCGTATATCAGTATACCACCAATAATTTTTGAAATAAAGTATGCTTCTCATCATCTGGGAACATCTTGATTTGGTTGTATCTAGAGAAGTCGTCCATAAAAGATATTTGCTCGAAGTCGTAAGTATTGTCGATCATTACATCGGTAATGAGCAAAATTAACTCGTCTTTTGGACAGGCAGCATTCCAATCATGGTAGTCAATATAAACTATAATTTTATTACTTTTCTTCATGCATGGAATAATATTTATATCCAATTTACTATAAGCTTCTTAACTTCAGTCTCAATGGCCTGTATAATGTTTGGACGAATCTGCCATTGTTGTTGCTTGATTGGCTTGGCATTTGGAAAAATGTTCAGTCGATGCATAACTGAGGATCCAGATCCGGCATATCCTCGTAACTCCATATGAATACATTAATATATTTTCTCTTATAAGCTCTATAAGAGATTCATTTTCTTTTTTGGAAACACTGTTGCTGATGAAGATCAGTTTAAGAGATGAATCATCTCCTAGATCAACTTGGATAATTTCATCTTTAGTAGGGAGTACATGTTGTTCAAACCATAATTTACACTGTGAATACATTCGTTGAGCCCAAGTATCGACATCAAAGGGTCAAATGCTTGGTCATCATTTATATATTTTTGTAGCACAGCGTCGGGCGCAGCTTCAGAAAGATCAACCACAAATGGTTGAATGGGATCATCATCATCGTCAAGATCCAAATCTATAAGATTGAATACAGATATGTGTTGTATTTGATTAACCAAGGTCAATAATGAAAGGCTCCATATCATGACTTGTTGTAGTGAGATCCACCATGAATAGATAGCTCCCTCATTAAGGCTCGCTTTGTTGAGGTCAACCAAGAAAGGCACTATTTTATTATTGTGTCCCTTTAAGTAGAGTACCAGATGACCGCCTTTGGCTGAATGTAAGTCAGCAAATAGGCCTTATCGGACATAGTCTCCCCGGATAGTACTTTATCAAAGACCGGAGGAGCAGGAAGGACCATATTTTATAGCTTGTCGTTTTTCCTTTCTGCTTGGATATTGAAATAGAAGACTGTAAAACCCCTGTCCAATTTCTAAATTTTTTAGTAATTTTTAATTATTAAATTAGGCTCTAAATAAGTAATTATAAATAGCCAATGGAATAAATAATTTTTTTTAGGATTTGGATTATATACACACTTAATATTGGATATATGCTAATTTAGTGTAAATAGATATAATTAAGATTAGATATAAATTATATATACTATCTAAGGTAATTCTAAATAAAATTATAAATTAATTTTTAGATAAATCTAAACTATAATTTAAATTAATCCTAATCATAGGTCTACTAGGAAAGCAACTTCATCCATATCATATCCTAACAAATGGACTCATATCTATTTAAATTAAATCATATCTATTAAAGTAAATAAATCTAATATATATATATATATATATATATATATATATATATATATATATATATATATATATATAATTTCTTTACTTTCCTTCCTATCATTCAAAATCCATCTTTATTTTTCGCCCAAAACAGTCCCAAAATTTGCTACAAAAATAGTCCATTTTTTTCAACAGCTACATAGACTTAGAAATATCATATCTCCTAACTCTGGACTCCGATTCATGTCTAGTTTTTTGTTAGAAGCGTATCGAGATAAGATTTCATAATATATATTTTAATATATTTAATTTGAAACTTATAATTCTGTACAATTATTTTAATATCAGTTATGTAAAATATGATCATATCTCATTGTTTTCGAGATTTTGGGAGATTTCAAACTCGTTTTGGCAATCCGTTTAATCTTTCAGAAAGCTTATACAGAGACCTATAACATATAAAAGTTATACAGATTATTTTATTAGTTTATTATTCTATTTAGTTTATTATTCTGTTTAGATAATAAAATTTGTAGACAATTAAGGATCTACCGAAATCATAATTTATAACTTATAAATTTAATATCTCGCAAATGATTAAAGATTCGTATGAACTGACAATTCTAGTGTTCTTGTGACACTAAAATCTACGCGTTCATGTACTCAAACTTTTGGTTTGCATTAGTTGACTTTTTGGTCAATTGAATGCCTCGATTTACGTGCTACAAATTCCATATTTGCAAACTTGAACCTAATGACTTAAAATTCAGAGTGAACATAAAAATTAGAACTTAATATAGGAAAAACCTAATTTTAGATAAATTTATTCAGAATTATCAATAAATATTCTATTATAATTTATGCTAGTTTCTTTTAGATTATTTTAGATATGGACTAGACTAGTATCCACGACCTCGGCGCAGTATTGGATGAAATTACAGGCAAGATACCTTGATCACTTCTTAAAATTATTTTACATGCATTTATTTATGTTGTTTTATTATTTCCAAGTATGCCATGTTTTGCTTGTTTCTTATTTCTTGTACATGTGTTAGTTCATTGTTTTTGTTATTTATGTTGCTTTCATTTGTGTGTCACCTACGTACTTGTATTTCATACTTGACATACCTTGATAGATTTGACTTCGTAGACCCCTTAGGCGGGAGTATCATATTAAACGTTGGCTATTACCCTTCGACTGTTAGCGCCTCACTGAGCTGCGGTAGAGACGTATTTTAGGACTGTTAGTGCCTCACTGGACTACGGTCACATACATGATTTATTTTTGTTGATTGCCACAACTCATATTATATTATCTATGATATGTCACTATTCTTAGAGTATCCACTTGATGTGTTTCTTTTCCTATACTTTTTGTATTTCATGTTTGATTCTCGTCGTCTCCATGCATGTTTATTTACTATTACTTAGTGGCATATTTATATGTATTTTGTTATGTCCCACTGAGGACCTGGTTTCTTTCCATATTTAGCAAATGATGATTACCTGTAGACTTATGGACCTGGACCTGAGGGTAAGACAATAGCTGATGCCCTGCAAATGCTTAATTTATTTTTAGTATGGACTTAGCTTTATTTTATTATCCTTATCTTTTTCGTCTACTATTAGTAGATTTGTCTCCACGGGACGTCTCTTAAAATTTTGATAAACTTGAACTATTTATAATTACATTCATCATTATCCAATGTTATATTTAATTCTCGTTTGACTTATTCTGATGATATGGCCTAGTTTTGATAGACTCATATTATTACGTTTTCTTGAGTCTATTAGAACATATATGTTAGTAAGCTGCAGACCATGAACCATATTGTTCATTCTTGATATTTATTCTTATGTGAATTGAGATGTAGTTAGACTTGGCTTAATAGAAATTATACCTTATTATCGACAACGTATAAATATTTAAGTTGGGATGGTGTCCACTTGATACGTAGCTAGCCTTTACCACGTACTCTAGTCCTACGTATTTTAGGACTAGGATGTGACATAGTTTTTATGGTGGCCCATGTAGGTCAAAGGATATCGTATCTGTTATGTAACTATACTCATACGAGCATGCGAATAGGAACAGACCAAAATAGGATCTCAATCCATAACTGCCTTGATAACTATCTTTTGAATCCTACCTTCGTCTTGAATCTCTTATTTGTATTTGATCATAACTTTCTCGAATTTCTTATCATTGTTTCTCGTCTTCCCCTATTTCGGAGAGATGAACCCTCGTACTTAGAGGAAGTTAGAGAATTGGCCAACTAGTATCACTTATATATTTTTCATAATTAGTTTGTTTATTATTATTGCCTTGGTAGATAGGGAGGGGTATTATGAATGCTATAAGTCATAAGTAAAAATAAAATATTCATCCTTTGGAAGTATAATTTTTCTTATAGTATTCTTGTAATATGATGAATTAGAATAATCGAAGGTGGGTACCTCAAAATGCAATTTGATTCTTCGATGGTAAAATAATTGTTGAGAGTATTAATATAGGTATTATAATTGGTGATGAATCTTTAGCATTTGTGGACTTGAATGAGTAAATACGAGTGGATTAATAAGGTTCTAATTTAGACAAATTTGATTACGAAGATTGAATATAAATCAAGGATTAGACTTGGGGTTCTATCATACTAAATATTTATAGTTTTAGGGATGATTATACACGAAATTTTTTTACGTTAGAGGTATATGTGTCTTCGAGGTTAACATTGAGTATTTAAATTAAAGATTGATTCTTACCCTTTTGATTTATTTATAATTTTGAGGAATTGTTCTTCAAGGTATAATCTTGTATTTAGAAAAGATTGATAGATTTTACGGTGGGTAGACAATTTATTTTTTACTTCAAAATAGTTTTTAAAAATTATATATTTAATGTGAAACTTTTAGATGGATGTCTAAGAAGGTAATCTAGTAAAATAAAATTTTGAGGCTTTTAAGTACCTATGACTTCGAGAATTTTCGGAAGAATATTTATGGTTTATTTGAGTTAATATGGAAAAAATAGGCTTGAGAATAGGGATTCTCCTTTGAAGATTGAACTTAAAATTTTGAATTTAATAAATTAGATTTCAAAATTTGAATTTTGATAGATTGAGTTTAAAATTTATGATTTGAGGATTTGATTTAAAATTTACAGTTTGAGGGTTGAATAATCGATTTAAAATTTGAGGTTGAAAAATTGAATTTAAATTTTAAAGACGACGGAATTCTAATATTTGAAATTTGGAAATATGATGATTGTATAAATTTTGATTATTTAAATTTTTGAACAATTGTGATAAGAGTGGACATGCATTTTAAACTTTGAGGATTTCAAAGAATAAGAAGGAATTTAAATTTTGAGGACAAAATTCTTTTAAGGTGGGTAGAATGTAAAATCCATGTCCAATTTCTATTATTTTAAATAATTTGTAATTATTAAATTAGACTCTAAAATAATTAATTATAAATTGCTAATGGAATAAATATATTTTTTAGGATTTGGATTATATATACACTTAATTTTGGATAGATGCATTTAGTGTTAATAAATATAAATAAGATTAGATATAAATTATATATACTATCTAAGGTAATTCTAAATAAAATTATAAATTATTTTTTAGATAAATCTAAACTATAATTTAAATTAATCTTAATCATAAGTCTACTAGGAAAGCAACTTCATCCATATCATATCCTAACAAATTGACTCATATCTGTTTAAATTAAATCTTATCTATTAAAGTAAATAAATCAAAAATAAATACATATATAATCCCTTTATTTATTTTTTTCCTATCATTCAAAATCCATCTTTATTTTTCATCCAAAAAAGTCCCAAATTTTGCCACAAAAATAACCCTATTTTTCAGCTGCTACATCGACTTAGAAGTGTCATATCTCCTAACTCCGGACTCCGATTCATGTCCATTTTTTTTGTTAGAAGTTTATCAAGGTAATATTTTATAATATATATTTTAATATATTTAATTTAAAATTATAATTCTGTAAAATTATTTTAGTATCAACTATCTGAAATAAGATCGTGTCTCACTATTTTGGAGATTTTGGTAGATTTTGAACTATTTTTGGTGATCTGTTTGATGTTTCAGAAAACTAATATAGAGATCTATAACATATAAAAGTTTCACAAATTAATTCATTAGTTTATTATTCTGTTTTGATAATAAAATTTGTAGACAATTAAGGATCTAACAAAATCATAATTTATAACTTGTAAATTTAATATCTCGCAAACAATTCAAGATTCATGTGAACCATCAATTCTAGTATTTTGTGATGCAAAATTCTTCGTTTTCATGTACTCAAACTTTTGGTTTGCATTAGTTAACTTTTTGGTCAATTGAATGCCTTGATTTTCGTGTCATGAATCTCATATTTGCAAACTTGACCATAATGGCTTAAAATTCATAGTTAACATAAAATCAAAACTTAATATAGGAAAAACATAATTTTAGATGATTTTATTCAGAATTATCAGTAAATATTCTATTATAATTTATGCTAGTTTTTATTTGGATTATTTTAGACATGGACTAGATTGGTATCCACGACCTGTAAACCCCCTCAATTAATTCTATAGATAGTCAGGTAGGGGATGGAAAATTTTGGTTTAGTAGCAGATGTTTGAGGTCTAGAGTAGGGTTGCATATGTCTGTTATTTATTAATTAAACCCTAGGCACGCCCTACCATTGTTGAATTATTCGGAGCCCAACATCAGCCCATAAATTCTAACAGACTGTTGTACTTTTGACTTGACCCACCAATTTAGGCACTGAACTTTTTCGTCACTCAAAATCAAATCCGTTGTGCCCTAAATTAATTGCACAACTTCCCGTATCCAAAAATCCCATATTTAAATTTCGTGTCGGACACCTGTGTCGTTACCATCAATTTAGAGATACCAACTTAACCCGTTGAGCCGGACCAACTAAAGGGTCCAAGACTGACTCCAAGCCCACACCATTTTTGACCTTTGTGTCATTTTCAAATTTAGACCCCAAGTGCCCCCATTTAATTTAAAAGTGCAGGACACTTTTATTCTAATTAAATCAGGGATACCAACTTTGACTAATCCTATTTTAATCTCCATTTAATTCCACTGTCCATTTAATTAAATCTATGCCAAACACACAATACCCTCTCACCCTACAAAATACCAAACACCAATTCCCCCACAATTTTTTTGCATCATTTCATGTGATTGTGCAAATATCCAAATTTTAGGGGCTTAGTTACAATTATTGAAATAGGTGTCCTAACCTCATTGGTCTAGGCCAAATGGAGAAGCCCCCTCTCCTTTGACCAAGTCAAGCCTCCCTCTCCCTTTCATTTGGATGAAGAAATTATTTCTTCATATGTAATCACCACCACCCATTTGGAATGGGCAAATCCTGACCATCCATCCTCCACACAACCCCCCTATATAGTGTCTTTTTCTCCCCTCTCCCCAATGTAGGCCCTAATCCCTAGGGACATTGAAAACCACCATCTTCTCTCTCTCCTCCCTCTTCATTACACAAAATCACAACCACCTCTCCCATTCCATTCTTCTTCCTTTCTTCTTCTTCCTTCCTTCTTCTTTGTTTTCCTTTCTTCTTCTCCTCCTTCAAAACAAAACTGGGCTCATCTACTCGGTCGGCCCCCTCCGGCGGACCACTGCTCCTCCGGGCTACGTCTTCTCCGACCAAAAACTCGCTGCCATCACCCGCCGTGCCACCAGCCTCATCCACCCGAGCTGCTGCACCGGCGAGCCGCGAGCCTCTCCCCCCTTGAGCTGCTGCTTCCCCGACCGGCCTACCTCCATTTTCGGCAAGCAAGCTCTACACCGGCGAGCTGTCCCTCCATGACCCGGCCAGCAATACCTCCCCCACCTCCTTCCGACCATCGACTGAGCCGAGCTCCGGCGCTGCCAATGCCTTCACCCCCACCGGTTTTTCCCACCACCGCTGAGCTCTTCCGCATGGTCGAGCAACCACAGTGGCTCCCGACCTCAAAGATTCCAGACTCTGCTTCGGAACGATGACATACGGAGAGAAGAACTCACTCCCTCAATCACTGCGCCTCCTCGACCAGGCCTTCAACTCTGGCGTCAACTTCTTCGATTCTGTTGAAATGTATCCGCTTCCACAGCGACGAGAGACGCAGAAAGGAGCGAGGAGTACGTCGGACGGTGGGTTAGGGACCGGAGGATCGCTCGCGATCGTGTCGTCTTGGCCACCAAGGTAACTGGACCATCAGGTCAGATGAGTTGGATACAGGGGGGCCAAACTCTCTGGCTGTCAGGAACATCTTAGAGGCCATTGATGGTAGTTTGTTGAGGATGGGCTGTGATTATATGGACCTTTATCAGATTCATTGGCCTGATCGATATATTCCCATGTTGGGAGAAACAGAATATGATCCAAGTCGACAATATATTTTTGTAATAATAGAGGAACAGCTTGATGCTCTTAAAAGAGCTATTGATGCTGGCAAGGATCAGCTTATTGTCTTATAGCCCGATGGCAAAGGGTATACTCTCTAGGAAGTACTTATCTCCTGGCCGGGGCCCCTTAGATGTACGGATGAATCTTTTTAAAGGGAAATATTTTGAAGGTAAACCTAGATACAACCTTTCTCATACTAGTTTATAAGCAGTTGTTGAGGAATATGTCAATATTACTGAGAAGTATGGCCTTTCTCCTTCATCTCTTGCAATAGGTACTATGGGACTTGCGGACTTGGACAAGGTACCGGATCCCCGTCATCAGCAGCCGGATGCAGGCAAGTATACCTTGCCATCCTGTATTTCAGTTACGGATATTTATTGTTTTATTATGTACACTGTGTGCGTGGTTGATTTAGATCGTTGCTTCGTGTCGGGATCACAACCGGGTGTAGATGTTCGTCGTAACGTCTTATAACGAAGGTTAGATATTCGTAACAACTCGATGTACGTACCTGAGTATATCGTCACCCCAGGACACTCATACACTGTGATCATGCCAGATTCCTGTATCCTGATACTGACATCATGACCAGAGACTGGGACAACCTTAGGGTCACGTCTGTTGAGTTATTTCTGTGTGTCAAGACTGTAAGATAGAGGTTCAGGTTCAGCGCACCATCGTTGACCGCTTGGGAAGGGGAAGACAGTTACTAGATGTTTGGGCTTTTTTATACACGCTTATATATGTATATGTAGTGATCTTGTATTCTAGAGTAGTTGTATCACCCGTGTGACTCTGTGCTCCGAGCTACAGTATGCCCCGTGTGTCTCTGTGTTCGGAGCTACGGTTTTATTTTGGATAGCCCACGCGTCGAACATTGTTTTCAAACTGTGTCACACTTAGTTGGTTATACTAGATTATCCCGTCGATGCACTTGTACTTTCTGTTATACTTGGCATGTTATATTTTTGTACCTTGTTACGTCCCTCTGAGGACCTGGTCCCCTGCCAGTTTTGCAGCATAGACGATTATGGAGCATTGGAGTTGCTGATGGAGTTGCACATCTTATGGGCATTGTACCAGGTACTCATATCATTTCCACCGGCAGTATGGTTACATTATTCTTACTGATTATTCATCTGCTGTGTAGCCTAGTTTTTGTAGACTCACCTCTTCTCGAGTTTACTCGAGTTTGTGTGTTATTGGGTGGCCGAATTTAGCACATGTAGCTCTTTCTTATATATTTCTGTTCATTATGGATTGAGATATAGAGGTTTACATTTATGGGATATCTAGATAGTGCCCTTATATTATACAGCTTATACGTATTCGAGTCAGACCAGAGTCTAGTCGAATACGTAGCTGGCGTGTCACGTATTCCTGGTCCTATATATTTTGGGACTGGGGCATGACATATTTTTGTGGTGGCCTATGCTTTTCAGATTTAAATCGTCTTGGTCACCTAACTATGCCAAGCGAGCCTGCAAATTAGGAATAGATATTATGATTGTTGAATAGGATCTCAATCCATAATCGATTTTAAAAACTCACTTTGTATGTGATTATCGTCCTTGAACTTCCAATTTGTATTCATTCAAATTTTGTCGGTATCGTTATCATTGTTTCTCATCCCCTATTATTCGGGAAGGCAAACGCTTGTGCCTGATGATTCCCTCCAGAAGAAGATCGTAGTTCAGACGATAGAAGACAGAATTCGTATAACTTTCTCTAAGAAGATTGTTACCCTGAGTAGGATAGATTGATAGGTTCCCTTAGATTCTAAAACTAGTATGGAAGGGTAGCAAGAGAATTGGAACCAGTAGTACCCTATTCGTACTTGAGATAGCAGTGATCTTGGAAGTACGGGGAGCTGGAAGAATTATTGATCATGACCTAGAATAATTTATGGAAGTGCATGGTCCGATGCTAGAAAATTAATTATTGTAAATGATAGCGATATCAGGAATGATATTATGGACTAGAGAAGATAAAATTTTAGGCTCTCACTTGGAAGATAATGATCTGATTCCAGGAATTCTAGTATGTGTTTGAGTGATACCATTATTGTACTATATGACTTGGAGAGATAAATGACGAAAAGAAGAAATTTGAGGGATAAAATTTTAGGGAAAACCTTGAGGAGAAGAGAAATTATACATTAGGCAAGAAAATTTTTTCTTTTGAGGATTGATGTTAAAAACAGAACGGGAGAAATTTTTATGAGGTTTAGTCTAGACTATGACATTATCCTAGACATGGATTGGTTGAGCCAATACCACGCGACACTAAATTGTCGGCGTGGTTATATTATTTATGACTACCAGATTACCCTGAGTTTGAGTTTCTTCAGAGAGCCTGGGAGCATGGTGCCCATCTACCTTAGAGGCACACAATACAAGGTAAACCAGTGTACCCCTGCCTTATATCAGAGTTTGAGGATGTGTTTCTAGAGAATCTTCTAGGCCTGCCACCTGACTGAAAGATAGAGTTGTTATAGAGTTAACTCCAAAAGCCGAGCCAGTTATTTTCCCGTCTTCAGACTAGCACCGATAGAGTTAGCTGAGTTGAAGGTCCATAGTAGAGGATTTCTTAGACAAGGGTTTTAGTCGGGCTAGTGTTTCTCCATGGAGAGTACCTGTCGTATGATGCCGAAGAAGGACGGGATGGTACGTTTGCGTATTGATTTCAGGGACGGTATGTTTTTGTATCGATTACAGGGTTTAATGCAGTAACGATAAAGAACAAGTACCCATTGCCGCTCAACGATATTTTAATTGAATCAGCTAAGTGGCGCACATGTATTCTCGAAGATCGATCTCAGACCAAGCTATCATCAGATTAAGGTACGGAGAGAGGACATTCCGAAGATGACTTTTCGGGCGTAGTATAGACACTATGAGTTTTTAGTCATGACGTTTGGTTTAACCGATGCGCCAGCAGTATCTATGAGCCTGATGAATAGTATTTTCTACCAGTACTTAGATAAGTTTGTGGTGGTATTTATCGACAACATCTTGGTATATTCCAAGAGTCAGGAGGAGCATGAGAGACATCTCAGGATCGTATTGGAGACGCTGAGACAGGAGAGGCTGTATGCCAAGCTCAGCAAATATGAGTTATGATTAGATAGAATAGATAGTCTACGCATCAGGATGGGTTCATGAGAAGAACTATCAGACTCGCAATTTGGAGCTAGATGTAGTGATATTTGCACTAAATCTATGGAGACACTACCTTTATGGTGAGCGTATTGAGATTTACACAGATCATAAAAGTCTGAAGTATGTCTACACGCAGAGGGAGCTCATCATGGGACAGAGACGCTGGCTAGAATTTAGGACAGATTATAATATCGAGTTGCAGTACCACCCTGGCAAGGCGAATGTAGGAGCAGATGCCTTAAGCAGGAAGCCTATGGCATATTTTTATGACTCATTGCCAATTGTTAGAGGATTTTCAGGAACTCAGGATTGAGATTGTATTGCCAGGCATAGATGGACAGATGTCCAGTCTCGAGGTTCAATCCATATTTATTGAGAGGATCAAGGCAGCCTTGCCTACAGATACGAGATTTAGACGACTGCGAGAAAGAACAGAGGCCGATATGCAAACGGGACTCAGGATTCAAGACGACGGAACATTGAGGTATGGAGATCGCCTATACGTTCCGAGTGGCAAGCTACACCAAGAGTTGATGACCGAGGCTCATAGCTCGATTTATTCAACCCGGAGGTACGAAGATGTACCGAAATTTTGGGCAACATTACTGGTAGCATGGGATGAAGAGAGAGATTGCAAGATTCATGGCGAGATGTTTAGTTTGTCAGCAAGTCAAGGCTGAACATCAGAGGACTGCAGGACTATTGCAGCCGCTTTCCATTCCCGAGTGGAAGTGGGAACACATTACCATAGACTTCGTCACAGGATTCCTGCGGAGCCCTAGCAGGAAGGATGCAGTTTGGGGTTGTCGTAGACAGACTCACCAAGTCTGCACATTTCTTGCCCTTCAGAGTTGGGCAGTCCACGAAGATATTAGCTGACATGTATATGAGACAGATATGGAGTGCCTGTCAGCATTGTATCGGATCGTGATTCTAGATTCACGTCACATTTTGGCAGAGTATGTAGGAGAGTTTAGGAACTTTTCTCAAGTTCAGCATTGTATATTATCCACAGACTGATGGCCAGTCAGAGCGCACGATACAGATATTAGAGGATATGTTGAGAGCGTGCATGATCAATTTTGGAAGATCTTGGGAGAACCATCTATACTTGGTGGAAATTCTCCTACAATAACAGCTACCAGGCTAGCATACAGATGGCACCTTATGAGGCATTGTACGGCAGGAAATATAGGTCACCAGTATGTTGGAGTAACATGGGAGAATGTCAGATACATGGTCCAAAGTTGGTGACACGGACAGTGGAGAAAGTCAAGCAGATTCAAGGCCACTTGCGTGCAGCACAGGACAGACAGAAATATTGGGCAGATGCACATCGCAGACCTTTGGAGTTCAAGGAAGGTGACCACGTATTTTTGAAGATATCGCCTACTCGTGGTACCATCAAATTCGGAGGCAGAGGCGAGCTGAGTCTGAGGTACATCAGACCTTTTAATATCTTGGAACGAGTTGGCGAAGTGGCTTATCATCTCGCATTGCCTCTATCATTAGAAGGAGTGCATGATGTATTTTACGTATCGCAGTTGAGAAGATACGTGGCAGACCCTAGCTACGTGCTTGATCATTCAGAGATTACAGATGGGCCCAGCTTATCATACGTAGAGCAGCCAGTGGAGATACTCGATCACAGAGAGAAGACCTTGAGAGGACAGACTATTCGACTGGTCAGAGTTGTATGAAAGCATTATTCGTCAGGCAAGTCTACTTGGGAGCACGAGGATTCCATTCGACAGTATTTTCCGTATTTATTTGAGGAGCAAGGTACAAATTTACGTACCGCATTTGATTACTAGCTTGTTTTTAAATTCTTTTAGCTATTATCGTGCTTTACTTTTAATTTCGGGGACTAAATTTTTCTAAGTTGGGAAGAATGTAAACCCCCTTATTTAATTCTATAGATCGTCAGGTAGGGGATGGAAAATTTTGGTTTAGCAGCAGATGTTTGAGGTCTATAGTAGGGTTGCATATGTCTATTATTTATTAATTAAACCCTTGGCGCACCCTACCATTGTTGAATTATTCGAAGCCCAATATTAGCCCATAAATTCCAACCGACTGTTGTACTTTTGACTTGACCTGCCAATTTAGGCACTGGACTTTTCCATCACTCAAAATCAAATCCGTTGTGCCCTAAATTAATTGCACAACTTCCCGTATCCAAAAATCCCATATTTAAATTCTGTGTCGGACACCTGTGTCGTTACCATCAATTTAGAGATACCAACTTAACCCGTTGAGCCAGACCAACTAAAGGGTCCAAGACTGACTCCAAGCCCACACCATTTTTGACCTTTGTGTCATTTTCAAATTTAGACCCCAAGTGCCCCCATTTAATTTAAAAGTGCGGGACACTTTTATTCTAATTAAATCGGAGATACCAACTTTGACTAATCCTATTTTAATCACCATTTAATCCCACTGCCCATTTAATTAAGTCTATGCCAAACACACAACACCCCCTCACCCTACAAAATACCAAACACCAATTCTCCCACAATTTTTTTGCATCATTTCATATGATTGTGCAAATACCTAAATTTAAGGGGCTTAGTTGCAATTATTGAAATAGGTTTCCTAACCTTATTGGTCTAGGCCAAATGGAGAAGCCCCCACTCCTTTGACCAAGTCAAGCCTCCCTCTCCTTTTCATTTGGATGAAGAAATTATTTCTTCATATGTAATCACCACCACCCATTTGGAATGGGCAAATCCTGACCATCCATCCTCCACACAACCCCCCTATATAATTTCTTTTTCTTCCCTCTCCCCAATGCAGGCCCTAATCCCTAGGGACATTGAAAACCACCCTCTTCTCTCTCTCCTTCCTCTTCATTACACAAAATAACAGCCACCTCTCCCATTCTATTCTTCTTCCTTTCTTCCTCTCCTCCTTCAAAATAAGACCGGGCTCATCTACTCGGCCGGCCCCCTCCGGCGGACCGCTGCTCCTCCGGGCTGCGTCTTCTCAGACCAAAAACTCGCTGCCATCACCCGCCGTGCCACAAGCCTCCTCCACCCGAGCTACTGCACCGGCGAGCCGCGAGCCTCTCCCCCCTTGAGCTGTTGCTTCCCCGACCGGCCTCCCTCTATTTCCGACCAGCGAGCTCTGCACCGACGAGCTGTCCCTCTACGACCCGGCCAGCAATACCTCCCCCACCTCCTTCCGACCATCGACTGAGCCGAGCTCCGGCGCTGCCAATGCCTTTACCCCTACCGGTTGTTCCCACCACCGCTGAGCTCTTCCGCGTGGTCGAGCAACCACAGCGGCTCCCGACCTCAAAGTTTCCAGACTCTGCTTCGGAACGATAACATTCGGAGAGCATAACTTACTCCCTCAATCCCTGCACCTCCTCGACCAGGCCTTCAACTCCGGCGTCAACTTCTTCGATTCCACTAAAATGTATCCACTTCCACAGCGACGAGAGACGCAGGAAGGAGCGAGGAGTACGTCGGACGGTGGGTTAGGGACCGAAGAATCGCTCGCGATCGTGTCGTCTTGGCCACCAAGGAAACTGGACCATTAGGTCAGATAACTTGGATACGAGGGGGGCCAAACTCTCTGGATGCCAGGAACATCTTAGAGGCCATTGATGGCAGTTTATTGAGGATGGGCTGTGATTATATGGACCTTTATCAGATTCATTGGCCTGATCGATATATTCCCATGTTGGAAGAAATAGAATATGATCCAAGTCGACAATATATTTTTGTAACAATAGAGGAACAGCTTGATGCTCTTAGAAGAGCTATTGATGCTGGCAAGGATCAGCTTATTGGTTTATAGCCCGATGGCAATGGGTATACTCTCTGGGAAGTACTTATCTCCTGGCCGGGGCCCCTCTGATGCACGGATGAATCTTTTTAAAGGGAAATATTTTGAAGGTAAACCTAGATACAACCTTTTTCGTACTAGTTTATAAGCGGATGTTGAGGAATATGTCAATATTGCTGAAAAGTATGGCCTTTCTCCTTCATCTCTTGCAATAGGTACTACGGGACTTGCGGACTTGGACGTGGTACCGGATCCCCGTCATCAGCAGCCGGACACAGGCAAGTGTACCTTGCCACCCTGTATTTCAGTTACAGATATTTATTATTTTATTATGTACACTGTGCGCATGGTTGATTTAGATCGTTGCTTCGTGTCGGGATCACAACCGGGTGCAGACGTTCATCGTAACATCTTTTAATGAAGGTTAGATGTTTGTAACACCTCGATGTACGTACCTGAGTATATCGTCACCCCAGGATACACTTATACACTGTGATCATGCCAGATTCCTGTATCCTGATACTGACATCATGTCCAGAGACTGGGACAACCTTAGGGTCGCGTCTGTTGAGTTATTTCTATGTGTCGAGACTGTTAGATAGAGGTTCAGGTTCAGCCCACCATCGTTGACTGCTTGGGAAGGAGAAGACAGTTACTAGACGTTTGGGCTCCTCTACACACGCTTATATATGTATATGTAGTGATCCTGTATTCTAGAGTAGTTGTATCACCCGTGTGACTCTGTGCTCGGAGCTATGGTATGCCTCGTATGTCTCTGTGTTCGGAGCTACGATTTTATTTTGGATAGCCCACGCGTCGAACATTGTCTTCAAACTGTGTCACACTTAGTTGGTTATGCTAGATTACCCCGTCGATGCACTTGTACTTTTTGTTATACTTGGCATGCTGTATTTTTGTACCTTGTTACGTCCCTCTAAGGACCTGGTACCCTGCCAGTTTTGCAGCATAGACGATTACGGAGTATTGGAGTTGCTGATGGAGTTGCATGTCTTGCGGGCTTTGTACCAGTTACTCATATCATTTCCACCGGCAGTATGGTTACATTATTCTTACTGATTATTCATCTGCTGTGTAGCCTAGTTTTTGTAGACTCACCTCTTCTCGAGTCTACTCAAGTTTGTGTGTTATTGGGCGGCCGACTTTAGCACATGTAGCTCTTTCTTGTATATTTTTGTTCATTATGGATTGAGACATAGAGGTTTACATTTATGGGATATCTAGATAGTACCCTTATATTATACAGCTTATACGTATTCGAGTCAGACCAAAGTCTGGTCGAATGCGTAGCTGGCGTGTCAAGTATTCCTAGTCCTATGTATTTTGGGACTGGGGCGTGACACGACCTCAGAGCATTATTGGACAAAATTACAGGCAAGATACCTTACTCACTTCGTACATTTATTTTACATGCATTTATTTTTATTGTTTTATTATTTCAATGTATGTCATGTTTCGCTTGATTTTTATTTCTTGTACATGTGTTAGTTCATTGTTTTCAATATTTATGCTGCTTTTACTTGCATGTCACCTACGTACTTGTATTCCGTACTTGACTTACCTTGACATATTTGACTTCGTAGACTCCTTAGGCGAGAGTATCATATTAAACGTTGGCTATTATCCCTCGACTGTTAGCACCTCACCGAGTTGCGGTAAAGATGTATTTTAGGACTGTTAATGCCTCACCGGACTGCGGTCACATTACATGATTTATTTTTGTTGATATCCATGACTCATATTATATTCTCTATGATATGTCACTATTCGTATCCACTCGATGTGTTTCTTTTCTCGTACTTTTTTTATTTCAAGTTTGATTCTCGTCATCTCCATGTATATTTATTTACTATTACTTAGTGGAATATTTATATCTACTTTGGTACGTTCCACTGAGGACCTGGTTTCTTTCCAAATTTAGCAGACGAGGATTACCAGCAGACATATGGACCTGGACCCGAGGGTACGACAACAGCTGATGCCCTACAAATACTTAGTTTATTTTTAGTATAGACTTAGCTTTATTTTATTGTTGTTATCTTTCGTCTACTAGTGTCATGACCTGCACCCAAAATAAGGGCACGAGTACGTGAAAAATGCCCAACCTACATCGTAACAATGACGTAGAACGCTATTTGGGTCAACAATACTATCTAACATCACACTCAATATATGTATGGTACATGTCATGCTGTCTCAACTCCAAATAAAGGAAAAATATAAAGATATAATAATAGAAGCCAATATTCAATCATAAAATCAACTAGAGAAAGAAACAGCACGATATGGAATAAAAAAAAGAACTACAAAAGTCACCAATACAAGTCCAAGTCTAATATCTAGTCACAACACAATAGTCTCCGAAATAATAATACATGTCAAGGCTCTAAAGAGTCAAATACAAAGCAATAATAAAAGCTAAGTCTCCTCTGTGGCTAGTGCTACGTCCTCCTATACTAGGGGTGTTATCTCTACTTCTGGCTCACAATTATGTGCCCCGTAATGTGTGAGGCACATCTCCACTAACCAGTCATTAGAAAAATATATCCAATCAGGATTGGAGCGAAGTACAAAACTCTGAAAGTAGTTCCAAATACATGGTAGAGCATATATGACAGGTAATAGAAAAGAATATAAAATATACTAGCAACTAGGAAATAGAAATGAACTAGAACAAGCATGCATAGTATTGGAAAGAAAGAACAGGAAATAAGAAATAACTATAAGTAATGGAAATAGGTAATACTAGCTAATGTGCCTTAGACTACAAGTTCGTTATGTGATCGGTTTAGGCTGAACATGAATGATTTAGGTAACTCGATTACACATGTGATGTGTAATCGACATTTACATGAATACACTGGGCTTGATCACATAACCAACTACTAGCCTCCCGTCCCCAACCAATACTCATGGATCCGATCATGACACATTACGAACACGAGTAATATAGACACACTATACATGAGACAGTATATGAACGCGAAGTACATGATAATCAATACCCGATGCACATGATGAAATATATGTGAAGGAGTATCCACTGAACACGGTAAGGAAATAATATCTCCTGACAGGATCCATATAGTACCATTTCGTGTAACCACTGTGTCAGAATCAAGTATACAGCTCTAGAACATGTGATATATATACTATCATGAAATAAAAACTAACAGAGAGATGTACACGCCTCTGATCCTGCTAAAGTTATAACTCGGTATCCGAGCTGGTGTCACACAACCCGATATATGAAATATTATGTCAAAAGAGTGTATTGAATGATAAATAAGTTAAAATGAGTCAAATATAATTTTCTAGGTCATACTAGTCAAACTAGGTCAAACTAAGTCAAACTAGGTCAAACCTTGACTTTAGGTTCATACCTAGCTTCTAGGTCCATACCTTGAAGGTACTAGATAATATTACTAAGGTAGTTATATAAAACTTGTATTATACTAGTATTATTTACTATCAAGTATTACCATAGTATCTACACTAATTATCCACACTATATAACTAATACTTTAATATTGTGCTTAATACCTAGGCTAATAAGCTATTGTCTTACTTATCTTAGTTAAACCTTAGTCTATACTTGGTATCCTAATATCAATAGCTTGGCACATGGCCTTGGTATCCAAACAACTCATGTACTTGTATATCTATATTTATATATATATATATATATTGATAATATATATCTATATACTGGTACTTATCATTAGTCATTGGCATCCAACCTTATATACTCTACTTACCTTACTTGACATTTACCTTAGTATCTAAACAAGTCATATACTATATACTCAAGGTATCTGAGATACTCAAAATTCCTTTAGCCCTCACTTAATACTTAGTTCATGATACTCTCCATCTTGTATCCCAAGACTGATACCCTATTGTCCCATCTCAACATACACAAGGATACACCTACACCATGCACTGTGCACCAAGACCACTCTCCCATATGTCTACTTGTTGCACATAGTGCACTCAATTGCACATCCTTTCCCTCGGCACCATAATGTCTGAACCCGAACTGTAATGTGCTCTGGTACTGCTTCCACTGTATCCTCTAATACAACTACTGATCTTGCACAATTCTTGAAATGCTACTGCTGCTACTGTATCCTAATGTATCTCCTACTGACCCCATACTGCTAACCTGAATCCTCACATATGAACCCAACATCAACCCTCTCCTCATCTGGACACCCCTAAACAGGCCACACTTACCCGATCTTACAATATTCTATATAACACAGTGCCAAGTGCACTGTATTGCACCACCTCACTATTGTTGTTGTGCTTAACTTTCCAGTGCACAATACTTCTCTCCACTACTTCTCTATTACTCACACACTAAACATCGCACATGGATATACTCTCCTCACCACACATACTGCTGTGCACAACCATATGCACAATCCCGAGCCTCCAACACCCCTAAAGTGCACCATAATATACCACACAGTCCAACACCAACATCACCTGAACTCTTGCACTGGAACACAACACAAATTCCCTCCCCTCAACATAAGGTCCTCATACACACATAAACACTTCTCTATATCATAACACATATACCTTAATGATATGCATATATATACACACAAGAACATTTAACCAAACACTTGGCATGTAATAATGCGATACTCTATGATACGCTATCTAATAAATATCAAAATCCCCCAATACTCAACTATTATCAATTATACCTATCAATAGCATCTATATATAACTAAAGCAACTAGTTATAATGGAAATTAAAAAGAATTAGTATAAAATACCCAAAATAGGCTTTGTATCACATCGTATCATGATACAGCCTACTCGTGTCCATTTGTGGACACGTATCTAGTCTCCCAATCCCGATCTAAGTTTAATTAGACTATATTAGTCTCATGACACACACTTGATGTGTCAATCTCGTAATTCCTCTAAATTGTGCACAAAAGTGTAAAATCACATCAATAGAGCCTAGATCTTCTTCCTAAAGTGTTAAATCACATCAATGATTTGGAACCTAAAATAAAGGAAAATTCAGATCTATACCTATTAGGAGATGGATTCTCAATGAATTGCTTAAATGGACACGATTCGGACATAAGCTCCTAGCCAAAAGATCCTCCTCCAAGTGCTCCTTGCAAATCCAAGCTCCAATGCTCCTTGCTTGATGAGATTAAGAGAAAAAGGATAAATTTTGGGTTAAAATTGATGGAGGGATGAAGTGAATTGGGGATCTAGAAAATAAATGGAGAAATAAGAAGAGTAGAGATAAAGCCTCTTCATATGGTCGGGTCCCTCATTTCTCCTCCTCCAAGCAACAACCAAAGACCACTATACTCCTACATGCCAAATATGAGAAATAATTAAGAAGGACTATTTTGGGAAGTCTCTATACTAATACAAATTAGGCTAATCCTTTTAATTAACTAGAGGAAATGGATCTAATGGGCCTAGTCCACGTTGGGCTCAATAGTTGTCATGACAAGTCTAATTGGGTTAACTAGTGTCAAGTCTAAATAATAGGCTAGCCCAATATCTATAAATAATAATATAAAGCACAATTAATTTAAATAGCACTATAATAAATATTAATCACTAAATAAATAGATATTCAAAATGAGCAAAATACCCTCATATGGAAAAGTGGGGGTAAAAATCATACCCTCCTTAGAAAAATTTCGTCCTCGAAATTTAAGGAAGGAATCAACTACAACAAGCAATCACAACAAGCAAGAAAGAATTATACCTCACCGCTCCAAAAGATAAGGGTATCGTTCGTGCATCTCGGCGTCTCACTCCAGGTAGACTCTCCTGGAGAGTGATGCCTCCACGCGACGTACACCAAGAAAATCGTCTGGTTTCGTAGCACCTTCTCCCTGCGATCCAAAATCTCCACTGGCTGCTCTGGGTTACTGAGAGTTGGACCCACCTTGATCTTCGAGTGATCCAATACATAGCTAGGATCTGCGACATACCATCTCAGTTGTGACATATGGAACATGTTATGCATTCCCTCTAGTATAGGCGGTAAGTCTAGTTTGTAGGCCACTACACCGACCCTCTCAAGATTACCGAAAGGTCCGATGTACCATGGACTAAGCTTTTTGCTGCCAATAAAGCGAATCATGCCCCGTGTTAGAGAAATCCGCAAGAACACCAGATCAACAACCTAGCACAAAAATATAGCCTTATCACTCTATCTAAAATAAAGCAATCACAAGCAATGCATAGAAAAACTATACCTCAAACTCCGAGGGTCTCCGGTGGCTATCGGCCCAATGTCGTTGTCTGTCCTACATCACCCGAAGTCTCTTTCTAATAAGCTTCACCTTCTTAGATACATCCACAACCATCTCTGGCCCCAACAAGGCTCTCTCACCAACATTATCCCATGATAACGGAGTGTGATATCTACCTCCAAACAATGCCTGAAATTATGACATCTCGATGCTGGCCTAGAAGCTGTTATTGTAAGCAAACTCTACCAGGTGAGGATGATCCTCTCAAGAGCCTCTGAAATCCAAAACACAAGTGTGAAGCATATCCTCGAGATTCTGAATAGTCCTCTCCGAATGTTCGTCTGTCTGGGGGTGATATGCGGTACTAAACTTGAGCTGGGTGCCCAAGCTAGCCTACAAACTCCTTTAGAAGTGGGATGTGAAGCGACTATCCTGATCTGAGACGATGCTCACTGAAACTCTATGCAATCTGACTATTTGTCACACATACATCTCCACGAGCTTCTCCATAGATGTATCCACTTTCAATGGCAAGAAGTGGGCCGATTTGGTCAACTTGTCTATGATGACCCAAATCGCGTCTTTACCTCCTGGAGAACGCGAAAGCCCTAAAACAAAATCCATCGTCACATGCTCCCACTTTCACTCTAGAATAGGTAAAGGTTGAAGTAATCCACCAGCCCTCTGCCTCTCTGCCTTTACCTACTGGCATACCAGCTATCTGGATATGAAGTGCACCACCTCCTGCTTCATACCATATCACCAAACATGCTCTCTTATGTCTCTATACATCTTGTTGATACTTGGATGCATAGAGTACTGAGATCGATGCACCTCATGAAGAACCTCATCGCACAATGCTCCAATCGTCATACATAATTTGGTACCATGTCGTAATGATCCATCATCAGCAATAGTGAAGTCCTCTACCAATCCCATCTGAACTTGCACTCCGATACTCCTCAGAGACTTATCTTCGAACTGTGCAGCTCTAATTTGGTCCATCAACTCTGACTGTACCTATAGGCCCCACATTTGTGCTGCAACTCCAAGAACTAATACCATAATATCCAAGCTATCAAGATCGACCAATAAGTGTCTATCAATTGTCAAGTACATAGCTACTGGATACCTGCTCAAGGCATCAGCGACTACGTTAGACTTTCCTGGATGGTACTGCAAGGATATGTCAAAATCCTTTATCAACTCCAACCACTGCCTCTACCTCATGTTGAGCTCCTTCTGTGTAAATACATACTTCAAACAATTATGGTCTGTGAAGATCTCTACACGCTCTCCATACAAGTAGTGCTTCCACATCTTTAGAGCAAAAATAACCATTGTTAACTCCAAATCGTAGGTAGGGTAATTCTTCTTATGAGGGCATAATTGCATGAATGCATAGGTAATCACATTCCCGTTCTATCGTAAAATACAACCCAAACCCTTACCCAAAGCATCGCTATAGATGGTAAATTCTTTTGTCCCTGATGGCAATGTTAAAACTATAGTTGTAGTCAACCTCTTCTTCAGCTCCTAAAAAGCGGCCAAACACTCCTCGGTCCAGAAGAACTTTACATCTTTCCTGGTCAGCCTAGTCATCGTCTCTGCAATTCTAAAGAAGTCCTGAACAAATCTTGAATAATAGCCTACTAATCCAAGAAAGCTCATGATCTCTGCCACTGAACTCGTGGTAGACCATGACTCGACTGCTGATATCTTCTTCGGGTCCACTGAGATCCCGTCTCCTGTAACCACATGTCCAAGGAATTCAACCTTGTCAAGGAAGAACTCATACTTTGAAAGCTTGCCATAAAGCTTCTCCTTCCTGACAGTCTTCAAAACTATCCTCAGGTGCTCCTCATGCTCCTCCGGAGTCTTCGAATACACCAGAATATCATCAATGAATACCATCATGAACTTATCAAGATACTGGTGGAACACCTTATTCATCTGGTTCATGAATACTGCTGGGTCATTAGTCAACCCAAACGGCATCACCAAGAACTCAAACTCCGCATACCGAGTCCTGAAAGTTGTCTTCGGAATATCTTCCTTCTTTACTTTCACCTGGGGGTAACCCAACCTCAAGTCTATCTTCAAAAATACTTTGCTCCTCTCAACTGATCAAAGAGATCATCAATCCTTTACAACGAGTATTTATTCTTGATAGTAAGATTATTCAAAGCTCTATAGTCAATACACATACATACCGATCCATCCTTCTTCGGTACAAATAATACCGGAGCACCCCACGGTGATGAATTAGATATGATGAAGCCTTTGTCCTGCAACTCATCCACCTGCTTCTTCAACTTTGCTAGTTCACCGTTATTGACCCTATAGATGTGCTGAGATATAAGCTCTGCGCATGGCACTAAGTCTATAGAGAACTCCATATCCCGGTTTGGCAGCAAACCCAGCAATTCCTCCGGCAAAACATCTATATACTCCGCTATCAAAGGATGTGGCGGCTCCTTGTCTTCCACCAAAACTTCATAGAAGACTCCCTCGCTCTGCTCCGCTGCTCCTCTGGCTAACTCAAACTCTGGCTCTCTTGGCAGTATAAACAAAACTCTGTATCCACGACAGTCAATACTAGCATGGTGCCTACTCAACCAATCCATCCCGAGTACTAAGTCGTAGCTCGGAAGTGGCATTATGAGTAAGCACACGCTCAACTCCCAGCCTTCCAGTATGACTCTCCGATCATTGCAACCATCACTAACCAGGATAATGTCATCCCCGGTCGTGATCATGCAAGTCCTCGCCAACAGTTCACTCTCAAGACGATTCTTTAAAGTAAAAGGTACAAATACGAAACTATGTGAAGCACCGAAATAAAATAAAGGATGAGCTGGAAAAGAACCAAGATAGAGTAAACCTAAAATAACATCTCCAGCTAGATCCTTCTCCTCAACTGCCATGGCGAAAGCTCGCCCCTGCTGCGCACCTCTCTGCTTCTGTTGGTGTTGTGAGAACCTTTGATGTAGTGTCAGCAACAGAGGTCATCTCTGCTGACCCGACGGTGGCCTCGTGGGTGCTCTTTGTGCCTGTTCTCCTTCCTGAGCTGGACGAACTGGAGCCTGACGACAATCTCTCAGTTGGTGGTTCCTGATTCGCAGAATAAGTACTTGTCCAATCTTATTCTAGACACATCCCATCCATGACCCGGCTTGTTACAGAATGGGCAAGGAATAGATGGCTGAGGTATCCTCTGAATCTGCTACCTCGGCTGTATTGGCGCTCTAAACAGTGAGGGTAACTGCTACCTCTGAGGCTGAAAGTGCCTCTACTGGTGCTAAAAGTAAGGTCATTTCGCTGGGCCTACACTATTACTAGCTTTTGGAGTATCCCTTATTCCCTTGGAGCCGAGCTCCAAATTATCCTCTGCCTGCTGTGCCTACGTTAGAATCTCCTCAAATATAGCGGTATAGTGTACACTAATATGAGATTTGATCTCCCTTTTCAGACCCTTTCTGAACTTCTTGGCCTTCCCCGGGGGATTCTGCCCCTCCACGAAGTGACCCAATCTGCAGACTCTGCTGCGTACTCATCTATTAACATGCTCCCCTAGACGAGGTCCTGGAACTCACTCTCTAGGGAACTCATAGCCACATCCGAAAAGAACTTTTTCTTGAAAAGCTCCTTAAAAGCCTCATAAGCCAGTCCTGGTGCTATGGTCCTCGGGTCTATCCTGAACCATGTCAAAGCAATATCAAATATTATGCTCCCCTTTGCCTCCACCTGTAGGCTCCCTAGAATCTGTGTCAACTGCAGGTTTTGCTTAATATCCTCGATCTAATCATCCACATACAAAATCCCCTCGGTGCCCTTAAAGTCCTTGGGCCCCATCCTCTTGAAGTCAATGATAGTCCCCAGCCTCGGCTGCTGCGGGATGGGCTGAGGTGATAGCACCTGCGGCTGGACTGAGGCAACCCTCTATACTATGGTAAGTGCTAGTCCTCCAACTGGGCCCTCTGGGCCTCCATCATCTGTTGGAATAATACAAATATTTGCGCCGGATCAACTGCTGGTGGGGGTGGTAGAAGCTCCACTGATACTGTAGGCACGGTCCTCTATACTGGAGGTGGAGCACCCTCGAAAGTTGCTGTAGTAACACCCACCTGGACCGATAAAGCGTCCCTCTGAGCTAGAGCTGATGGAGTAGTGGCTGCTGGTGCCCTCCTTAGAGGCGACGAAGTAACCGACCTCTCTGACACTGCGCTTAAGCGCTGGGATCGCATCTTCGACGATATCCTAAAGATAGATTGAAATAAAGGAATCAATATGGAGTAAGATACGATATCATCAAAGAAGGACAAAATTATTAAAGTAAACAAGCATTCAGATTGATAAGGATAGCAAAAGCAATAAGTTGGAAGTGTTTATAGCTGGGATTGAGTATACTCTCAGCCTATATCATATATTCTAAAGCAAGTTCATAGCAGTACTCTAAGTCTGAGTACTACTACGATATCGCACTAATTGTGACCTCTTGACCTGCATAGGCCACCACTAAAAATTTGTCATAACCCGCACCCGAAATAAGGGCACAAGTACCTGAACAATGCCTAGCCTACGTCGTAACAACGACGTAGAACGATGTTTGGGTCAACAATACTATCTAACATCATAATCAATATATGTATGGTACCTGTCATGCCATCTCAAATCCAAATAAAGGAACAATATAATAATATAATAATGAAAGCCAATATTCAATCATAAAATCAACTAGAGAAAGAAATATCACGATATGGAATAAAGAAAAGAAGTACAAGAGTCACCAATACAAGTCCAAGTCTAACATTTACTCACAACACAATAGTCTCTAAAATAATAATGTGTGCCAAGGCTCTAAAGAGTCAAATATAAAGCAATAATAAAAGCTAAGTCTCCTCTATAGCTAGTGCTACGTCATCCAATACTAGGGGTGTTATCTCTCATGGTGGCTCACCATCCTGTGCCCCGTAATGTGTGGGGCATATCTCCACTAACCAGTTATCTAAAAAATATATCCATTCAGGATTGGAACAAAGTACAAAACTCTGAAAGCAGTTCCAAATATATGGTAGAGCATATATGACAGATAATAAAAAAGAATACAAGATATACTAGCAACTAGGAAATGAAAATAAACTAGAATAAGCATGCATAGTATTGGAAGGAAAGAACATGCAATAAGAAATAACTGCAAGTAATGGAAATAGGTAATATTAGCTAATGTGCCTTAAAGTATAAGTTCGTTATGTGATCGATTTAGGTTGAACACGAATGAAATTAGGTAACTCGATTATACGTGTGACGTGTAATCGACATATACACGAATACAGTGGGCTTGATCACATAACCAACTACTACTCTCCCGTTCCCAACCAATACTCATGGATTCGATCATAACACATTACAAATATGAGTAATATAAGCACACTGTACATGAGACAGTGTGTGAACACGAAGTACATGATAATCAATACCCGATGCATACGATAAAATATATGTAAAAGTATACCCGCTGAACACGATAAGGGGATAACATCTCCTAACATGATCCATATAGTACCATTCTGTGTAACCACTGTGTCAGAATCAATTATACAGCTTTAGAACATGTGATATATACACTATCATGAAATAAAAACTAACAGAGAGATGTACTCGCCTCTAGTCCTGCAAGAGGTATGACTCGGTATCAGAGCTGGTGTCATGCAATCCTATATATAAAATTTTATGTCAAAAGCATGTAATAATTGATAAATAAGTTAAAATGAGTCAAATATGATTTTTTTTTAGGCCATTTCTAGGTCAAACTAGGTCAAACCTTGACTTTACCTAGCTTCTATGTCCATACCTTGAAGTTACTAGCTAATATTACTAAGGTATATATATATAACTTATATTATATTAGTATTATTTACTATCTAGTATTACCTTAGTATCTACACTAATTATCCACATTATATATCTAATACTTTAAATTGGGCTTAACAACTAGGCTAATAAGCTATTATCTTACCTATCTTAGTTAAACCTTATCCTATACTTGGTATCCTAATATCAATACCTTGGCACATGGCCTTGGTATCCAGACAAATCATGTACTTGTATATCTATATTTATATATATTGATATTGATAATACCTATCTATATACTGGTACTTATCATTAGCCATTGGCATCCAACCTTATATACTCCACTTACCTTACTTGACATTTACCTTAGTATATAAACATCTCATGTACTATATACTCAAGGTATCTGAGATACTCGTAATTCCTTTAGCCCTCACTTGATACTTAGTTCATGATACTCTCCATCTTGTATCCCAGGACTGATACCCTATTATCCCATCTCAACATACACAAGGATACACCTACACCATGCATAGTGCACCAAGACTACTCTATTATCTATCTACTTGTTGCACATAATGCACTCAATTGCTCACCCTTTCCCTTAGCACCATAATGTCTGAACCCGAGCTTTAATATGCTCTGGTACTGCTGCCACTGTATCCTCTGATACAGCTACTGCTATTGCTTTGTTCTTGAAATGCTACTGTTGATGTTGTATCCTAATTTATCACCTTCTGACCCCACACTGCTAACCCGACTCCTCACATATGAATACAACATCAACCCTCTCCTCATCTGGATACCCCTGAATAGGCCATACAAGCCTATAATATTGTCACACCCTATTCCAGATTTGGTATTTCTTATATTTCTAGAATTTAATTTTTTTCTGATAATGTATTCTTGCTGTATTTCTCAGTGTTGGTTCCTGTCATTTTATTTATTATTAATATTTTGTTGAAAGAGACTATCCTAGACCAGTAGAATATCCATTGACGTTGTCATAGACCCGGTTTAGGATCTGAATGTAAAAATAATACCTGGTTCGGTTCATTTGATTGAACCTATGACTAAACCTTTTTCTATCTTCCTAGTATATATATGAGTATTTTCTCTCTCCTCACTCATTCTTCTTATTTTACTCCTCCTTCTTCCTTCTTTCTCCTCTTCAAGATCCCTCTAGCCAAACCCTAACCCTAGAGAGAATTTGCTGTAATTTGGACTGTGAGAGATAAAGGCTAGGAGCCACCCAAGGCAAGTACATCTTACTCCATGGTGAAGCCTTGATTTTTAGATTTTTATATATATTGTTTTAAAAATTTATTTGATGAAAAATATTCTTCATGATGTTCTCATCTATTTTAGTTCTTGAAGTTTTGGATTTTGATGTATAGATTTGCGTAAATCTAAATTTTAACTTAGGATTTTATATGGGTTCCATGAGTTTTTCCTTTGTTTTAATCTATTAAAACTTGTTGTTTTCTAAAACTAGTTGTTCTATTTGATGGAGCTTTCCATTTAGAGCATTTTGGCTTTTGAATCGCTTAATTTGGAGTTAAATAAAAGTTTTTATGGCCAAAGCCAATTCTTGAGCTTCGTTCTCGGACCTGTCTAGCAAGGACGATGAACAATATCGCGTAGCAGTGCACCGAGAATAAATTTTCATGCCACAGCAGTGCACCAAGTATGTAGTTTTATGCCACGGCAATGCGCCATGCATCACATTCTTGCCGTGTGCAGTGCACCGTGCATGGTGTTTTATGCCGCAGCTGTGCACCACGCATAAAGTTTTATGCCACAGCAGTTTGTCGTACACATCAACCCTCGCTGTATGCATCAGTGGCCGCGCACATCAATCCTTGCTACACAGTATTCTGCGCATGGATTTCCTTGCCGAAGTAGTGCGCCGCGCACAGAATTCATGTCGCGCATAGTGCGCTGCTCGCATAATAACCTGAATGCCTGTTTTTGCCTATTTAAGCTATTGTTTGGCTAGAATTTCATAAAACTCAAAACATGAAAGTTTTAGATCTCTGTTTTCCCTTTCTAAATCTTTTTGAATCACCTCATTTGGATTTCATATATGAGAGTTATCCTCAATTTACTATAATGTATCATTTTTTAATGCATAAATTGTTTTAGCCCAGTTAAGTACTGGAGCATAGTTGGATGTTGTGCTTCCCTATATTAACACGTGATTTGGATCCTCATGAAACCGTAGAAATATTTGTGTATAATAATTTATTGTATTTTTGCATCGGACAATCGAGCGTGAGTATTGCCCCATGTATCGCGGATACGGTAACTCGTGAAAAGCTCGTACTCATGACTGATCATTCTAGGGAGTTATCAAGTGTCCACGACTAGAGAACTTGAAATAATGTAGTAATGATTAAACAAGATAAGATTTACCTAGATTATTGGGAGGGAAGAATATTGCGCTACCGGCTACCCCGATCTCTAAGGGCCCCATGCAGCATGGAACAACCCTGCTAGGCAAGGGCTCTATGAATAACCAAGTTTACGTGTGCTGTGGTACTATAAGTTATTGTTATTGAGCCGCAGTTCATAACATTATGTATTTTAGTACATCCATTCCAGTATATGTTCCAGTTATATTTCAGTTTCAGTTATGTTACAAGACCATTTTCAGATGAGTTTATGTTTACAAAATAAGTTTCAAATACAAAATCTATTTATGTCTACAAAAATCAGTTTTATTTACAGAATCTATTTATGTTCACAAAATCAGTTTCATTTACAAAATCTTTTTATGTTTAAAAAATTAGTTTCATTTACAAAACCCATATTTGTTTATAAAACCAAATCTTATTTACAAAAATTTATTCATATCTTCAAAAGCTAGTTTATGCTTACATTATGTTGTTATGTTATCAGTTTTCTACTTTAGTTTTTTATTCATTATTGTTTGTGATGTGCACTATTGTTACTACAACATTTCTAGAATAAGGTCTTTATTGTCATTTACCGTATTTATTTTATTGTGTTAATAGATTGCATGATATATAATATACATATTATATTGTGTTCATTAATGCATGGGTTAGTGGACTAGACCTAAAACCCCACTAGATAAACCCCTATCCTATTTAATTAGAATTTATTTTAATCCCTCAAATGTAGCACTAAACCCCTCATTAATAAGTTCTTCATGATAAGCCATAAAGGGAAATTAGACTTTATGTATTAGAAACCCTAACCCTAGCCCTATAAAACAAGAGGGAACCTCCCTCAAAGCACTCATCATTCATAAGGAAAACCCTAGAAATAGCCTCCAAGTAGAAACCCTCCTTTCCTTCCACAAATTTTAGATTTCTAACCTCAAATTTCTCATTCTTCCCTCATTCAAGGAGACCTAAAAGCTTGGACACAAGGAGACTTGGAGAAGAGGAATCTACATTGGGAATCCACCTCCCAATAGGTGAAAATCTAGAAAAACCCTCATTAATTTTGTTTTAATTAATTATTTGGCCATTAGGAGCCCTTTCATTGATCTAGGGATGATTATTAAGGGAGAGCATGAGTCTCTATTGGTTTCTTGGTGATTCTCCATGGTGTCATAGGTGTATTTGTAGGTTTTGTGATCCAATGATGTATTTTTTCCTAATTTTCGTAACCCTAATTATTATATATATGTATACATGTATATTTATGGAATATACATATATGGTTTATTGTATTTAGGGATTTATACATGAGGGTTTATAAGGTATCATGAGTACCCTAGTTTTGTGCACACAAGGTGCTTGTTGAAATGATTTATAGGAAGAAAATACCTATTTTTATGGTCTGTACTTATGCATTTTGATATATATATATATATATATATATATATATATATATATATATATATATATATATATATATATGAATATGTGTGTATATGCACGTACATGTATTGATGTATTTATGTAGATATATTGGAGAGGGGATTACTACATGGGAAGTCGGGATTCCATATTTTTCAGCTACTGTGCAGTCTGGTTCTTCAGTGTGCAACTATGAGGTGTGTGTGTTAGTAGAGTATCACTGATACAGGGGACTGTGTGTGTGTGCATTTCAGTGAATGAATGTCAGTGTGGTTTAGTGTATCAGTCAATGTGAAGGAGGTATCGGGTGTTAGTGTACCAGTGGATGAGTGATCACAGGTATAATGGTGTATATATGTATGTGTGTATAAGTTTGCAGAATCTGTGTTGGAAGTTAGGGATGTCATGGGAACTTGGTGCCAGATGATGGATTTGGTTTGTGCTACTTGTATGCTTGAAGGCTCGGGTAGTTAGTTGTAGTGTTTCAAGTGTGAGAAGGTGACTGAACTAGGAATATCAGACCTGTAGTGTATCAGTTAAGGAGCAACTACAACTCGAGTTGTTCTCGATTACTGTGTTAAGGTATCAGGTGAGAGCCTGCAAGTAGGAAATATTGTACACAGGATTTTGAGAGGGATGGGCTGCTATTAGTAGCAGCAATAAGAGCTTGCAAGTGAGGGTGTTATATGCTTTTGGCTCAGGGGCCATTGGTATCAGGGTTGCACTAAAACACAGGTAAAGGGATAGAGCTGTGAGCTCAGGTTACTGGAGTTGTTGGAGTTGTTTTGTATCACTAATGACTGTGCAACTCAAGTGGAATGACAACATCTAGTTAGGGTCTTGAGCCATTGCCTTTATTGATTAAGTGAACTGATGGGAAATCCCGGGTCTACTTTAAAGTAGGGGCTATGGAAATTGAACTACAACAATCCAAAGCAACATATTGGGTGATTTATGTTATGTGCATAGTATCAATTGGGTTTTCTGCTGGTGGTCAGTAAGAGGCAGGGGTGTGAGTAACTCGAGTGAGTAACTGTATAATGCCAGGGGGATCAGTCCTAGTATGAGTTAAAGGTAGAGTATCAAATGTGGGTGAGTTAGTGTCTTGGAATGTATATTGTTGAGACTATTTATGTTGGGCAGCTAGACTCTAGATTACTGTTGTATTTTGGTTATTGTGCTTGACTTATGTCAGTACTTCCTTATCTTTATATCTTATCGTGCCAGTTACTTCCTATAGTTTTTGTGATTGAGTAAATTATGAATTTTTGATCAATGTTTTATTTATCGTCCTCCTTATGGAGTTGTGATCATTGACAGGTTATTTTGTGAGTTATATTTAGTAGACTTGAGACCTAGACAGCGTTCTACAGCGGATGTTACGGCGTAGGCTGGATGTACCCATGGCTCATGCCCAAATTCTGGGTGCGGGTCGTGACAACTATAAGTTCTAGACAAGCATAACCTTGGCCATCCGGGTTAACTACAGTACCGGTGGTAACGATATTCTTCAAAGTATGCATTTCTTTGTAACTAGGTTTGTGATAACCCTAGTAAGTTAATTTTAGCAAGCCGTAGGCATGTTTGGCCATGGAATGAATATTTATATATAAGTTAAGCTCGCCCCTTTTAATTCATTCTTTGGCACGTGATTAGGGTGCTAAGTTCTTCTCGGATGAAGGTCTGCAACCCCGATCCTTGTTTGGTTTAAGGGTTATGGTCCCGATCCAGAGTAGTTCCTATGCCCTCTTGTTGTTCGTTGTCTTACTTTTATTTTTGCACTTGTTATCAGTTCTTTCAGTATTTTTGTCACGACCCACACCCGGTGTAAGGGTACCAGAATCGGCAGTAGAACGCTGTTTGGATAATCTATCTAACAATATAATAAAGCACCAATAATGATAATATACTCAATCACAGAACTAAGATGGAAATGATCACGAATCAGAAAAAGAATAGAATAGTCACAATACAACTCATGAGTCTAAAATAATACATCAATGAGTCTAAAGAAGTAACAAAATAAGCTGGAGATAAATCCAGTACAAAAGAATACTACGAAGCTACAACTCTCGGGTCAACTATTTCAGTTGGGATAAGTCCCTCCTGAATCAGGGTCTCGGAATCTAAACCCACAACATCCCGAGGTCCATAATAGGTAGGGTACTACTCCTCAGTGTCATCTGAAAAAATATATCCAGTCAGGAAAGGAGCAGAGTACATCTCTAACAACAGTTCTAATCAATGATAAAAACTATGCAACAGTAAATAGATGTGGATAAACAATATGCACAATAGATACAAGAGATATATATACAATAAGGAAATACTGGAATAAATACAATAATGAACAATATGCCAATGAACAAGAATACTAATGACTAAGTGTGTGAGTACTAGCTTAACATGTGATCAGCTTGGGCAAGATGCAATGCGGCCTGGCTAATCATTCGTGCGGTGTTTGATCAATACTATTCAGTAATCAGTACTTGATACAATAGGAATATTGATCACATATCTATACTAATACTCCCCCACCCTCGACTGGTATAATAGATCCAACCATGGTATGCTATGGCACGAGATTCCCCAAGAAGATAGCTAGTCTTCCCGAGAATCAGTGTCTGTATATGTACAAGATAACCAATGAACAATACTTGCACCATATATACCATATACCAAGGAATAACATCTTATGATGAGATCCGGATATACCAATCCGTGTAACCATAGTGTCAATAGAACATAGATATCTATACTAGATACAATGAACATAGAGGATATCATAAATGAGAAACTATCAGAGAATGTACTCGCCTGAAGTCTAATGAATAGTATCACAGATGTCTGACTCGGTGCCTCAAAGACCTAGATATTGAATACAGCATCAATACAAGGTTCCGAAAAGAGAATAAGTTAAACTAGTCAACTTCTAGGTCAAAAAGCTAATTCTAAGTCAAAGTCAACTATGATCAACTCTAAGGTCAACTATGGTCAACTATGGTCAAACCGAGGTCAACTATCTATTTTTAGGTTGTACAAGCTTAACACCAAAATATTTGGTCAAGATACTAAAGTCTAAGCCAAGCAACCATCTTAAATATTAGGATACCGTATCTCCGGATATGTAATTCCCAAGGTAACATCAATCATAATGTCAAACAATTATTTATAATAATATAGAATCATAATTTACACATCAAATACGTACCGTGGTTTTGAACCAACTTGGTATCTCAATAATAATCACAATCTTGATACCCAAACCCCGTATCTTGAGTATCCCCACTTACTTATGTTTCCTCAAGGTAATACCCAATACCTTGGTATAATAATTACCCCTGTATATAATATATATATATATATATACACTAATATTATACATATAAGGAATATAGCAATAATAATATATTATCTCAATATTAATACATATATATATAAATATATATATATATAAGTATATAAACATATATATATATATAAAATCTACCAACCGTCGCTTAAAACTGTGTTGAAAAACACTGATTTTCTAATACGCTGCCTTTAGTGACAGTTCTGCCTGTCACTGAAGCTGTCGTCGCTGCTGCTGCTGGATTCCCACTGCTGCTGCTGCTATTTTGGTGACAGTTTGCAACCGTCACCGATCCTGCTGTCGCTGCTGCTGCTATTAAATTTCCCGCTGCTGCTGTATTAATGACAGCGGCTGCTGCTGTATTAAATGACAGTGGCTGCTGTTATTAATACCTCCGTCGCTAAAAACATGTAAAAATATAATATATATATATATATATATATATATATATATATATATATATATATATATATATATATATATATATATATATATATATATATATATAAACCCCATAATAAATATATATATATATAACTATATATATAAATACCAATAAACTATACATACACCCTCCCTATTAATATGTACATATTAGGACATAGCCTCAACACACACACACACATGCATAAATACGTAATATTATACATCTATTTATATATATATATATATATATATAATCCTATAACAAGTATAAATAATATAGTTACCCAATTAAGCATACATATATATTATAAAAACATATACATATATATCCAAACAATATATTATAACCTATATATTAATGCATGTAGAAGAAGGCTACATATATATATATATATATCCTCTTAGTACATATATAGTACATAGATCTATGTTATAATAAACACTATAATAAATACACTATAATACATATATAATATCTATATATATACACAATTATAACTCAAGAATTAAAAGCGCAATAATTAGATCTACACATAAATACACAACATATGGAGAGTATCACACCGTATCCCACTAGATCTAGGATACGCATGTGACATGAGTCCACCACACATCCAATTGCACCCCGAAGGACACAAACAAATTACATATATTATTTATGAACAATACGAAGTGTCAAATATAGATCTATGTGTCCGTGTCAAAATACGATATGTACAAAGTCCCGTGTCGGAGGAAAAACCCCCAAAACAACACGTATCACCAAATTGCTGGGATACGACCTACACGTACCCAATTATGGACACGACACTAGCCCCAAATACATAAACACATGCCAAATTGATCTATAGGATCAATTGACACACACAACAAATGTCAATCTCGGAATTCTCCCAAAATTGACACAAAAAGCACCATAACTTCCTCAATAGGTCTCCTATGAACACAAAACCAAATCTTATGGGTAGTCTATGCATATGGGTTGATATTATATAATTAAATCTCAGATTTAGAAGCTATTTTAAGGGAGAAAACTAAATTGTACCTATTGGGAGATGGATTCCCAATGAAACCTCCAATTGAGATGAAATTGCTTCCAACTGTAGATCCTTGCTCCTCTTTGTAGATCATTGCTTCCTCCTTCTAGATCCTTGCTTCTCAAGTCTCTAATGGTGATTTGGGAAGGAATTGAAATAAAATTTGGTAGGAAAATGAAGTAGGAATGAAGGAAATTTGGTAATAGGAAATTCTAGATCTAGATTTAGAATAAAAAGAGGAGAGAGAAATTTCCTCCTCTATTTAAATAGGCCGGCCCCTATTTCCCCTCCCTCAAGTTATCATGTAATGTCCAATATACCCCTTGGGGCCTCTCATAAAGAAATAATTAAGGAAGGAAGCTTCTAGTCCAATGATTTAATTAATTTAATCCATCTCCTTAACAATAGGCTTTCTAAATGGGCTAAGTCTAACTAATTAATTCATGTTGGTCCATGGGTCCAAACTAAACTAGTTAGGTCCACTAACATAAGTCCAAAATAATTAATTAACATCTAACAATAATTAAATAATATAATAAATAATTATTTATCAAGCACAATAATTAACTAAATAGGAAATTACTAAAATACCCTTTCCTAGAAAATGTGGTAGTGATAATTTTATTTTGAGACAAGTACATTGGTACCGTATAAGTCTCAATCCACATTTATTCTTATATATCTCTTTTATGGTAATATTGTGATATGTTTGGTCTATCACCTTGAGCTCCTTTGTGGTACTTGTTGCTTAGGGTTCTAACCACATTAGTTTTGTATGGCCAGATTATCCCAACGAGAACCAGGATCTACCGTACCTCCAGCAAAATGGTTCACACTCGTAGGACTGCGGCCGAAGCTCGCTAGTAGGTTTCCTTCCTCCACCCCTTGTAGTGTTATTCCTTTTGTTGTGTTTAAGCAAGAGGCAGTGTTAGCCCCTTATTTTGAGATCACTTCTCTAACTACGGTCAACATGATATATATATTAGACCATGGCTGGTATATTTGATCATGTATAATTATACTCTGTTAGTGAAGCATTTTGTATTCATTAGCTTCATGATCATATGTATTATGTAATTTGGGATACCTTTTTACTTTTATATATGATATACTCTTATACTTGTGTTGATGGATTAAGATACTAGGATTTGTCAGTCTTAGGACTTACGTCATAGCATGCTAGAGTTCACCCATATGTCTTCTTGACAATCTTAACACATTGTGGGTTACTTCAGTATTCTGCAAGGTGTGGTTGGCCATGTCAGTCCTCGTATTTATCCAGTATTCTGGGAGCGGGGCGTGACAAATATTTCCCGTAACACAGTGCCAAGTGCACTGTGTTGCACTACCTCACTGTTGTTGATGTACTTAACTTCCTAGTGCACAACACTTCTCTCCACTACTTCTCTATCACTCACACACTAACACAACATCACACATGGATATACTCTCCTCACCTCACACACTATTATGCATAACCCTTTGCACAATCCTGAGCCTCCGACACCCCTCAAGTACACCACAACATACCACACAGTCCAACACTAACATCACCTGCACTCTTGCATTGGAACACAGCACACATTACCTCCCCCCAACACAAGGTCCTCATACACACACAAACACTTCTCTATATCATAACACATATACCTTAATGATATGCATATATACACACACAAGAATATTTAACCAAACACTTTGCATGCAATAATGCGATACTCTATGATACGCTCTCTAATAAATATAAAATCTCCCAATACTCAACCATTATCAATTATACCTATCAATATCATCTATATATAACTAAAGCAACTAGTTACAATGGAAATTGAAAAGAATTAGTACAAAACACCTAAAATTGACTTCGTATCACACTGTATCACAATGTATCGTGATACGGCCTGCTCGTGTCCATTTGTGGATACATATCTAGTCTTCCAACCCCGATCTAAGTCTAATTAGACTAGATTAGTCTCATTACACACACTTGATATGTTAATCTCGTAATTCTTCCAAATTGTGTACAAAAACCTATGTAGGAGTGTCAAATCACATCAATAGAGCCTATATCTTCTTCCTATAGGTAGCCATATGCCATGGGAGGGTTCCTAATGGTCAAATACATGATTTGGAACCTAAAATAAAGGGAAATTCAGATCTATACCTATTGAGAGATAGATTATCAATAATTTGTTCAAAGTGACACAATTCGGACATAAGCTCCTTGCCAAAAGCTCCTCCTCCAAGTACTCTTTGCAAATCCAAGCTCCAATGCTCCTTGCTTGATGAGATTGAGAGGGAAAGGATAAATTTTGGGTTAAAATTGATTGAGGGATAAAGTGAATTGGGGATCTAGAAAATGAATGGATAAATGAGAAGACGAGAGAGAAAGTCTCTTCATATGGCCGGCCCCCTCCTTTCTCCTCCTCCAAGCAACAACCAAAGACCACTATACCCCAAAATGCTAAATATGAGAAAAAAATTAAGAAGGGCTATTTTGGGAAGTCTCTATACTAATGCAAATTAGGCTAATCCTTCTAATTAACTAGAGAAAATGGGTATAATGGGCCTAGTCCATGTTGGGCTCAATAGTTGTCATAATAAGTTTAATTGGTTTCACTAGTGTCAAGTCTAAATAATAGGCTAGCCCACTATCTATAAATAATAATACAGAGCACAATTAATTTAAATAGCACTATAATAATTATTAATCACTAAAAGTATATAGATATTCAAAATAATCAAAATACCCTCATTTGAAAAAGTATAGATGACAACTAGTAGTAGATTTGTCTCCACGGGACGTCTCTTAAAATTCTGATAAATTTGAACTATTTGTAATTGTATTCATCATTATCCATTAGTATATTTAATTCTCGTTTGACTTATTTTGCTGATATAGCCTAGTTTGATAGACTCATATTATTACTTTTCTTGAGCCTATTCGAACATATATGCTAGTGGGCTGCAGACTATGAACCATATTGTTTATTCTTGATATTTATTCTCATGTGAATTGAGATGTAGTTAGACTTAGCTTATTAGAAATTATACCCTATTATAAACAACGTATACATATTTAAGTTTGGATGGTGTCCACTTGATACGTAGCTGGCCATTGCCACGTACTCTGGTCCTACGTATTTTGGGACTGGGACGTGACAAAGATGTAGCATCTAATTATAGATGTTGAACAATTTTGGAATAAACCCACATTATTTTACTACGTGACATGGTCAGTAGAGCCAACCCCTTACTTGGTTCCTTGATAGGGGAAGATTAACAATCTCTATTTTGTCATTTGATATCGGAGCGACACCGTCCTGGACTTCCACCTTCGAAAAGTTGTCATATATAATTATAACTTTTTATCATTGATTTTCTTATGGTCGTTATTGAGTGTGATAGCCTTTGATTCTATCAATTATGGGATTCTTTTCTTTATCACGTTGCATCCTACATAGGATGATGTGCATATCGATGGAACAAATAATATTTGGAGTCATTAGTATGACCTGCTTCTTCAGGCCGTCTGATGTCAGGAAGCTTTATCTTATTCCCTTTCATTAGAATATGAAAGGTTGCAGTAGTGTCCTCTATATTGAATATATACTCATAAGCTGTCTCTGGTTGTCTGGACCCTTTAGTTGGTTGAGAAACGACTGCTAAGACATCAACATAGTGACTCCTTTCCCTTGTTGTCATTACGATTGACGTTGTTGTTATTCTAGGGGCGCTTGCCCCTATCATCAGAGATGAGCTTTTAAAAGTCGATCAACTCCAAGTCGAACAATTTCTACACTCCTGATAAGTATCAGCCAAGAATCAATCCCAGCGGCTCCCAAGCGAAAGCTAACATCTGAAAGGAAGTTATGTATGTAAGTATCCATCAATAAGGTCGGTGGGATACCCGAAGGTAAACCAAGAGCCCGTCGTCAGAAATTCTCAATAAAGTCATATGTCGGTTCCTTCTTTCTCTGCTTAGTGGAGATCAAGCTAGATGTGTTAACGTCTGATTCACCTTCATAAAATCTGGCTAAGAACATTCTCTCCAAATCTTTGAAAGTCTTGATGGAGTCATTTGGTATACTCCAAAACCATTCTAATACCACTCCCTGTAAGGTTCCAACGAATATCTTAGTCAAGAGAGCATCGTTCCTCAAGATGTACAATGTTTGTGAGCTAAAATAATACATATATTAGTGAGGAGGCTTAAGTCCGTCAAAGGGTTGTAAGGATTATAGCTGAAGTTGGGTGGGCATACTACATCATCCTACTCAATCGGGTATGGTTGTGAGACCCCCAGCTTTAGGAGGTTTTATCTGTTGTCAATAGTGTCCTTTTGGGCTTCTAGTACACGAATTGCTTCAGGAAGCTACATGTTGACTGTTTGTGGAACAACGACCAGTTGGGAAATTGTTGGTTGGGAAACCGACATTGTTGAATGTAGTGTACCCCTAGTATTAGGAATATTAGGGGGATGAGCATCCGAGCCAACACTACAAGAAAAAAAAGGCTTTTCTTAACGATTTTTCTCCGTCAAGAAAAGGGTTTTCTTGACGGTTTTGGATTCGTCATCTATGCCATAGTCAAGAAAAGTTCCTAGTTTTCTTGACGTTTTTTGGGTTTGTTATCTTGACAGTTTTTAACCGTCAAGAAAATATTAAAAAAAACCGTCAAGGTAGATAGGAACTTTTCTTGTCTATGGCCTAGATGACGGGTAATAACCGCCAAAAAAACTATTTCTTGACAAGAAAAAAACCATCAAGAAAAATGTTTCTTAATGTTTAAAAACCGTCAAGAAATAATGTTTTGTAGCAAAAATTTATGTTTTATAACCGTCAAGAGAAGCTAAATTTTGTATAAGAAAAATTATGTTTATAATTATATATTATATATCGAACACACATAATATCAATATAATCCAAAATATCACAAACATCAAAGAATTACAATACACATATTTTACATTAACAAATACTCGTTCGTACACCACAAATATCCATCTACATCTAAATGACTCAATAGTATTTATAGTGGTAAATGTACTTTTTCTTCTTAATTTTGTTGAACTTCGATGGCATATCAATAACTTAAGGATTTGTGGATCTATTTATACAAGATATATGAGAGGGTTTGTCATGCCCCAATTCCAAATATAAGGAACTGAGCTACGTGGCATTGGCCAGCGAGTACACTCCGATGGGCATCCCAATCTAATGGATCGGATGGAGTGCACCTAAGCTATAAAGTACAATGATATAACCCAACATTAAAACATAAGCAATACAACTAATCCCATCCACAGACATAAGAATATGAAACACATAGAGAAAATAAGTCTACTAATGTGCAGAAAGAAAATAAGTCTGGAAGTGTATCATAATACAATACGGATAGAGTTACACGGGGACAAACCCGCTAATACAAGTATTGAATAAAATGAAGCAATAAGATAACTAGGGCCGATATCTGCTAACTAGATAATGATACCGGACCCAAGGTGAAGTCACTACCAGTGATCAAGCGAAGTCCTCGGGAATGATCTCGTCCTCTACTACAAATCCTGCTCCTGGATATACACATGGTCCATACTCCTCCAGGTAGTTCTCCACGTCTATGCTTGGAAGAGAACCAGGTCCTCAGAGGGACGTACCAAGGTAGAAAAATAGTATGCCATAGTAAAACAGAAAGGAAACATGTTATACACCGATGTAATCTAGAATAACTACTTAAGTGAGACACAACTTGAAGACAATGTTTGACACGTAGGCTTTCCAATTATAAATTCGTAGCTCCGAGGCACAAAGACAAACGGTACGTACCCGTAGCTCCGAGCACAGAAACATACAGTAAGTAAGTACTACGACTTTGGATAAAGGATCTCTACATAAATAAGGATATATATAGTGTATGCAAAGTAGCCCAAGCGTCTAGTAACTGTCTTTTCCTCCGAACGCGATTAACGAGACGCATTCGCAGCTCGCTGAGCCTGAACCTCTATCTAAATAGTCTCGTCATAATGAAGTAACTAGCATCAATCATGATCCTACAGTCATTACAGGTTCCGGTTATGCTGACACTATTAGGATACAGGAAGTCTGGCATGATGACTGTGTCTAAATGTGTCCTAGGATTCCGATGTAACTAAGTAGGTACATAAAGGTATCGAGAAATATCTAACAATCTCTACTAGACGTTATCGACGAAGTCTACACCCGGATATGAACCGGACGCTAAGTAACAATTTTGATCCAATGCACACATAATGTATAGATAAAATAAATAAGTAAAACTAGAACTGAGTTACAGTATGGCAAGGTACACTTGCCTGGATCCGGATGCTGAAGGCGGGGCTCCGGTACAATAATTCACAAGTGATAAAAACTTTCACAAGTCACAGGGCACAATCTAAATCTCATCCACAGAAATCATAAATAGATAAATAACCAATAACTATGTAACTAAATCTCAATATGAAGTATCAACGAATGATAGTCGGATGGAAACAAATCCACTGTCGAACTAAAATATAAAAGCAAACACAATATAAGTAAATCAAGTAACAATCACGAGGCTCAAAGGGAAGACCTCCTCGAAACATAAGTAACCAGTCCGGATCTGCGCTCCTGCGAATACTCATGAACATCTACACCTGAAAAGGAACCAGTTCCTCAGAGGGACATAATAAGATACATAGAAGCATGCCAATAAGTAATAAAATAAACATCCAATGGGTCACCTAACCGTCTATGTGAATGCAGTTTGAGGACAACTTTCCAACACGTGGGCTATCTGGCCAAAATGGGATTGGCATGATTCTCTTGGAGATTCAGGGGCCTAAAAAGCATGTCATCTTTTGAACGGCAGAGGCCACCAGGTAATATAGGGGTCATCACGACCACGCATCTCCGGCAGAGCATACAGGTTACATAAAAAGGAAAGTACAAAGGAGCCCAAACGCCTTACTTGTTGTTCTTTCCACCCCATGCTCTAAGTATGTCATATCCATGACACGATAATACCTCTAATAACTGTCAAGTCTACTAGCATGCAAGTTTCTAACAGAAGTTATCCCTAACGCACGGCCCATACGTACAAGAGGCCAACCCAGTACGCGAGTTCGTGTCCTACATGAGACTCACACTCACGTAACAGCTGTGTCACGGCCAATGAAACCTAATGATGCTTCATGATAATGGGGTGGTCTAATAAACTAGGTCACATGCATATACATAATAAAAATAGAATACGACGATACCTCGTTGCACCCAAGTTTCCTTGGACGCGCAGTTTATATAGCAGTTAAAATATATAAACTAATAAGCAGAAATAAGATGCATGCAATATATGGAATATGAATAACAGTACAATGGCAAGGTATACTTGCCTGGCAAGGAAGCTGCGTAGTACCAATAACCTGCTCCAGAAGTCGCGCAGAACGATCCAATATCCTATATACATATAATATAATACAATACAACATCAGTCATTACACTAGCACATACAAAACCTTAAATACACTGAACTCATAGGATACGCTAGGGGTGACACTGGTCAACTAACAGGGTCAAATATGCGTCTAGCTACGCGGGTGTCCTAAATTAAATGCTGTATCAAAAATCAGACAGTCAACTAACATGTGTCTAAGCCAGTACGTCGGTGTACACAAGGCAGACAATTCCCTAATATTCAGGTCACAAAGTCAAGGTAAATATGCGGAAAAAATCCACGGTGTCCTAGGGTCGTACAGCAAGTAAACACATATATAGTCATAATTATTATTTAGCATTTACTTAATTATATAATACATATATATAATAAATTAAATAATATACGCATACGTGTACATATACGTATACGAGTTGGGTTCACCGACTCAGGGTCTGATGTCAACTAACTGACTAAACCGAACCCATATGCTAACCTATATGTTATTCACACAAACACGCATATAAAATGAAAGGAGGGGGACAGGTTCGAACCTCGGGGTTAGCTTGCACGGGCACGAGGATCAAGGGTGACTGCTGCAGGTCATCTTCGGTGAGGGTGACGGGTCCACAATGATGTCGATGATATCGATATTGATAATGATGACGAGGGTGATGATTGGTGATGATTAGGTTAATGATTAGGGTGATGATGATTATTATGATGATAAAGATTATGATGATGATGACTAATGGTGATGATGATTATGATTATGATAAAAATAATAGAAGGTTGCTGCTCCGACCAGGGGGGACTCAGGCGGCCCAAGGATCGAGGTCCGGCGAGGGAGGTGAAGTCGAGGGAAGTGGTAGAGGAGATCGGGGAAGGAATAAGGAGGAGAATTTGATCAGGGAGAGGGGTGATGGTGCTCTGGGCGAGTCGAGGAGGAGAACAGGGAGGTCGAGATGGCGGAGGTCCGGCGAGGAAGTCGACGGGGTCGTCGAGTTGTTGTTGTGGTCGAAGAAGAGGAGAGAAGGGTGGTGGTCGGGTTATGCCCCAGAAGGAAGCTCGGTTGGGGGCTGCTGGAGATCGGAGTTGCCATGTCGAGGTCGGGGAGGAAGGAAGAGATGGTGGTGAGCGGTGGTTGCTCCAGCGTCAATGGAGGCGGAGGAGGAGATCGTGGTGGCGAGCAGCGGGTTCCACGGCTGAGGGGAAGTCGAAGAGAGGGCTGTGAGGTCGAGGTCGGCCACGTGAGCGACGGAGGTCGGGCTTCGACGTCCGGGGGAAGGAGGAAGAAGATGAACAGGGAGAGAAGGGGGAGGTCGACTATGAATAGGGTTTAGGTATTTGGAATAGAAAAGGAAAAGAAAAGGAAATAAAAATTGTATTTATATATGTAAAGGTGTAGGGTTGGGTTGACCTAGAGGATTGGGCTTGGTCAACATCCTACTTGGAGTGGGCTTGGCTTCACATGGGGATGTTTGGAGGGCTAGGATTTGTATTGTTTAAAATGCATGGCTAGGATTAGATGAGGGGGTGATGTTGTGTGTTGCACATTCCAAAAATTATAGAGAAAATTTATATGAAGTAGAAATGGGTTTCTTTATATGTTGTACCCAAGGGTGTGGACATATTAATGCACTTTTGCATAAAAGTGCCCAACAATTGGAAAAAATTACACAAAGATGGAAATTGGATTAAATTAATTAAAATTAATGCAAAGGGTGTTTTTGAATTAATTGGAAGTACATGGGGCTAAAATTAGGTGGGACACAAGTGTCATGGACATAGAGGACTCAGGATAGAATATTATCATAAATTGGGTTGCACGAAACGGGTCAAGATTGTGTCTCCAATTTCGATTGGAACGCACAAGGATACAAAGTTGTATTTATTTAGAATTAAATATAAACTTCCGCAACGAATATTGTGTGACTAAAATGTAGCACAAGAGAGCATAATTATAAGTTACAAAAAGATTAGAATAGAATGCGGGCATGTCTAGGACAAGGATGTGAAATTTGTAGTAAGGCAATGGCTAATGTAGTGCTCCAATTATCGAAGCAACGGTAAGATGCACTAGGTGATACAAATATTATAAAATTGTCTAAAGTAAAATGTTCTATTTCTAATTGGATTCAAACTAGCCCTAGTCTCTCTGTCTAAGCCAAGTAGGCCTAATTTTGGGTGAGGGGGTTTATAATCTACCCATCTTAAAATAATTTCATCCTCGAAATTAAAATAAGGCATAATTTGTTAATTCCTTCACATTCGCATATAAGGCAAGTCAATCGCAATCTCTTTCAAAAAAAATTAAATAACTAAATATTTTCAATTTTATCGCAATCACTTTAAATTTAAAATAACCACTGTTTAAATCAAAATTTAACATATTGTAATCTCTTCTCAAATTTTTTTTTCAAATCATCAATATCCAAATTTAAGTCAATCCATACAACATCTTCAAGATTTAAATAACCCATACCAAATTTTACACTACTATCTCCAACTATCATAATCTCCTTTAGAAAACCATTCTAATCAAATATTATTCATATTTTCAACTTAGGAATTTTATACTCTTCAAATTTTTAATTTAATTCCATCCTCAATATTTCAAATAGGTGATCCAACAATTAAATTTTTAACTTTTAACTCAAACCATCAAATTATAAAATTTCAAATCTAATTTACCAATTATTCAAGTATGAGATTCTATATTTATCCTCAAAATCTAAATTGATGATTCAACCTTCAATATTCATAATTTAAATCATATGCTCATGTATAAATATTTGGTTTCCATATCAAGATTTTTAAAATTTATTAAATCATCATCATCTTAATCTTTCTTTTAAAATTTCTCAAAATTAAAATGACTTGAACCTCTCAATCTAATCTTACTTGATAACAATCTAAAAGAAATTTCTCTCAAGTTGATAATGCAACTTCTACCCAACTTAGAATTTACCCATCTATCATATAAGGCTATACATTTAAGAAAGACTTCCTCAAATTATTTAATCGCGTTATTCAATCCTTAAAAGTTTTAACACCAAATATATCACATATGATATGCCCTTAATTACAAAAAATAATCATCAAGTAATGTGATTGGCCTATGGGTATATCTAGTACTCTTTGTGTATCAACTCATACCAAGCACAAGGTTCGTCTTTTCGAAATAGGGAAAGACGAAAAACAATAATAAAGAGTTCAAGGGGGAGGTAATAGATACAAGTATGGGGTTCAAGGCGATTAGAGAATTCAAAAGGGAATTGTCAAGGCAGTTGTGGATTAAAATTCTATTTTTGATAAATTTCTATTCACATGCTCACATCCGTACAGTTATGTACTTGATATGATATGCTCAGACATGTCTAAGGGCAAATATATTCGTCTACTAGTCAACTGTATATCTCAATCCACGTAAAGTAGTCATGCAAAGAGCGAACCAAGTGCACTAAGGTTAGCTAGACCTTAATACACTAATTTTGATTTAGATGATGTATTAGTATGGGCCCCCCAATAATACATATGTCATGAACAAGCTCGATAAAGAATAAGCTTGTAAAACTAGGTTGTTACAGCAGCATAAGTCAAGGTAGTACAGAAAATATAAGTACGCTAGATTATGATAAAAGAAGTTACAAAATAATTCAAGTTTACAAAGAAGATAAGACTCTACAATCTCTACAGTTATCATACTAACTCCTTGTCTAAGTCGCTAGTCGACCAAATAGGGGTATGGGCCTCTAAGTTCTACAGTATGGATAAACACTATCTTCTTATGGAAGCCTATAGTTAAGGTCATTCAATTACACTTCATTAATCGGTCAAAAGGACTATGTGATACTAGGTTGTGAGGCATACTATCCAACTTAAAAGAATTAACTAATATTGTGACTGTCTTAAGGGGATTCTACAACATAACCTTGCACTTGTAAATAAAGTAGAACTCTTATTAGGGTATACGAGGAAGGATCTTAGTACCTATTAGGGTATCCTATCGCATTATATAGGTAATGGTCATCTTAAGTCTTAATCATAGTGCTTATAGAATAAAGTATTAATATTAAGAATGGAGAAGTTACTGGCTCTCAAGTAAATTAGAATATAACTTGTATCGAGGTGGGGGTACAAATTATGTGATTTAAAACTAAAGGATAACCATAAAATTATAATCTAAATGAATACTCCACTATCAAGTTCTAACTACCAAGCACAGAAATTCAAAATTCAAAAATTATAACTATAATCCTAGCAAAATATATATCCTAACATAAAAAAATCATTTGGCCTATAATCAGAAGGAACAGCTGGCACGAATTGAAAGGTGAGGAAAAGAAAACATAATTATTCGTCGCACAAATAGCGAGCACTAAGGTTTCAGAGGAACAAGATATGAAATTAAAATAGAGAGACTCTAGATAACATCATGGTTTTCTAAGGGGAAGGTGAGATGCTAATCTTTGTGTTCGGGGTATGATCAAGGAAAATATTCTATTCATTCTTCTTGTTTTCCTAAGGTACTGTTCTGCTAATATCAAGACAAGAAGCTAAGGTTGTAGTTTTCTAATACTATCTTACTATGAAAGTTAGGTTTAGGCCTAATACTCAACCTTGGATTTCTATTGGTTCCTCAATACTAGGGTCAAACAATATGGTCAATTTTATAACTAACCCTAGTAGTGTCTATACTACTCTCAAGTCCTTCATAACTATATCAAGGGTAATGGTCAATTAATCTACAGGTAAGGGACGCTAGGGTTCATTAGGTATTCTAAACTTTTAGGAGCTGCCAATAATCTAATTATATTCTTAATAGGAAAGTCACCCTAATTATCATCCTAACAACAGGGATTCCTATATCCTAGGAGAGGCTATACTCAAGGAACTATTAGGGAAGTACATGAATCAAGCAGGATGCAGTTATTTAAATAGAACGGATTGGAAGAAATACGAGTCATGGTCAATTGTGGATGAGATCCTATACTCAAATCCTATTTTACAGGCTTGCTCGGTACAGTAACGTAACCGAGATAATATGCTCTCGACCTGTATGGGCCACCAGTAAAAATATGTCACGCCCCAGTCCCAAAATACGTAGGACTAGGAACACGTAAGCATGCCAGCCGCATGTATATGGCAACTCCAATATATGGAAACTATGACACATGCTATGTTGTAATATGAACAATAATTCACAAGTGGTAAAAACTTTCATAAGTCACAGGGCACAATCTAAATCTCATCCACAGAAATCATAAATAGATAAATAACCAATAACTATGTAACTAAATCCCAATGTGAAGTATCAAAGAATGATAGTCGAATAGAAACAAATCCACTGCCGAACTAGAATATAAAAGCAAACACAATATAAGTACATCAACTAACAATCACGAGGATCGAAGGAAAGACCTCCTCGAAACATAAGTAACTAGTCCGGATCTGTGCTCCTGCGAATACTCATGAACATCTACATCTGGAAAGAAACCAGGTTCTCATAGGGACATAACAAGATACATAGAAGCATGCCAATAGTACTAAAATAAACATCCAATGGGTCGCCTAACCATCTATGTGAATGAAGTATGAGAATAACTTTCCAACACGTGGGCTATCTGGCCAAAATGGGATTGGCATGATTCTCTTGGAGATTCAGGGGCCTAAAAAGCATGTCATCTTTTGAATAGCAGAGGCCGCCAGGTAATATAGGGGTCATCACGACCACGCATCTCCGGCAGAGCGTACGGGTTACATAAAAAAGAAAGTGCAAAGGAGCCCAAACGCCTTACTTGTTGTTCTCCCCACCCCATACTCTAAGCATGTTATATCCATGACACGATAATACCTCTAATAACTACCAAGTCTACTAGCATGCAAGTTTCTAACAGAAGTTATCCCTAACGCACGGCCCATACGTACATGAGGCAAACCCAGTACGCGAGTCCATGTCCTACATGAGACTCACACTCGTGTAACAGCTGTGTCACGGCCAATGAAACCTAATAATTCTTCATGATAATGGGGTGATCTCATAAACTAGGTCGCATGCATATACATAATAAAAATAGAATACGACGATATCTCGTTGCACCCAAGTTTCCTTGGACGTGCAGTTTATATAGCAGTTAAAATATATGAACTAAATTTTCAGAAATAAGATGCATGTAACATATAGAATATGAATAACAATACAATGGCAAGGTATACTTGCATGGAAAGGAAGCTGCATAGTACCAATAACCTGCTCCAGAAGTCGTGCAGAATGATCCAATATCCTATATACATATAATATAATATAATACAACATTAGCCATTACATTAGCACATATACAACCTTAAATACACTGAACTCAGAGGGTACGCTAGGGGTGACACTGGTCAACTAACAGGGTCAAATATGCATCTAGCTACGCGGGTGTCCTATATTAAATGCTGTATCAAAAATTAGATAGTCGACTAACATGTGTCTAAGCCAGTATGTCGGTGTACACAAGGCAGACAATTCCCTAATATTCAGGTCACAAAGTCAAAGTAAATATGCGGGCAAAATCCATGGTGTCCTAAGGCCGTACAGCAAGTAAACACATATATAGTCATAATTATTATTTAGCATTTACTTAATTATATAATACATATATATATATACCAAATTGAATAATATACGCATACGTGTACGTATACGTATACGAGTTGGGTTTACCGACTCAGGGTCTGATGTCAACTAACTGACTAAACCGAACCCATATGCTAACCTAGATGTTATTCACACAAAAATGCATATAAAATAAAAGGAGGGGGACAGGTTCGAACCTCAGGGTTAGCGTGCACGGGTACAAGGATCAAGGGTGACTGCTGCAGGTCATCTTCGGTGAGGGTGACGGGTCCACAATGACGTCGTTGATATCAATGTTGATGATGATGATGAGGGTGATGATTGGTGATGATTAGGTTAATAATTAGGGTGATGATGATTATGATGATGATGAAAATAATAGAAGGTTGCTGCTCCAGCCAGGGGGAACTCAGGCGACCCAAGGATCGAGGTCAGGCGAGGGAGGTAAAGTCGAGGAAAGTGGTGGAGGAGATCGGGGAAGGAGATGAGGAGGAGAAGTTGATCAGGAAGAGGTTTGGTGGTGCTCTGGGCGAGTCGAGGAGGAGAACAGGGAGGTCGAGATAGCGGAGGTCCGGCGAGGAAGTCGACGGGGTCGTCGAGTTGTTGCTGTGGTAGAAGGAGAGAAGAGAATGGTGGTGGTCGGGTTATTGTAAACCCCCTCGACCAGATTTCAGTATTTTTAGGATTATTTTAATAATTTAGGATTTATGGCAATATTTTAATTAAATTCTCCTACATATCCTGTTGACTTGTGCACCTGTCCCTCACCAAATTATTTGGAGCTTATTCTGACTATTATCCCCGAACAAAGTTTACATACCTGTCCTAGACATGTTAGACTATTTTCCTGAACTTTGTGCAACTCACAGATGTGCTAAAATGAGCCTCGTTTGAGACGCACAAATATCGTTACAAACGTACGTATATATTTTCTAATTAATTTCTTGCTCTTTACCCATCTCTGTAGCCCTAGGAATTTGAGGCCCAACATGCACATGTTTTGCCCAAACAAAAATACGTTAATATTCTACACTGAGTATACTATATTTAGTATATTGACACCGTAGAAAAATTATGGCCCTACCTGCCTCTAAATAATTAGAGAACACCGTGCGCAGTATTTATTAATTAAATAAATACGATGGCCCGTATCACCCAAGAAAATCAGGCCCTGCCCCTGCCCAGACTCACCCCCATTCCCCCAGGGCCCTCACATAACAATTTCTCTCAGTTCTGTGCATTTTAGAATTTTCAGGAATCGGGTGTTTTTCCAGACAAATTCGTAATTGCACAATTTTCCAAAACTAGGACTTTACGCAATTTATAAAATTATAGGGACTTTCCTGCAAATTACAGTACAAGGTGTCACCTCCTCATTGGCCGGTGAACCTGCGCCGTCCATTTGGAGACGGGACCCACCCGAAAAGATCCCGGAAATATCCCAAAATATCCCCAAAAATATCTTGAGATATTTTACTTATTTAATTAATATTTTTTTTTATAAAAGAAAACCAAAAGAAAATAAAATGAAAATCAAAAGAAAAAGAAAAACCCCAGCCCTAACCCGTCGGCCGCAGCCCCCCCCCCACCGGCGGCGAGCCACGCCGGAGCCCTTGCCCGCGGCGGAGCCGACCCCCCCGCTCAGGCCGCTCTCTCCTCTTCCTCCCCGATTCTCCTCCTCCTCTTCTTCTTCGGCCCCATCTCCTTCCACTGCCCCAGCCCGCAGCCGACCCCCGACCTCGTCGGAGCCGTCCCTGGCCGACGACGCCGCTCCGCCTCGCCCAGAGTTCTTCCCCCTGGCTCCTCCTCCCCGCTGGCCATCTCCTCCCTCTCCTCCTTCCTTCCCTTCTTCCCAGCCGCTATGGACAGGCCCGACTTCTCCTCTCGCCGTGCCCGCGCCGCCGCCACCGCCACGGCCCCCTTCGACCTCGACTCCTCTCCTTCCTCCACCCTCGCCTACCGGAGTCGACCTCCTTCCCCGAGCTCCGGCTGCTGCTGCAGTGCCACTTCCGCTGCCCCATCTCCTCGTCGCAGCTCCGCCAACCTCGCCGGAGACCCGCAATGACCCCCCTGACCTCCACGGTCCCTGGCCGCCTCCGCCGTGTCCGCCATAGCTGAAACCCTAGGGCGAGCAACGGTGGACGCGGACACAGCAACAGTATCGGACACAAAGTGACGCACGGACACGAGAAAACGTCGTTTCTCGAGCCCTGTTCAGGTATATTTTTCTCTCACCTCGTAGCTCAGTTTCCAATTCCATCAGTTGCGTCGTATAGACTGTGTAACCATCTCGGTGCCCATGCAACCCGCTCGGAGCATCGCGTCCTGTGGCGATCGCGGCACGCGATCCAAAAACAGGAAAAACAATGACCCGATTCACCCCGGAACTGGGTACGCCCCGCCAGACGGGACGACTTGGTCGCACGCGGTCTTTACCAAAACGTGTGCAACGTTGATACGGACGTGTAGGAATTCGAAGAAGTTGATTTGGGTGTGCGTGCACACCGAAATCAACGCGTATCCGCCGACACCGCCCCGTATCCGTCAGTTCTGGAATATGCTGCAACTTTGTGTACACACGTCAGATCGAAACGAAACTTGTGTCATCGGACTCGTAGCGATACGTTCGTCCTGTGATCCAAGTTTGGTTCGATTCTGAGAACGTTGACAAAATCGCGTATCGTGGGCCCCACAAGCTCTATTTGACGGGCGATTTTGTGACCGACTCATCGAAATCCAATTCTGGAAGTTCCGTTGGGTTCGTATCATCGTTCCTGACTTGTTGACACTAAGTTTGGCAAATTTGGAGACCTTTGACCCTGACACGTTTTTCGGTGCAAAGTGGGCCCACATGTGGACCCCGCTATGACCGAAAACTGTCATTTTTGCCCCTGTGTCCAAATTGGACGAAAGGACAGGCGTTTCTAGCTATTTGATATTTTCTGAGACTGTTAGTGATGTTTATTTCAGCATCCGGAGACTTTTATTCTGAGGCCATAGTTTCTGACTTTTGGCACTTGACATCTGGACATTATATTTGCAGCTCTCTTGCCAGGCAAGTATACCTTGCCTTGTTGTACTGTTTAAATTCAGTTATTGCTAGTTACATATTTATTTATTATATAAATATGCGGGTCCGAGCAGACTCGGGTGCAGTCAACGAAGGCGTTGACGTTAGGACTTGTGTCTGACCTAGTGTCTAGTAGACCCACCTAAAGTTGTGAAGTTATTGATATAACTTCCCAGGCCTTGACACGTATCATTACACGTTACAGAGTGAGTACATGTAGGAACGCGTGCCTCATGCGCGACTGGCCATCAGTGTGAGCAACACGTGTAGCGGTATTTAGCTCAGTTGTTTATTGTATTGAGACTTGCATCATAATAGGAGGTGTCCACGTCGTTTTCATGATTTGTACATCTATATTGGGCGAGAAAGATACTAGTAGACGTATGGGACACCCCCTCCTTGTATGTTTTATACCTTTGCACCATGCTCCTTGGAGATGGTCGATTGCAGAGTTCCCTTGAACGGGGGCATATGTGGCATATACTAGTCAGTCACTACGGATTGGTGAATTACGTCAGCATATGTCTAGCTACACATTCCCATGCGTACTACAAGGTCTTTAAATTGCATTCACTTAGATGGTTAGCACACCCCATTTATTTATTCAGTATTTACATTTTGGCATGTCATTTTTATGTATCTTGCTATGTCCCTCTGAGGACCTGGTCCCCTGCCAGGTGTATATGTTCTTGAGTACTCGCAGGAGCACAGATCTGGACAGGCTACTTATTTTCTGAGGAGGTCTTCTCTTCGAGCCTCATGATTGTCAGATGTTGTTCTTTATGGTGTATATTCTGGTTCCTTTTATATTCTTTTTCGGCAGTAGATTTGATTTTATCTGACTGTCATTCTTAGATATCTGTATTGAGATCTAGTTACATGGTTATTGTTTATTCATATTTGACTTCTGTGGATGAGATTTAGATATTACCCTATGACTTGTGATTAGTTATACCACTGGTGAACTATTGTTCATTATACAGCGTACGCACGTATATATGGTTTCCATATATTAGAGTTGCCATATATACGGGCGGCTGGCATGGTTACGTATCCTAGTCCTACGTATTTTGGGACTGGGGCATGACATGTTTTTAGTGGTGGCCCATGCAGGTCAGAGCATATTGTCTCGGTTACGTTACTGTACCGAGCAAGCCTGCACCTAGGATTAGAATATAGAATCTCATCCAAAATTGACTATGACTTATCTTCCTTCCAGTCTGTCCTACTTACATAATTGCATCCTGCTTGATTCAAGTGCTTCCCTGATAATTCTTTTAGTATAGCCCCTGCTAGAATATAGACATCCATGTTGATAGGATGATTATTAGAGTAGTATTCCTATTAAGAATACCACTAGGGCTTTGTCATATCATTAAAGTTCAGACTACCTAAATGAACCCTAGCCTTCCTGATTTCCTAAATAAACCCTAGCATCACTTACCTATAGATTAATTACCCTTATCCCTTGACGTATTTACGTATGACTTGAGTGTAGTATAAACACTACTAGGATTAGTTAGAGATTGACCATTGTGTTGACCTTAGTCTTGAGGAACCCATAGAAATTCAAGGTTGAATACTAGGACAGAAACCTCATCCTATGATTGGATAAACCATATTTTACGCCAGAGACCCCTTACCGTTGTTGGCATAAAAGCCAAACCACTGCCTAGTTGGCGTAAAAGCCAAATCATGTAGAAGCTTGTCCCCTTTACGCCGCCCTTAGTCTTCCTTATCCTGCGTATGACGCATCATGTCAGCCACGTAGGTAACTGCCCTGCGCAAACCTGATGATTCATAGATAACCAGCGTAGAGTAACCTGTTTTAGGCGTAACATAAAAATAGGATGTTAGCATATTTATTACAGCCTTAGCTTTCCCCAGACACGACCAAATCCTGCGCAGAGATACGCCTCGAGCCCTGTGCAAAAAGAAACAGCTTTTGACAGGACATCTATTTTTGTCTCATCTCAAGCGTAGATGACTGGTATCCAATAAGTCACTAACGACAATCTGGATCTCCGTGTAAACCATCATCAAACCATCCCCTCAATCGTTGTACAAGTACTTTTGTCAGAGGACAGGATTCATTAACTTGACTGACAAACTCATAAGTTTCTTATACAACTTTACACTGCAACGTATGCTAGACTTTTTACGCTGGCAGATTTTACACAACCTATGGATATACTTTACCCGCAGACTTTTACGCAGATTTTTGCGCAGATCTTACGCAGGAAGAATAGCAATCTCTCACGCGCAGACTTTATACGCGAACAGCCCTGAAGCTCTACCTTATGCTTCTCTGTTTACGCGGATAACTCTGAAACCTGCTTTTTGCCGATAGTCTGAATCCCTGATTTACGCCAAACTACTTTGGATCCCTGCCATACGCTAGACAATTTGAAATTCTATTTTACGCAGACAGTTTCGGATTTATACCTTACGCCAAATTATCTTACCTCTGCATTACGCAGACAACCTCGAACCCCTACTTTACGCAGACTTCCTGGAATCTCTGTTTTAGGCGGACAACCTATAGTGTATAGTTAGATTGTAGAACTTAGAAGGCCATACCTCTTTTGGGTCAACTAGCGTCTTAGACAAGGAATTAGATTAATAAATGTAGAGATTGTAGAGTCTTGTATTTATGTGAATTTGAATTGTTTTGAAATTTCTCACATCATAATCTAGCGCACTTATATTTACCATACTACCTCGACTTATACTGCTATTATAGCCTAGTTTTACAAGCTTATTCTTTATCAAGCTTGTTCATGATATAAGTATTATTGGAGTACTACAATAATACATTTCAGAATCAGTGTATTACGGTCTGATCAACCAGAGTGCACTTGGTTCGCCCTTCGCATAACTACTTTACGTGGATTGAGATAATTAGTAGACAGATGTACTTGCCCTCTAGATATGTCTAAGCATATCGTATCAGTTACGTAACTATACTGATACGAGCATGTGAATAGGAATTACCAAGATAGGATTTCAATCCACAACTGTTTTGACAATTCCCATTTGAATTCTTTAAACGCCTTGATCCCCACACTTCTAATCTATTACCTTTCCCTTGAACTCTTGATTACTGTTTTCCGTCTTCCTTTATTTCGGAAAGACGAAACCTCGTACTTAGTATAAATACGAAAGTGTATTGTTTCTATAGCCATTTCTGTTTGTTTCTTGGGTAATTACCAAACCCTATTATTAGATTAGATTGCAGTTTAAAACTGTACTATCTTTAGAATGACCTTCTCTACCTACCTACTTTCCTGGTACGTGCATCACTATGGCAGCATGAAATTTTTGCCTCGTAACTTGGGTCAAGTTCAGAACCCAAGTATTACGATAAAGGGTGTACCATTTTGCTATCAGGAGTCTAAATGGTTTTTACCCGGATGAACAATTAATTGACTCCTGAAAGGATAGCAGCACCTATGAATAGGTTAACTTTTTAGGATTAAGAATTCCTATGGACCAACGAGTGTCAAGCCGCTTTCGAGGAGTTGAAGAAGCGACTGACGGCATACCAGTCAGCATTTTACCAGACAAGGATTCGCGTGACCAGAGTTGGTGGTCAACACCGTAGAGACAGTTAAGTAAATACAAGGACACTCGCGAGCAGTGCATGACAGACAGAAGCAATGGGCAGACCATCATCATCGTCCCTTGGAATTCAAATATCATGTCTTCTTGAAGATACCACCTACTAGAGGCACCATTCGATTCGGAGAACGCAGCAAGATTAAGGCCAAGGTATATTGGACCATTGACGTGCTAGAGAGAGTGGGAGTAGTGGCAAATCAACTTGCGCTACCACCTTCACTTGAAGGAGTACTTGCTGTATTCCATGTGTCGCAACTCAGGCGTATGTGACAGACAGCAGTCAGGTTCTCAACCATTCGGAGATCACCATTAGGCCGAGCTTGTCGTATCAGGAGCAGCCCGTAGAAATCCTTGATCATCGAGAAATGGTATTGAGAAATCAGTCTATTTCCCTTGGTTCGCGTGACATAGAAGCACGGCGCGCCAGGAGAATCTACTTGGAGCGTGTAGACGACATGCGTAAACGTTTTCCGAACCTATTCGTAACCCAAGATATAAATTACTTTGTTAAATTATATCTATTGCCGTCTTTGACTTCTACCGTGGCTTAGTTTTAATTTCGAGGACGAAATTTTTATAAGTTGGGTAGATTGTAAACCCCCTCGACCAGATTTCAGTATTTTTAGGATTATTTTAACAATTTAGGATTTATGGCAATATTTTAATTAAATTCTCCTACATATCCTGTTGACTTGTGCACCTGTCCCTCACCAAATTATTTGGAGCTTATTCTGACTATTATCCCCGAACAAAGTTCACATACCTGTCCTAGACATGTTAGACTATTTTCCTGAACTTTGTACAACTCACAGATGTGCTAAAATGAGCCTCGTTTGAGACGCACAAATATCGTTACAAACGTACGTATTTATTTCCTAATTAATTTCCTGCTCTTTACCCATCTCTGTACCCCTAGGAATTTGAGGCCCAACATGCACCTGTTTTGCCCAAACAAAAATACGTTAATATTCTACACTGAGTATACTACATTTAGTATATTGACACCGTAGAAAAATTATGGCCCTACCTGCCTCTAAATAATTAGAGAACACCGTGCGCAGTATTTATTAATTAAATAAATACGATGGCCCGTATCACCCAAGAAAATCAGGCCCTGCCCCTGCCCAGACTCACTCCCATTCCCCCAGGGCCCTCACATAACAATTTCCCTCAGTTCTGTGCATTTTAGAATTTTCAGGAATCGGGTGTTTTTCCAGACAAATTCGTAATTGCGCAATTTCCTAAAACTAGGACTTTACACAATTTATAAAATTATAGGGACTTTCCTGCAAATTGCAGTGCAAGGTGTCATCCCCTCATTGGCCGGTGAACCTGCGCCGTCCATTTGGAGACGGGACCCACCCGAAAAGATCCCGGAAATATCCCAAAATATCCCCAAAAATATCTTGAGATATTTTACTTATTTAATTAATATTTTTTTTTATAAAAGAAAACCAAAAGAAAACCCCAGCCCTAACCCGTCGACCGCAGCCCCCCCCCACCGGCGGCGAGCCACGCCGGAGCCCCCGCCCGCGGCGGAGCCGACCCCCCCGCTCAGGCCGCTCTCTCCTCTTCCTCCCCGATTCTCCTCCTCCTCTTCTTCTTCGGCCCCATCTCCTTCCACCGCCCCAGCCCGCAGCCGACCCCCGACCTCGTCGGAGCCGCCCCTGGCCGGCGACGCCGCTCCGCCTCGCCCGGAGTTCTTCCCCCTGGCTCCTCCTCCCCGCTGGCCATCTCCTCCCTCTCCTCCTTCCCTCCCTTCTTCCCAGCCGCTATGGACAGGCCCGACTTCTCCTCTCGCCGTGCCCGCGCCGCCGCCTCCGCCACGGCCCCCTTCGACCTCGACTCCTCTCCTTCCTCCACCCTCGACTACCGGAGTCGACCTCCTTCCCCGAGCTCCGACTGCTGCTGCAGTGCCACTTCCGCTGCCCCATCTCCTCGTCGCAGCTCCGCCAACCTCGTCGGAGACCCGCAACGACCCCCCTGACCTCCAAGGTCCCTGGCCGCCTCCGCCATGTCCGCCACAGCTGAAACCCTAGGGCGAGCAACGGTGGACACGGACACAGCAACAGTATCGGACACAAAGTGACGCACGGACACGAGAAAACGTCGTTTCTCGAGCCCTGTTCAGGTATATTTTTCTCTCACCTCGTAGCTCAGTTTCCAATTCCGTCAGTTGCGTCGTGTAGACTGTGTAACCATCTCGGTGTCCGTGCAACCCGCTCGGAGCATCGCGTCCTGTGGCGATCGCGGCACGCGATCCAAAAACAGGAAAAATAATGACCCGATTCACCCCGGAACTGGGTACGCCCCGCCAGACGGGACGATTTGGTCGCACGCGGTCTTTACCAAAATGTGCGCGACGTTGATACGGACATGTAGGAATTCGGAGAAGTTGATTTGGATGTGCGTGCACACCGAAATCAACGCGTATCCGCCAACACCGCCCCGTATCCGTCAGTTCTGGAACACGTTGCAACTTTGTGTACACACGTCAGATCGAAACGAAACTTACGCCATCGGACTCGTAGCGATACGCTGGTCCTGTGATCCAAGTTTGGTTCGATTCTGAGAACGTTGACAAAATCGCGTATCGTGGGCCCCACAGGGTCCACTTGACGGGCGATTTTGTGACCGGCTCATCGGAATCCAATTCTGGAAGTTCCGTTGGGTTCGTATCATCGTTCCTGACTTGTTGACACTAAGTTTGGCAAATTTGGAGACCTTTGATCCTGACACATTTTTCGGTGCAAAGTAGGCCCACATGTGGACCCCGCTTTGACCGGAAACTGACATTTTTGTCCCTATGTCCAAATTGGATGAAAGGACAGGCGTTTCTAGCTATTTGATATTTTTTGAGACTGTTAGTGATGTTTATTTCAGCATCCGGAGACTTTCATTCTGAGACCATAGTTTCTGACTTTTGGCACTTGACATCTGGACATTATATTTGCAGCTCTCTTGCTAGGCAAGTATACCTTGCCTTGTTGTACTGTTTAAATTTAGTTATTGCTAGTTACATATTTATTTATTATATAAATGTGCGCGTCCGAGCAGACTCGGGTGCAGTCAACGAAGGCGTTGACGTTAGGACTTGTGTCTGACCTAGTGTCTAGTAGACCCACCTAAAGTTGTGAAGTTATTGATATAACTTCCCAGGCCTTGACACGTATCATTACACGTTACAGAGTGAGTACATGTAGGAACGCGTGCCTCATGCGCGACTGGCCATCAGTGTGAGCAACACGTGTAGCGGTATTTAGCTCAGTTGTTTATTGTATTGAGACTTGCATCATAATAGGAGGTGTCCACGTCGTTTTCACGATTTGTACATCTATATTGGGCGGGAAAGATACTAGTAGACGTATGGGACACCCCCTCCTTGTATGTTTTATACTTTCGTACCATGCTCCTTGGAGATGGTCGATTGCAGAGTTCCCTTGAACGGGGGCATATGTGGCATATACTAGTCAGTCACTACGGATTGGTGAATTACGTCAGCATATGTCTAGCCACACATTCCCATGCGTACTACAAGGTCTTTAAATTGCATTCACTTAGATGGTTAGCACACCCCATTTATTTATTCAGTATTTACATTTTGGCATGTCATTTTTATGTATCTTGCTATGTCCCTCTGAGGACCTGGTCCCCTGCCAGGTGTATATGTTCTTGAGTACTCGCAGGAGCACAGATCTGGACAGGCTACTTATTTTCCGAGGAGGTCTTCTCTTCGAGCCTCGTGATTGTCAGATGTTGTTCTTTATGGTGTGTATTCTGGTTCCTTTTATATTCTTTTTCGGCAGTAGATTTGATTTTATCTGACTGTCATTCTTAGATATCTGTATTGAGATCTAGTTACATGGTTATTGTTTATTCATATTTGACTTCTGTGGATGAGATTTAGATATTACCCTATGACTTGTGATTAGTTATACCACTGGTGAACTATTGTTCATTATACAGCGTACGCACGTATATATGGTTTCCATATATTGGAGTTGCCATATATACGGACGGCTGGCATGGTTACGTATCCTAGTCCTACGTATTTTGGGACTGGGGCGTGACAGTTGTGCCCCGGGAGAAATCTTGGCTGTGGGCTGCTGGAGATCGGAGTTGTCCTGTCGAGGTCGGGGAGGAAGGAAGAGGTGGTGGTGAGCGGTGGTTTCTCCGGCGTCAATGGAGGCGGAGGAGGAGATCGTGGTGGCGAGCAGCGGGTTCCGCGGCTGAGGGAAAGTCGGAGAGAGGGTTGTGAGGTCAGGGTCGGTCACGTGAGTGGCGGAGGTCGGGCTCCGGCGTGCGGGGGAAGGAGGAAGAAGATGAACAGGGAGAGAAGGGGGAGGTCGACTATGAATAGGGTTTATGTATTTGGAATAGAAAAGGAAAAGGAAAGGAAATAAAAATTATATTTATATATGTAAAGGTGTAGGGTTGGGTTGACCTAGAGGATTGGGCTTGGTCAATATCCTACTTGGAGTGGGCTTGGCTTCACATGGGGATGTTTGGAGGGCTAGGATTTGCATTGTTTAAAATGCATGGCTAGGATTAGATGAGGGGGTGATGTTGTGTGATGCACATTCCAAAAATCATAGAGAAAATTTATATGAAGGAAAAATAGGCTTCTTCATGTGTTGTATCCAAAGGTGTGGACACCTTAATGCATTTTTGCATAAAAGTACCCAACAATTGGAAAAATTGCACAAAGATGGAAATTGGATTAAATTAATTAAAATTAATGCAAATGGTGTTCTTGAATTAATTGGAAGTACATGGGGCTAAAATTAGGTGGGACACAAGTGTCATGGACATAGAGGACTCAGGATAGAATATTATCATAAATTGGGTTGCATGAAACGGGTCAAGATTGTTCTCCAATTTTGATTGGAACGCACAAGGATACAAAGTCATATTTATTTAGAATTAAATATAAACGTCCACGACGAATATTGTGCGACTAAAATGTAGCACAAGAGAGCATAATTATAAGTTACACAAAGATTAGGATAGAAGGCGGGCATGTCTAGGACAAGGATGTGAAATTTGTAGGAAGGCAATGGCTAGTGTAGTGCCCCAATTATCGAAGCAATGGTAAGGTGCACTATGTGATATAAATATTATAAAATTGTCTAAAGTAAAATATTCTATTTCTAATTGGATTCAAACTAGCCCTAGTCTCTCTGTCTAAGCCAAGTAGGCCTAATTTTGGGTTAGGGGGTTTACAGAATCAATGGCTAGGATTTAGTATGAGTTGATAAGGATGAATAGTGACGTACAAAAAGAGAGAGAGAGGGGGAGAGAGAGAGAGAGAGTATGATGACTGGTCACATGACCCAAAGAGGTTCTTCATTTGGTTTGCACCAATAGTAGGTTGACACCTTGCATTACTTTTGTATTTGGGTCCCTTAAAGTTTGGGGTTTACAAATGAAGAAAAATGAGTGAGAATTTGATGTAGAAAATTGGTGTTTAGTATTTTGTAGGATGGAGAGGGTGTTGGGTGTTTTGTATGACCCTCATGATTGGGTATGAGGTTTTAGTTGGGGTTAAGTTAAGTCAGTTCTACCAAATTAAATAAATATTGTGTCATAAGTGTTCTTAAATAAAATAGGAGTACATGGGATCTCAATTGGGAGTGACACAAATGTCATAGACTTGTAGGCTTGGTATTACTCTTGGGCCCTTTAATTGGTTAGGCAAAACGGATTGAGTTTGTCCCCAAATCGATGGCAACGACATAGGTACAAGGGATAGGATTAAAGAATTGATTTTTGTGACTAGAAAGTTGTGTAATTAAAATAGAGTACAAGGGGGGGTGTTTGTGAGTCACAAAAATGTCCTGTGCCTAGGTTGGCTTGTCAGGTTAATAGTGCAAAACTTTGTTGGACGGTAAAGGCTATTATTGTGCTCCAAATATTGTAGCAACGGTAAGATGCACCAAGTGTTTAAATTAAAGAACCAGTCTTGAAAATCCCTAATTTTTAATCCTTAAACAATCTGAAGCTAAACCAAAATACTTACCATACTCAGTCTACCTAAAAAATTGTTGAGGGGGTTTACAAGATTCACATATCGTTAAATTACTAATGCACTACAAAAGTTGAACAAAATTAAGCAGAAAATAGATCCTGACATACACACACACACACACACACACACACACACACACACACACACAAACACACACACACAAGTCCTATTTTAATTCAATATATTCCTTTGAAAATTTATAATATTGTATGATTTAACTTTCTAGAATTATATGTTCATTTGGAAAAGAAACATAAAGATAGGAAATACATATGTGTATGTGTATGTGTATGTGTATGTGTATGTGTATGTGTATGTGTATGTGAAGAGGATTTATAGTATAAGTGTAATGCTAATTATGAAATTAGGTAATGATACTTTTGGTCAACATTGTTAGGTGTATGATACAATTGTATGTAGATATGTATTTAATAAATCTAGAATAGTTGAGACTATGATCATGACTATGTTGGACACTCCGAAGTCAAGTGTCCATGTGAGTCATTCACTGGAAACTAAATTTACTTCTGCAAGCCTTTTGAGACTATTATAGTTCTACCAAAAAATACTTTATAATATTTTAATTTATAGTACTTTTAATTTATAATACTTTGGCTTTTGTAGGATTTTTTGAAAATATAATATGATTTTAATTTATAATACTTTGTCTTTTAATTTATCATACTTTATCTTTTCTAGGATTTTTTGGAAATCTAATATAACTCTAATAGCCTCAAAAGGCTTGTAGAAGTAAAAAAAAAAATCAGAGAATGACTCACAAGGAACACAACGGCATACATATCATTTTATTTATGTCCACCCCCACACTTGGCAATGATGATTTATGGATCCAGTACTCTTTTCTAGTGTGCACTTCTACCTGCACAATTTTACTAAATGATTACCTTTTAATAAGTCGTTGACGGTAATTTATTTTTCAAGAATGAGACAAGTAGGTCTTCGTACTAGAGAAAATGGTAATATTGATCGTACAAGTTGGTGTTTTAGAAAGACAAAATTCAATACTATTTGTGTTGTTAAATGTATGATTGTCAAGAAATAAACCGTCAAGAAACACCATTTTTCTTGTAGTGCAAGGTTATTGTCCACCTTATGGTTTGCTTACATCAGAGGTATTGTTGAGGTAGAATTATAGCATTTTAAAAATCCATCATTTGATGCATCATGGCATGCATCTCCCAGACTGTAACTTTAAGGCTTTTGAGGCACTAATTGGTGCTAATACTATTACCTAATTTTTCTTCATCGGTTATGTAGGCATCGATTACCCATTTGATAATGCAAGGAGTAGTTGACGGGGCTGTGTAGTTGGAGCCTACACTGTCTGCTTCAGAATCTGAAGGGATGCCAACCCCATCTAAAGGTATGTAGTCACTGTATTGAGAAGACACGGCCTTAGAATGGGTGCTTTGATATACCCCCTCTATAGGAATGTTCCACAGATCGTCTCTTGGCCTATAGTTAGTATCAGACAAGCCAGATAGAGAAGCTGAAGAGTGAGGGATTTCTCCCCTCCTCTTGATGCGACCGTTGTGAGAAGGCCTCCATATTATGTTAATAGAGACAAATAACAAGTCTTCTTCATCAAAAGTAGGCCTTCTCCTTCGGGATCGCTGCATGGTAGACGAAGTGAACTGTAATATATCGAACATGGACTGCTTGGCTAGGACTTCAATTGCCTTGGTGCAATAGCAGATGATCACAATATTATGATAGAGATACTCATGAGAATACAACACTGTCTAAGCAGATAACTCTCTATCCTTACGCTTTTGATTGATTACATTACGTAGATTAAGAGGGGAAGAAGAAGGCATATTTTGCCACTGAATTGAATCATGCACATAGATTATCTGTGCAAAAATTTGGTGCACTATTTTGTGTGCAGAAAGGAGCGATGTCTGTTGTGCGCAAATTCTCCACTCCCCTGTCACTGGCTTGGGAGCGTGGAGCTCGGGCAGCTACTTGCTTTTGTGTGTGCAGTTTTGCACGCTAGGACACATAGTATATGTCTTCGTGGAAGTTGTTGTTAGAGTCTAAAGCAGTGTTGCCTTTGACTCTAGAACATGTATGCCCACGTATTTTTGTGCAGCAGTTTCTGTTCTCGATGACAGCTCCATTATTTGAGCATTGTTTCATGCTCGACTTATACTTAGCAGCACGATCCTTCGTGAAATTGCCTCCAACGTTATGCTGAGCATGAAAGGTCTTGGGTAAGCACTTGTCTACAGAACATTGGCATCGTAATAATTTCCTCTGCCAAGGTCCGCATGACTTGCACAAATTTTGCTACGAGGGCGTCGCAACGTTCTTCCCTCGGTGGGAACACTGGCATGGCGAAGGATGTTGTCCATCGAGTTGTGGATAGGAAGCACTTGAGTGGTACTGTCGATGAATAAGTCCTCGTTGCCACTAGACAACACACTCTTCCCCCTTGTCATCAACAATGTCATGGTAGAAGACTCGGGGCTTGGGTAACCAAGTCATGTGAGTCCTCCTTGGCTTCGTAATCGGTGAAGGACTTGAGTACCCCCTCCGACAGCATGTCTTTGAAAGCTTGTTGGTTGAATTCGATAACCAACATCTCTTACGCAGTTCCCATCAGCGCAATGTCATATTGTGGCACAACTTCTCATCGGTAGTGAAGGTAGTCCCCAACAGAGTCACCATTTTGTTTTCCATGACAAAAGTGAATGACTTTTCACTTATGAAAAAATTATTTATTGCTTTTGTTTACAAAGATTAAGTACAAGAAAATAGAATAAAAAATCTAGGAAAGAGTAGCAATGGAGATCCAATCTGTACGTGTTTGATTGCTTTACTCCGTTGGCTATTCAATACAGAGATGGAAAAACTTGCAAAGTCTCAAACTTAAAAACACTATGGAACGAAACAGACATCAAGTAGGCTTTGGTATGATAATCGAGGCTTTCGATGTCCCTGCCCAAACCCTGAGGTATATGTAGGCATTCACACTGTAACAGTCAACTTTTAAAATTTCGTGTAGGAACTAAGCAAAATATGTCATTTTTGTTTTTCTGTGCACGCATAGGAACTATGGCATTTACTATGCGCCGAAAAATGCTCACACAAAATATTGCATATGTGACACGTGGCAATAGTTATGAGAATATATTAAATCCTCGTAATAACAACTGTCATTTCAAAATTGAAAATATGCGCCAAATTTTATGCATTAAATATGTTGCATCTCTCGAAATTCAAAATGCTTTTGACATCTGTGTCATTAATGAAAAGAGAGAAATCAGTGGCTCTATATGGAGAAACTGTATTTTTTGCAAATGATTCCACTATTTCCTGCCCATAAATGATAGTTCATAACCTACGCAAGATGCCATGTGGCACTGCTCCTTAAAAAAGAAATAAAGAGTCATGATTATGGTGATGTAATCAACGTCCGTACGTTTCATAGTACGACAAACGTCAGGAATGAAAGGACACATTCTTCAATGATGCTTCTATTAATGCTTCTTTTACTTTCTGCACGCGCGCGCAAGAACTTAGATATTTGACCCTATTCTTTTGCGCACGAGCAAATTTTAGTCATATAGACTAAAATGCCCTCTTTTGAGTTTTGAAGTTGTTTTTCAAGCACGAGATTTTATATGCTTCTATATCCAATCCAATAAAAATATCCAAAGACAACATAACTTGGTAGGATCAATAATTAGTACGGGGATGAAAATCCCACAAAACATCCAAAATTAAAGTTTTTAAGTTTCTTCTTCCATTCTAGAAATAAGTACAACAAAAGTTATGCCAAAACAATTATCAAATTCCACTGTTTGAACTTTGATGCTTCATTTGATGGTCTAAACTTTGATGCTCCACTTGGCTAATCCACTTGCATTGTACTGAACCTGGAAACTGCTACCATATTGATAGGAACATGAGTATAATTTGGGAATTTCCCTCATTAGGTGTATAGTAAACATATAGCCCGTCATATTCATCTATAAGATGTCTAGTAGTAGATACTATTGATTAAGATCCATATATAAACTGGACGATCTTTATATTCATCCCAAGATATAGTAGCTTAACAATTTTCTCTCCACATAATAACATCACATATAAGTAAAAAAAATCAGCATCGTCTAAAATTAATATATAAGTAGCATACAAAGTCATAGTTATCTTACTTCTAAATCTTCAATTTCACCTAGACTAATCAAAATTCACAATTTGCATAGCCTCTTCTTCAGGTTGAGCCTAAAAATTGATAAAAGAATAAGATTCAAACATATTTATAAGGTAATCATATTAATTGACAGTCAATATTCATGAAATAAAGAAATAAAATATATTCTAACCTTTAAATTATTCAGCTTATAATTGGAACGTATCCAATCTCCTGTATAAATCAATGCTTCTATTGTCTCTGGTTTTAAATAGCTTCAAAATTGGTCAAGAACTCTACCTCTAGCGCTAAGTGCAAATTCAAAAGCAATACTACTAATAGGAATACATAATATATCTCGAGCCATGCTTGGTAGTATTTTGAACTTTAGGGTAGATGTTTTCCAACAGTCCAATGCATTTAATTGATCCTTTGAGTCATGTTTGCAAAGGCTTTCTTCAAGTTATATATCCAACTCAAATTTGGATAGTTTCACTGCATCCTGAGTTTGAGCCCACATCTAAAACTCACACATATTTTTTGACTTTCCATTTAAGTTACTGCTAGTAGAAGCGCCCAATAGTATTTATTACTCTTTGCAACACTAGAAGCAACATAATCACCATATAGTTCATGCAAATAGGAAAGAGCAAGCTGGATATTTTTTCCAGACTCAAGAGCAGGGTTAACTTTTGGGAAGTAGTACTCAATCAGTTTCATTTTGTACCTTGGATCCAAAATTGCACCAATAGACATCAACAAATTGCACTACCCCAATACTTGTCAAATTTAGCTTTCATTGTTTGCACCATTTCCTTTAAAAAAAGGACTTTCTTTAAATTCCACTAACTTGTCATTCAAGGTTTGTTTAATTTACCAAAGCTCGGGAAGAAATAAATTCGAAGTTGGATAAGAAGTACCAAAGAAGACATTAGAGGGTTCATTGAAAACTTCTAAAATCTTGCACATTGTTTCAGCCTTCTCCTAATCCATCATGGATGGAAGCCACTCATATAATTTATCCCTCTCATGATACATAGAAAATTTTTGTCTAAATCCCAAAATACACTCTAGCATTGAATAAGTAGAATTCCAACAAGTTGAAACATCAAGAATTAAATGCCTAGAGACTGGAAGTTGCAATTGCGAACTTGTGAAGCCTTTGAGGTGACATTTTTAAATATTTCACACTTTTTCGGAATATTTTGAATAACTTCTTTAATTTCATGCAATCCATCTTGTACCATTAAGTTCAACACATGTGCATAACAACTAACATGGAAAACCTTACCTTCGAAAAAAAATTACCCTTCATTACAAAATTATCCTTCAAATTTCTAATAGCAACATCATTTCATCATTTGAGGAAACGTTATCAAGTGTTATTGAAGATTTATTCTCAGTTTCTTAATCAAAAAGTCAAGCAAAAATGGCATCAATTATAGCAACCCCAGTATATGGTGGAGGCAAGCTACAAAAGTTTATAACACACTTTTGTAGTGTCCATTCCGAATCAAGAAAGTGACAGGTGAGACACATATATCCTTTGGTATGACTTGATGTAATCACCCTAAAATTTTCAGATTTTTTAAAATCAATTTTTGGGAATTTTCTGCAATTTTTAGAAATTTACATAGGTCCTGTGATAATTTTAAAATTTTTAATTGCTAATAACTAATATTAAAATGTAATTAAAATATAATTTTATGGTGTAAAATAGAAAACCGGACTTAGGATAATTTTTCTGGATTTTATTGGACCTCAGACCTATTTTTAAATGCCTAAAAACTATTTAAGGTAATTAACTAATTAATTGTTTTTAGTTATTATTATTATTATTTTTATTATTATTGTTTTTATTTTTTTTATTTTTTTATTTATTTATTTTTGTTTGGGCCCGGCCCGGCCCAGTGGGTCGAGCCCAGCAGCCCAGCCCAGCACCCTAGCGGGTCGGGCGGGTCGGCCACACCCGTACCCGAACCCGACCCGGCTCCTCACCCGCACCCCACGACCAGCCCCCCCACTCGCCCGATCCCTCCGCCGCCCGCCGCGAATTCCGTCCGCCACGACCGCCTCCCCCTCCGCTATCCTCGCCCACGTCGCCCCCGACCTCGGCCCCCTCTCCCCCGCGCCTCCCCCTATAAAACCCCTCTCCCCTGTTCTCCTCCTCCCTCATCCCCCTAGCCCTAGCCCTAGCTCCGGCCCCGGTCCCCTCCCCTAGCCGCTGCCCTCCGCCGGGCCACCGTCTCCTGCGCCGACCTCCTCCCGCCGTGAGCCACCCCGAGCCCACAACCGGCCTCCCCCTTCTCCTTCCTCTCTCCTCCCAGTCGAACCGCTGCCCGAGCCGCCTCCGGCGACCCTCTGCCGGCGCCGCCTACATCCCGAGCCCCCAGCGGTGCCTCGCCAACCGTCGGTCAGTCCAGCAGCCTCAACTGCCCTCAGCCCTAGGCCGGACACGCTGCTGGACACGCGGACACAGTGTCCAGAACGCGTATCGGACACGGAAAACCCTAGTCTCGAAGGGCCTCGTTCAGGTGCTCGTATTTTGCACCCTGCATCTCCGATTTTGATTCTGTAAATTGCAACGCGAAGCCTGTATGACCCTCTCGGTGTCCGGACAAACCGCTCGGGGCATCGCGTCCTGTGGTGATCGCACACCGCAATCCAAAAACTGGAAAAACCAGACCCTGTTTCACCTCGGAACTGAGTATGCCCCGCCAAACGGGACGACTTGGTCGCGTGCGGTCTTCACAGATACGTGCGCATCGTCGATACGGACATGTGGAATTTCGCAGAAGCTGATTCGGATGTGCGTGCACACCGGAATCAGTGCGTATCCGCGGACATCGTCCCGTATCCGACTTTTCTGTAATTTACCCTAACTTCGTGCACACACGTCGGATCGAGACGAAACTTGTGCCATCAGACTCGTAGCAATACGCTGGTCCTGTGGGTCAAGTTTGGTTCAATTCTGAGAACGTTGACAAAATCGCGTGTCGTGGGCCCCACAGGCCCCACTCGACGGGCAATTTTGTGATCGGCTCATCGGAATTCAAATCTGAAAGTTCCGTTGGGTTCATATCAGCATTCCTGACCTGTTGACACTAAGTTTGGTGAATTTTGAAACCGTTGACCCTGACACATTTTTCGGTACAAAGCGGGCCCACCGGTGGACCCCGTTTTGGTCCGAAATTACCGTTTTTGCCCTTGTCTCCAAATTGGACCCAAGGACAGGCGTTCCTAGCTATTTGACACCTTCTGAGCGTGATGGTACTATTTATTTCAGCTTTCGGAGACATCTCTGGAAATTTCCGAGAACAGGACCTAAGTGGAATTCAAACATCAGGCAAGTGCACCTTGCCAAACTTGCAGTCTTTATTTTCATAATTCCTGTAATAATACTTTGCTGGATGTCTTGTGTAAATTCATATAAACTTGTTTAAACTGATTAACCTAGGAAACGGATGACGTACCTAGTGTCCGATCATAGTCGGGTGCCAACACCGTACGCGGTGTTGGGTTCGTCATCTAGAGATGGATTTACGATACCCTTTACTTTTGTACTTGACATATCAAGTACCCTACAACCCAGGACACTTGACACTATACATGGACAGAATCTTCCTGAGATATTCATGGTGATTCTGTATAGGATACATGACTTGACAGAGATATTATAGTTATAGACAGTTTGACTTGTTGCATTAGTTATAATCCCGCTGACATAGACATGAGACGTTATGGTCATGGTTTGCGTGATTACATTGGGTGGGGAGAGACACACAGGCTACAGGCTGTTCTATATATATATCTACTATTATTGTGAGGTTATAGACTCTCCAGCAGAGCTAGACCCTTTACGTGTTATTACTGCTACCGGCTCCCCGACACAGAGCTTGTAGCGGTCTCAGCCTGAGTACTAGTGTTGCTCTCATTTGCATATCACATAGATGGTTACATAGTTTACCCTGCTGTTTTATTTAATTTAATTACACTGCATTTATTTGGCTTATTTTATTTTGTGCCTTGCTATGTCCACTGAGGACCTGGAATGGATTATGTCCCCAGGTTTAGTTGAGGAGCAGTACCCCGAGATATACGGGACAGGAGCTGAGGCTATTGCTGGACTTGATACTGGAGCAGAACTGAACCCTGCAGACGAGGTGACTGCCGAAGACTTCTCCTGAGTACCTGATCCCGTACTCAGTATTTATTTATGTTTATCTCTTTTATTCCTGGCCTATTGAGCCAGTGTATTCAGACATAAGTCGGATTGTTTCCCCGACTGACTTGTTGTTGCTACTTATTTCCATTTTATTATGCAGTTTATTTCTTTATCTTTATGGATGAGATTAGTGTGATTTGTTGTAGTAGACCTTCGTTACAGCTTAAGTACGCCCTGATGGCTCCATTAAATTAGGTTATCCATCGGTGCGTGCTGCTGGCCATTGCCACGTGTCCAGTCCCTCGATATTTTGGGACTGGGGCGTGACATGGTTTTTGTGGTGGCCCATGCAGGTCAAACAAAATTGTTCGGTTTCAACTTAGGGACCGAACGGGCCTGCAATAAGATAGGATAAGTTATACGATCTCATCCATTGATTGAATCGTTTTTGGACTCTATGTCGAATTCAATTTAATTGCTTGAATTGCATCCTGATTTGATTCCTCTGTGTGTTCTCATTATTTTCTTTTTATGCAGAGTAATAGATCCCAGAAGTGGTGACGAGAATCCCTTGGGTACACCGCCTGAAGCTGTGGTTACCTGTGAAGTTGGAACGACGCCAGATACCAGAGGACAATCCTCTCAGAACAATCAAACTGGCCAGCCAAGTTCCAGGTTCAGGGGTGATGACATCCCGCCTCCTCCCCAGTTCCCTCCTACGATGCCTGTCTTTCCTCCAGGGCAGGCAAAGGACGGACAGCAAATATTCCAGATGTTCTACGCCATGATGCAGGCACAACAACAGATCCAACAGGAGGCCCAACGTCATGAGGCCGAGAACCTAAGGAACAGCATAGTCGCAGCATTGGAATATGCAAATCCACCAAATAGGCGACCAGCGACGGGATCCATCACAGATTTCTGTCAACTCAAACCCCGTACCTTCTCGGGCAAGGAAGGACCAACTGAAGTTCATGAATGGCTTACGAACACTCAGCACCAGTTGGAGGTCGCTGAACTTCCAAAGGAGAAGTGGATGACTGCCGTCAGGATGCAACTGACGGACAACGCGCACCATTGGTGGCTGTCCGAAGAAAGAAGGCTCGGACATGATCAGGTCACCTGGGAGGAGTTCTCCAGACTCTTCCAGGAAATGTACATCCCTGCTGTGGCTCGGTCAGAACTCCAAGACAGATTCAACCGCCTGATCCAGGGCAACATGACGGTGGAGGAATATAAAGCCGAATTCATTCGCCTGAGCCGCTTCGCCCCTTCTCTAATTCCTACCGAAGAAGAGAAGGCGGAGAAGTTCTTTGATGGACTCAGGTTCGAGCTTCAGAAGTTAATTGGATCGGTCGCGCCCACATCTTACTCCGACGTCCTAGCTGCAGCACGTCGGATGGAGCGCGTTACTCGGAGGGAATCAAGCCTGAAACGTCCATTCTCCTCAGCACCGTCCAAGTCATCACCTGGGGATTCTGCCAAACGGCCCCAGAAGAACCTGCCTCAGAAAGCAGCATCAAAGAACCTACCTACTTGTCATTATTGCGGCAAAGTAGGACATATTGAAAGAGAATGTAGACGCAAGCTGGAACTCTGCCTGGTTTGCGGATCCGGATAACACTTCTCAAAGGACTGCTCGGAATGTCGAGAGGGAGTTCCGAATCAACCAGCTCCACCTGCACCTAGGCCAGCTCTTCCAGCTGGGGGAGCAACTCAGACAGGGCCTGGAGGAGCCAGGCCACCTCTACCACCTCATGCAGCTTTTTTCCAGCAGGCTCATCAGCAAAGGGGTCCCGCTCAGGGACGAGGTCAGGCATATGCACTAGCAGTCACTGAGGAAGCTACTGCAGGCGAAGTGATAGCAGGTACCATATTAGTAGCTTCAATTCCTGCTGTAGCATTATTTGATTCTGGAGCCTCGCATTCATTTATTGCTGCTAGCTTCGTAGCCACACATAGAGTAGCTACCGCACCTCTCTCGAAGATGAAGAGAATTCTAACGGGAGGTGGAATTATCCCGGTTAGTGATGTCTGTAGATCATGTTCGGTAGTAGTCTGTGGCCGAGAGATGCGAGCCCAATTCCTGATCTTTTTTATGCCTGATTACGATGTTGTACTTGGTATGGACTGGTTAAGTCAGTACCATGCGACACTGGATTGCCGGCTTGGAAAAGTGATATTTAGACCCCCTAGCCTTTCTGAGTTTGAATTTCTTCGAGGAGCTGTAGAACAAAGGGTCCAGCCAAATCTTAGGGTATTAACTGTAGAAGAGGATTCAGGTTACCCAAGAGTCATATCAGAATTTGTGGATGTATTTCCCGACGACCTTCCAGGTTTACCACCTGATCGGGAGATAGAATTCACAATAGACCTAACTCCAGGAGCCGAACCTATCACTTCATCGGTATATCGGCTAGCACCTAAGGAGTTAGTGGAGCTGAAAGCGCAAGTCGACGATCTTCTGGAGAAAGGATTTATCCGGCCCAGTGTTTCACCTTGGGGAGCACCTATACTTTTTGTACCCAAGAAGGACAGAACCGTGCGGTTGTGCATTGATTACAGAGCCCTTAATGCTGTAACTGTTAAGAACCGGTACCCCTTACCACGCATTGATGACTTGTTTGACCAATTGAGTGGTGCTAGGGTATTCTCAAAGATTGACCTTAGATCCGGTTATCACCAGATTATGGTGAAGAAGGAAGATATCCCAAAGACGGCCTTCAGGACAAAGTATGGACATTATGAGTTCCTAGTAATACTGTTTGGTTTAACCAACGCACCTGCTGTATTTATGAGTTTGATGAACGGAGTCTTCCATCAGTACTTGGATAAGTTCGTGGTGGTATTCATTGATGATATTCTAGTCTACTCCAAGGACCACGAAGAGCACGAGGAACACCTCAGAATTGTGCTAGAAACTTTGAGAAGGGAGAAGCTATATGCCAAGCTCAGCAAATATGAGTTCTGTATGAACAAGGTGCCATTCTTAGGACATATTATCTCGGGTGAAGGACTGTCTGTGGACCCAGAGAAGGTCACTGCTATAGAAACCTGGCCTACCCCTACCTCTGTTGCAGAAGTGAGAAGTTTTCTTGGACTTGCTGGGTATTACCGGCGGTTCGTAGAAAAAATTTTAAGGATAGCAGAGCCGATGACTAAGCTGACACGGAAGGATCAGGAGTTCATATGGACGGAAGAATGCCAGAATGCCTTTGAAGAATTGAAGAGGCGTCTAACAACAGCACCAGTCTTGACTCTTCCCTCAGGGTCAGGAGGTTTTGTTGTTTATAGTGATGCGTCCGGTAGTGGACTAGGTTGTGTCTTGATGCAACATGGCAAGGTTATCGCTTATGCATCGAGGTAGCTGAAGGTCCACGAGAAGAACTATCCAACACACGACCTGGAGCTAGCTGCAGTGATTTTTGCATTGAATATCTGGAGGCATTATCTGTATGGAGAGAAGGTCGAAATATTCACTGATCATAAGAGCTTGAAGTATGTTTATACTCAGAAGGAGCTCAACATGAGGCAAAGGCGTTGGCTTGAGTTGATGGTGGACTTTGACATAGATCTACAGTACCACCCGGGAAAAGCAAATATTGTAGCCGACGCCCTCAACAGAAAACCCTCGGCTTATTTCTTAACGAAGCAGCCTCAGTTATTATAAGACTTGCAAGATCTTCAGATAGAGGTCGTTTTACCTGGACAAAATGGTTTGCTGGCTAACCTCGAAGTTAAGTCATCGCTGGTTGAGAGAATCAAAGAAACTTTGCCTAATTATGCCAGGTTCTGAAGGCTGAAAGAGAGAACCGAAGCAGGCCTGCAAACGGGACTTCGAATCCACGAGGACGGGACACTAAGGTGCAGAAATCGCCTATATGTCCCAAATGGAGAATTAAGGCAGGAGTTGATGACGGAAGCACATAGCTCCATATACTCTGTTCATCCAGGAGGAACCAAGATGTACCGGGACTTAAGACAATATTACTGGTGACATGGAATGAAAAGGGAGATTGTCCGATTTGTGGTAAAATGTTTAGTCTGCCAGCAGGTGAAGGCCGAGCACCAAAGGACTGCAGGTATGTTGCAGCCACTTCCCATACCTGAATGGAAGTGGGAGCATATTACCATGGACTTCGTCACTGGATTTCCAAGAAGCCCTAGTGGAAAGGATGCGATATGGGTCATCGTGGATCGGCTCACTAAGTCGGCTCACTTCTTGCCATTCAGAGTCGGACAATCCACGGAAGTACTAGCCGACATGTATATGCGACAGATCGTAAAATTACATGGAGTGCCGGTTAGTATTGTATCAGATCGAGACTCGAGATTTACATCTCACTTCTGGCGAAGCATGCAAGAGAGTCTCGGCACCAGGCTCAAATTCAGTACTGCCTATCATCCCCAGAAAGATGGCCAATCAGAGCGCACAATTCAGATCTTGGAAGATATGCTGCGATCATGTATACTGGACTTCGGAGGATCTTGGGAAGATCATCTGCACTTAGTGGAGTTCTTCTACAACAACAGCTATCAGGCAAGCATTCAGATGGCACCTTTCGAGGCATTGTACGGAAGGAAGTGCAGATCGTCGATATGCTGGAGTGACGTTGGCGAACGTCAATTACTGGGTCCAGAGTTGGTAACGGAGATAGTGGAGAAAGTAAGGCAGATTCAGAATCATCTCCGTGCAGCTCAGGATAGACAGAAGCATTGGGCCGATGCGCACAGACGTCCCCTGGAGTTCAAGGAAGGAGAGCATGTATTTTTGAGGATCTCGCCCACTAGAGGTACTATCAGATTCGGCAGCAGAGGCAAGTTAAGCCCAAGGTATATTGGGCCATTTGATATCTTAGAGCGCATTGGTGAGGTGGCTTATCGTCTTGCATTACCTCCATCCTTAGAGGGAGTGCATGATGTATTCCACGTCTCATAGCTGAGGCATACGTGACTGACCCAAGCCATATAGTTGATCATTCTGAGATTTCGGTAGGACCTAGCCTGAGATATGAGGAACAACCAGTGGGTATACTCGACACCAGTGAGAAGACACTGCGAGGACAGACAATCAGACTGGTTCGGGTAGCTTGGAAACAACACTCTCCTGACGAATCGACCTGGGAACGAGAGGATATTATGCGCCAGCGTTATCCACACTTATTTGCAGATGCAGGTAAAACCTAAGCATTCTTTAATTCTGTAAATTCGTGCATTTATAGTTTACCCTTCGATAGCGAGGACGCAATCCTCTTAAGGGGGGTAGATTGTAATCACACTAAAATTTTTATATTTTTAAAATTAATTTTTGGGAATTTTCTGCAATTTTTCAGGAATTTATATAGGTCCTGTGGTAATTTTAAAATTTTTAATTGCTAATAACTAATATTAAAATATAATAAAAATATAATTTTATGGTGTAAAATAGAAAACTGGACTTAGGGTAATTTTTTTGGATTTTATTGGACCTCAGACCTATTTTTAAATGCCTAAAAACTATTTAAGGTAATTAACTAATTAATTGTTTTTAGTTATTATTATTATTATTGTTTTTATTTTTTTTATTTTTTTTATTTATTTATTTTTGTTTGGGCCCGGCCCGGCCTAGTGGGCCAAGCCCAGCAGCCCAGCCCAGCACCCTAGCGGGTCGGGCGGGTCGGCCACACCCGCACCCGAACCCGACCCGGGTCCTCACCCGCACCCCACGACCAGCCCCCCCACTCGCCCGATCCCTCCGCCGCCCGCCGCGAATTTCGGCCGCCACGACCGCCTCCCCCTCCGCTATCCCCGCCCACGTCGCCCCCGACCTCGGCCCCCTCTCCTCCGCGCCTCCCCCTATAAAACCCCTCTCCCCCGTTCTCCTCCTCCCTCATCCCCCTAGCCCTAGCCCTAGCTCCGGCCCCGGTCCCCTCCCCTAGCCGCTGCCCTCCGCTGGACCACCGCCTCCTGCGCCGACCTTCTCCCGCCGTGAGCCAACCCGAGCCCACAACCGGCCTCCCCCTTCTCCTTCCTCTCTCCTCCCAGTCGAACCGCTGCCCGAGCGGCCTCCGGCGACCCTCTGCCGGCGCCGCCTGCATCCCGAGCCCCCAGCGGTGCCTCGCCGACCGTCGGCCAGTCCCGCAGCCTCAACGGCCCTCAGCCATAGGCCGGACACGCTGCTGGACACGCGGACACAGTGTCCAGAACGCGTATCGGACACGAAAAACCCTAGTCTCGAAGGGCCTCGTTCAGGTGCTCGTATCTTGCACCCTGCATCTCCGATTTCGATTCTGTAAATTACAACGCGAAGCCTGTATGACCCTCTCGGTACCCGGATAAACTGCTCGGGGCATCGCGTCCTGTGGTGATCGCACACCGCGATCCAAAAACAGGAAAAACCAGACCCTGTTTTACCCCGGAACTGAGTACGCCCCGCCAAACGGGACGACTTGGTCGCGTACGGTCTTCATAGATACGTGCGCATCGTCGATACGGACGTGTGGGATTTCACAGAAGCTGATTCGGATATGCGTGCACACCGAAATCAGTACGTATCCGCGGACATCGCCCCGTATCCGACTTTTCTGCAATTTATCCTAACTTCGTGCACACACGTCGGATCGAGACGAAACTTGTGCCATCGGACTCGTAGCAATACGCTGGTCCTGTGGGTCAAGTTTGGTTCAATTCTGAGAACGTTGACAAAATCGCGTGTCGTGGGCCCCACAAGCCCCACTCGACGGACGATTTTGTGATCGGCTCATCGGAATTCAAATCTGAAAGTTCTGTTGGGTTTGTATCAGCATTCCTGACCTGTTGACACTAAGTTTGGTGAATTTTGAGACCGTTGACCCTGACACGTTTTTCGGTACAAAGCGGGCCCACCGGTGGACCCCGTTTTGGTCCGAAATTATCGTTTTTGCCTTTGTCTCCAAATTGGACTCAAGGACAGGCATTTCTAGCTATTTGACACCTTCTGAGCATGATGGTACTATTTATTTCAGCTTTCGGAGACATCTCTGGAAATTTTCCAAGAACAGGACCTAAGTGGAATTCAAACATCAGGCAAGTGCACCTTGCCAAACTTGCAGTCTTTATTTTCATAATTCCTGTAATAATACTTTGCTGGATATCTTGTGTAAATTCATATAAACTTGTTTAAACTGATTAACCTAGGAAACAGATGACGTACCTAGTGTTCGATCATAGTCGGGTGCCAACACCGTACGCGGTGTTGGGTTCGTCATTTAGAGATGGATTTACGATACCCTTTACTTTTGTACTTGACATATCAAGTACCCTACAACCCAGGACACTTGACACTATACATGGACAGAATCTTCCTGAGATATTCATGGTGATTCTGTATAGGATACAGGACTTGACAGAGATATTATAGTTATAGACAGTTTGACTTGTTGCATTAGTTATAATCCCGCTGACATGGACATGAGACGTTATGGTCATGGTTTGCGTGATTACATTGGGTGGGGAGAGACACACAGGATACAGGCTGTTCTATATATATATCTACTATTATTGTGAGGTTGTAGACTCTCCAGCAGAGCTAGACCCTTTACGTGTTATTACTGCTACCGGCTCCCCGACACAGAGCTTGTAGCGGTCTCAGCCTGAGTACTAGTGTTGCTCTCATTTGCATATCACATAGATGGTTACATAGTTTACCCTGCTGTTTTATTTAATTTAATTGCACTGCATTTATTTGGCTTATTTTATTTTGTGCCTTGCTATGTCCACTGAGGACCTGGAATGGATTATGTCCCCAGGTTTAGCTGAGGAGCAGTACCCTGAGATATACGGGACAGGAGCTGAGGCTATTGCTGGACTTGATACTGGAGCAGAACTGAACCCTGCAGACGAGGTGACTGCCGAAGACTTCTCCTGAGTACCTGATCCCGTACTCAGTATTTATTTATGTTTATCTCTTTTGTTCCTGGCCTATTGAGCCAGTGTATTCAGACATAAGTCGGATTGTTTCCCCGACTGACTTGTTGTTGCTACTTATTTCCATTTCATTATGCAGTTTATTTCTTTATCTTTATGGATGAGATTAGTGTGATTTGTTGTAGTAGACCTTCGTTACAGCTTAAGTACGCCCTGATGGCTCCATTAAATTGGGTTATCCATCGGTGCGTGCTGCTGGCCATTGCCACGTGTCCAGTCCCTCGATATTTTGGGACTGGGACGTGACACTTGATGTCCATAAGTTAGATGTCAAACTAACTCTACTCACACTTTGATAGCACATCCTTAACCTTTTCTTCTTTAATGCATACAAGTTCATGCAATCATTTTTCATAGTCATACGTGATACCTTTTCAAATTCAGGATTCAAAAGTTGGCAAAACAACACAAAGAATTCATGCTCCACCATCCTAAATGAATCATTGTAGCCAATAAATCTCTAACTTTCTCCTTATGAAAATTGTGAATAACTAATTTCCCAATCAAATCATAAGAAGGTGTACATTTGAAAAATCTTTGCCCAACACCTTTTATTTTGTTTTTGTTTACCAAGGTAAATATTGCACTTATTTAAGTCTCTTGAACGTGGTTGTGCATCCATCTATACTTGTACTAATATTTTTGAGCAATGAAGAGACTTAAAAAATAATTAAACAATACCATCCTAACCTGATTCTTCACCCTTTTTGAACTCAAACCAGACTGGTGATGTTCTTTTCCTCGTTTTGGTTCCAACTTTAGTAGCTTTTTCTGGCTTATCTTCCTGATCATCCACGCCAATCACAATTTCAATATCGTCACCGCTAATGGGATATTCTTGATGTTGTTGAGCATTATCAATCTGCTCCAAACCTACAAAAAAAATCACCAAAGAATAATTTAGTAGCGATTCATAGCAAAATAGAACCTTTAGCAACGCAGAGAACTTATATTGTTTGATACTAAAACAAAATTGGACATAATTGAGTAAAAACTTCATGAAATCCTTTTGAATTGGCCCAAACTTCTAACAATTTGTCAAAGTTGGGGATGATTATACATATATATATATATATATATATATATATATATATAGAAAAAGCAATTTATTTTGATTAAACAAGAGATTTTTGGTGTCATCCCTCTTATTCCAAATTACATATACATCACCCTTAATTTTAATAACTACTTTAATTCGTACATGTTGAGTAACAACATATTTGAAAGAAATTACACGGTGAAGTCCAACTTTTCGTATTACATAGTAATATAGATTAGTGAATACAGTAAAACTGATGATTATAACTTATTCTCAAAAAAAGAACAAACTATGATATACAGATATATGGTAGAAAAAAAAAAATCAATATCTAATTGAAATGCAATTCCATTTTATTAGATGGTCCCTTCAAAAATTAAGCACGATGACTCCTGCAGTAGGCAATTAACAAAGTTCCATAGTTTAAACCCTGCTGACCAAGAAAGCTTATATATTTTAAAGTTTTCACAGTTGAGTTTCTAAAGAGGATATCAAAACTAAAAGCAGAATAGGAACCTTAGGAAGATATTATTGTCCATTGGACTGTTCATGCCCAGGGTATTTTAAGTAGTATATTATGTATGATCTACATACAATCGAGCACTTAACTAAATGAGAATGCAGAACTTGCAACACCTTATAATTCAACCATCCTAGTTGATAAATGTGTTACCATTACAGTATTTTTTTTAATAAACAACAACACCACGATATAGAAAAAAAAAATTATTGACCAAAATTATGAATAAAATATACTTACTCGAAACTAGAGGTAGAGAAGCCATAGTGGACGATGAAGAATAAACAGAGAAGAGCCGATAGTGCTGGTGGATCAATATTCTAGCAAGAGTTAGGTTTTCTTGTGGTGAGTTTTTATATAGGTGATAAGAACTATCCAATAATTAGGGGTCACACATGTAAAATTAATTATGTCGTGCTAAATAATTAAGTCCAATTAAAGTTGTCAAATTAAAAAATAGACTTAAGGTTATAATTGTCATGAAGATAATGGGTAGATACCATAGAGATAATCTAATTTGATAATAGGCCAAATTTGAATTATATAAAACCTAGAATATATATATATATATATATATATATATATATATATATATATATAATCATTAGGGTTATGGTCCACATCTTGTACTGCCAATAAAAAGAGGGTTTTCTCTTTTCTCTTCTACATCTCCATCAATAGAAAGAGGGACAAAGAATTCATCTTTGTCATTAAGGATCGTATCGACTTGGAAGATCGAACCCTATAGAAGGACGTTCACTACAAGATCAATAAAGCTAAGCAATGGATTCAGGTACGCTTTCGCAATTTTTTATGTTCTTCATCTCATAAATCAATGAGTAAAATCTAACAATTGGTATCAGAGCCTCCTTGTTTGATTTATGAGGTCAAGGTTTCAGAATTAATTTTTGTTGTTGTTAAGGAACTCTAGATCGTTCGATCTAATTTAATTTAGGATTTCAATTTTTCGATTAAAATTTTATAATCTATCGAATATTTATATATGTTCCATGTAAAGAAACAACTTTGCATATGCTTGGATTCATTCAATTTGTCCCCCACTTTTTGGTAATGTTGGCGAACCATTATTGATTTGGCACTATTGTCATTAATTTTTAAACTTTGCTTTGTAGGATATATGCTCATGGTGTTGGCTGATGTTGTTCGTTATATCTCCGCATACAATTGTGTTGTTTGGCTTAACACACATGCGATCTATTTTTGCTTATAGCATTATAATTGCTTAGTCGCAAAAAAAAAAATATATATATATATATATATATATATATATATATATAATATTCTTTTTTGAAAACTTAACATCAAGCTTAAGACATAATACTACTATAGTAGTTGCATATCAGTAATATATCTATATATTAGCTATTCAATCTTTGCAAGAACTACTATGCAGCCATTGGAACCGTCTAATGATTGTATATAGTTGTACATCTAATACAAACTTGGAATCAGAGAAGAGTAACGTACAATGCACCAACCTGAACAAGTACTGGACAATCACAGTTTTTAAGTTTTCTTCATGTGGTTTAACGTAAAGTCTCAATTGCAACTCATAAGTTTTTTTTGAAGTCCATTTTGTCCTTTGAAGACCTCCAGATTAACAGTATATTGAGTTGTCAATTTCATTAAGGTGATCTATTTTTATTTATTATTATTTGGTAATATTTGGTAAATGATATTCTTCTTCTAGCAACCATGCAACTAGGGAAAGGAACTTGTATATTTGGTAAGTGATATTTGGTAATACAGACATACGATTGTTGGCAAAATTTTGTTATTACTATAATTATATTATTTGAATTATAATCTTGTAAACATGTATGCACATAAAGATTTAGTCATGATTCAGTCAACATTCAAATTATTTGGTGCTTCTTTATAACTAGCAATAGTTGTCTAACATTCTAACTAGACCTATTGAAACAAGATGTCACCAAAATGACCTCTCTTTAATAGATAGTCTATGAGGGATGTCATATGTTTGTGTGTGTACATTCATGCGAGTATTAGCCGACCCAAAGGAAGTTAATACTTGGCCGAATTGCACATATACCTGTGGTGATAAATGTGTGACAATTATAAAATTTATATGTGAATAATAATCTGATATAAAGATAGGCTTATTATTTGACATGAGTTATTGTCAACGTTTGATAATTACACCAATAGTACCACTTACAATTAATATTACTATCCAAAGACTTGATATTAACGGTGTACTAGGTATCTTGAGATGGGATTCACCATTATTTGAATTTATTTTACTATTATTTATGGTTATTAATTATAGCATGTTTGTTTGTTTTGTTCTCTTTACTGCTAATGTTGCTGCAATATCTATAAATCTGAATTCAATTCCTATGCTTAATGAGACAAACTTTAAGGACTAGAAAGAGAATATTTATATTGTTCTTGGTTGCATGGATCTAGACCTTGCACTTATGATTGAACGTCCGCTACACTTCAAGAAGATAGTTCCTCTACTGACAAAGCAAACTTTGAGAAATAGGAACGCTCAAACCACATGAGTTTAATGATCATAAAGTGCAACATTCCAGAGGCATTCAGGGGTGCGGTATCTGATGAGGTTATCAATGCCAAATAATTCCTTGTTGAAATTGAGAAATGATTTGCAAAGAATGATAAGACAGAAACAAGCACACTTTTGTCGCACTTGATTACCATGAAGTATAAGGCAAATGTAACATAAGGGAGTACATCATGGAGATGTCTCATATTGCTTTAAACTTAAGGCACTTAAGCTCGACCTGTCGACTTGCTTGTGTATTTGGTATTACTCTCACTTCTTACACAGTACAACCAGTTTAAGGTTAGTTACAACTGCCAAAAGGAAAATAGACTCTAAATGAGCTTATTTCGTATTGTGTACAAGAAGAAAAGAGAATGAAGCAAGATAAGACTGCAAAGTGCTAATTTGGCTACTACCCCTGAAGACAAGTATAAAGGCACTAAGAGAAAGAATACAGAAGCTACTAAGGGTCCAGTTCAAAAGAAACAACAAACTAAAGCTAAGGTTTATTTCTTTTGTGACAAGCCAGGACACGTAAAGAAGGATTATACAAAGTACCACGCATGGTGTGTAAAGAAAGGTATATTTCTTAATTTGGTCTATTCTGATATTAATTTAGCTTCATTCAAGAAACACATGGTGATTATATTTTGGTGCAACTACTCACATCAATGTTTCTATGCAGGATTGTTTGAGCTACCAAAAGCCAATTGATGGTGAAAGACATATCTATGTGAGTGACGGCAAGTCGGTAGAAATAGAAGCAATATAATATTTTAATTTATTATTAGGAACTGATTATTATTAGATTTGATAGACATTTATTATTATTTATTATTGTACCATTTTTTAGACGAAATTTAGTTTTAATTTCTTTATTAGACAAATTTAGTTATTATTGTTTACTTGGAAATAATAAAGTTTGATCTATTTCTTTAAATTCAAATATTTTTGGTAATGGCTCCCTTAATGTTTATGATAACCTATATTCGCTTATTGTATCTTGTAAAGAAATCTTGCATATAGAAACACGTAATATTATAATTTTTGGACGAGTGCAATTTTTGAGTATGTTGAGTTTGGAGAGAGAAATAAAGTCAGGGACATTGTCTTTCAGAGAAATCAATTTTGATCCTACTATCACTTTTGACGATGTACAAGTTTCTATACCAGTCATTGATCAAGAAGTGAATATGGAATCTCAACAAGACAATATTGAATTACCTCTACAAGTCGATATTGAGCTACCTCAATAAGACAACGTAGAGGCACCCCCATTCAAGATGAGATAATTGTTCGTGAGGAACAAACTCAACAACCTCAAGAACCAGTGCCATTAAGACGGTCCATCAGAGAAAGAAGAATGCAATTTCGAATATTTTTCATATATCTCCAGGAACATAAGTTTCATAACCCGCACCCGAATATTCGGGCACGAGTACGTGGGTACGCCCAGCCTACACCGCGGCATCGGCGGTAGAAAGATGTCTAGGTCAATTCTAACTAACTAACAACTCAACAATATAAATATGGTACCTGTCAATCATCTCAACTCTAAATGGAGAAACAATATGGTATCTCACAAATGTAACTAAACTCAATCATAATGCAAACTAAGGAAGATAGAATATGAATGGAATAACGAAGAAAAGAATCAAGATACAATCCACAAGTCTAAAATAATATGCATGCCATGAATCTAAAAAAAGTAGTCTAATACAAGTCCACCAAAATATAAACTAAACCACCTTAGGCTCTGCAACTAAGTCTTCCTAATCTACAGGAGTATCCTCTAAAGGTATATCATCCTGCGGCTCATAGAATATAGGACACTGATCTATGAGCCAATCATCTGAAAAAATATATCCAGTCAGGATTGGAGCGAAGTACATACCTATGAAAGCAGTTTCAATTACATAATCGAGCATATAAAACAGATAATAGAAAAAAATATAAGATAACTAAACATATGAATGAATGGACTAGGGTGAGCAGGTAATGTACTGGAATGAAGAACAACAATATGAATATCTGCAATATAGATGAATAAGTGAAATCTAACTAATGTGCCTCAGAATACAAGTTTATTATGTGATCGGTTTAGGTTGAACACGAACAATAAGGTAACTCGATTACAAGTGTGATATATAATCGACATGTACACGAATAACACTAGAGCTTTGATCACATAATCAACTCCTACTCCTCCATCCCCAACTAATACAAATTGATCCAATCACGACACATTACGCACACGAATATGGGCATACTGAACATGAGCAGTGTGTGTACACGAATAAGCATACTGAACACAAGCAGCATATGAACACAAAATATAAATAATCAATACTTAATACACACGATAAAATACATGTGTAGATTACCCGCTGAACATGGTAGGGGATAACATCTCCTGACGGGATCCATGTAGTACCAGTCTGTGAAACCATTGTGTCAGAATTAAGTATACAGTTCTAGAACATGAGATATATACACTATTATAAATTGAAAACTAACAAAGAAATATACTCACCTGAGGTACCGAGCAAGGTGTGTCTCTCGATGTCCAAGCTGGTGTCACACAGACCTATATACGGTATGTTGCATCAATACAAGGTTCTGAAATAAAAATAAATTAAACTATTACAATTCTAGGTCATAAAGCAATTTCTAAGTCAAAATAATCAAACTAGGTCAACTCTAGGTCAATCTAGTCAAACTTGGTCAAACTAGTTATGTCTAGGTTGTATGAGTCTAACTCTAGGGTATTAGGTCAATACACTATGAAACTATGTCACACTAGCTAATCTAAGATACAACCAAAATACTGTATCATAGGATACGCAAGTTTTTAGATATGAAAATAGTAATATATATATATATATATATATATATATATATATATATATATATATATATATATATATATATATATATATATATATACACGTTAATACATATAGTAATCTTAGCTAACTAATGTAAAGGGGACCTTGGCTTTGAACCAAAGCGTATCTCACTATCTACACACCACACCCATCTCGATACTCAAACTCAATATCTTGAGTATCGACTAATTACCTTGACATTACCTTGGTATCCCAAGGTAATTCAAATCCTAGTGTATAACTAACAACAAAATACTAAACTATATGCTAACTTATAGCTAAACTATTACATACTACTAATTACCTTACATACTACACTTATATACATATATACATATCTACAATACTAACTTACCATTAATACATATCTATACATAGATATAATACTACATACTAACATATCAATACTAATCTAACAAGTACATATATATCTATCTAACTACTTAAACTAACAAGTATATATAACTAACTATTACTAAACTACTAGCTATATCTACTAACTACACTAATAATAAAGTACTAACCATCTTAACTAACTAGCTAAACACCTTAACAGCTAAACTAACTGAACTCACTGATAACTACAAGCTAAACTACTAAACTAGCTGCTAACCCATACCTACCTGAAGATGCTGAAACCTGAATGCTCTGCTTGCTGATACACTGTGATGTTGGTGATGCACTCTTGCTGTGTAGCTGTTACTGCCCTCTGTTTGCTATATGCTGTTGTTCTTTAGTCCTGCATACTGATACACTGTGCTCGGTGTATTGATGTGGTTGCTACTATTGCAGTCTCTCAGCTTCCTGAACTGCACAGTTGTATGCTCGAGCTGCTCATTACCTGGCTTGCTGCAGTCCATGCCTTGGCTCTTGCTGTAGATAAGTTGTTATGCTTCTTAGTGCATTGATGCACTTACTGCACAGTGTTCATTGTAGAGGTAGATGTTGCACCTTGCTGCATGCAGTGCTGCTGCAGGGCACTCTTCTTGTTGTTGCTGCTAAAGTAGTTGGCGTCTATGCTGATGTACATTTCTCAGTAGCTCTCTGCAGTTAAAGCTTCTTGCTGATGAAATGCTCACTGTCCATGCTCTCTGCTGCACCTTGCTCTTCAATTAATATATGTTGTTCTGAATTAGTGCCCGACCCCTTCTCAATACTGCTCACTCACTCACACACACATACAACTATATGCGCACACAAACCTATATACATATAGATACTTACCTATATAGATATCAACATCTATGTATACACTCACCTCTATACAAATATAGATATACCCTCACACACATATATATATATATACAACCAAATACATATATATGTATATATAAACATACACATATACATATAGATATCTACATATACATATATAAGCACATATACATATATCACTATATCTATACATATATACATATAGCCACTTATACATATCTATACAATATAGATACATACACACACACACACACACACACACACATACACACACACACACACACACACACACACACATATATATATATATATATATATATATATATATATATATATATATATATATATATATATATATATATATCATATCTAAAAGATATACAAGTCAATGAATTGAGGAATGCAATACAACAAACACGTAGAGTGCACCACACCCGTATCACACTCATTCTATGATACGCTTGCGATACGGCTCCACCACACAACCAAACGTATTCCGAAAGATACGGACAAGTCTAAAATACTAATTATGAATAATACGAATAATTAAATACTCAACTACGTGTCCGTGTTAAAATGTGACATGCACAAACCCCCGTGTCGGAGGAAAAACCCCCAAATCAATCTGTATCAATAAATTAATGGGACACGGCCTACACGTATCCAATTATGGATATGATACTAGTCACACACAAGCAAATACATCAATTTAGTCTAATTAACCAATTGGCAAACACAAAATGTGTCAATCTCGAAATTCTTCCAAAATTGACACAAAATACCACATAACTTCCTCCATAGGCCTCATATGAACCCAATTCCTATTCCTATGGGTAGCCTTAGCATGTGGGATAGTTTCTTATGGTTAAATTATAGATTTATGACCTAATTAAACAGGAAAAATTGAATTACACCTATTGGAAGATGGATTCCCAATGAAAAACTCAATTTAAGTTAAAGTAGCATTTTTCTTGTAGATCTTGGCCCCTCCTTGTAGATCATTGCTTCCTCCTTGTAGATCCTTATTGTAGCAGCCTCCAATAAAGAATAGGGAAGAAATTGAAAAGAAATTTGAGTATGAATTGGTGTGGGAATGGTAAATTTGGAAGAGAAAAAATTCTATATCTAGATTTAATATCAAAATGAGAAGAGAGAGACTCTCTCTCCTCCCTATAGGTGACCGGCCCTTGCCCCTCCTCCAAGCAATTATGAAATATCTAAAACACCCTTTGGGGCCTCTCATGAAGAAATTAATTAAGGAGGAAAGGTTCTAGTCTAATGATTTCACTAATTAATTCATCCTCCCTAATGAATGGGCCTAAAATTGGGCTCAAACTAAACTAGAATTAAATGTTGGGTCCATGGTTATAATCTAAACTAGTTAGGCCCACTACACAAGTCCAAAAATAAATCTAACATCTACAATAAAAAATAATACAATAATTAATATTTACAACATACACAATATTTAATATAATACTCCTAAAATAAAAATACCTATGCCAATTACCAAACTACCCTTAATTGAAAATATGAGAGTGACAGTAAGGAAGACTGTGGAATACCGGAAGATGATTCAATCAACTTTCGCCAGGCCATGGAAAGTGTCAACTCTCAAAAGTGGATTAAGGTAATGAATGATGAGTACATGTCTAAGCAAGATAATAAAGTTTGGAAACTTATCCCATTTTTAAAAAGGTTCGAAGCCCATTGGTTGCAAATGGATATTAAAACCAAGAAGGATTTGAAGGATAATATGGAGATATATAAAGCACGTCTTGTAGTTAGAGGCTTTACTCAAAAGTAAGGGATTGATTTTAAAGAGACTTTCTCTTCGGTTTCTTCGAAAGATTCTTTTAGAACAAATATGGCACTTGTTGTACATTTTGATCTTGAGTTACATCAAATGGATGTCAAAATGATATTTTTTAATGGTAACATTGATGAAACAATTTGTTTGGTGTAGCCAGAAAACCTTGTGCCGGAAGACCCAAAGAATCTGGTTTACCAACTGACAAAATCCATTTATGTACTCAAGCAAGCTCTTGTCAATGGTAGTACAAATTTTACCAAGTGGTTATCTCGTTTGGTTTTGAGATAAACACTGTTGAAGATTGTATGTATCAAAAGTTCAGTGGGAGTAAATATTTTTTTAAGATTTTGTATAAAGTACGTAATGCAAACCAGGTGACACCTATCGCTAAAGGAGACAAATTTAGTCTCAATCAGTGACCTAAGAATAGCCTTAAAACTAAAGAAATATAATAGATTCCATGTTCATTATTTGTAGGGAGTTTAATGTATGTTTAAGTATGTACGTATCCAGATATTGTGTATATAGTTGGGATGTTAGGCGGATATTTAAGCAACTCTGGTATGGATTATTGGAAGGCAGTCAATCGGGTTAATAAAGTAATATAAAGAGAACAAAGGATTACATGCTCTTTATAGGAGATCAGATAATTTGGAGATCATAAGGTATTCTCACTCTGATTTTGATGGATGCTAAGATAGCAGGAAATCCACAACAGGTTATGTTTACATGTTGGCTGGTGAAGATATATCTTGGAAGAGTGTCAAATAGACACTTGTAACATCTTCCATATGGCAGTAGAGTTTATAGCATGATATGAAGCATCCAATCAAAAAATATGGTTGCAAAATTTTATCACATGGCTGTATTTATAGGAGGGTGTTAAAAGACCACTCAAATTATAGTCTGACAATAAATCATCAATAACTTATTCCAATAACAACAGGAGCTCATATAAGTCAAAGTATATTGACATAAAGTCCCTACTTGTGAAGGAAATAATTCAGAATGGTCAAGTGTCCATATAACACATTGGGACAAGCTACATATTAGTGGATACCCTCACAAATGTGTTACTACCTAAGGTCTTTCATGAGCATACTGCCCATGTGGCTGTTATCTTATTTGAGGATATGACAATATAGTGGGAGTTTGTGTTTTATGTATTTTGGTGCTATATATTTAGATTTGGACACATTTATGTATTTAAGTATTTTGGATTTTTTTGATCAGATATATGTACAATTCAGTTTATTATGTTTTTATTATGTTAAAGTATTGATCTCACTAAAGTATAGGAGGACTAGTTGGAAATAGACGTGTTGATCACATTGCATATAATTTTTATGCTACACATCCATGATTGATATATGTCGTTTAGCTATATTTGTATATGTGACCATTTATGGTTTAATTGTGTTAATGTGACGAAGGCCGCTTTAATCCTATATTGATATGTTTAATAGATGAGATTGTCCGGTTATACCCTAAGGTTAAGATAACAATTTTTAAGCTCATAAAGTTAACACATTTGTAATGTTACATATGTGACCCAATGAAAGATTGTTAAAATTATCCAAAAAATAGGGACCACACATGTAAAACTAATTGTGTTGTGCTATCTAAATAGTTAAGCCAAATTAAAGTGGTCTAATTGGAAAATAGACTTAAGGGTATAATTGTCATGGAGATAATGTGTACATACCATAGAGATAATTTTAATTTGATGAGGGGCCAAATTAGAATTATGTAAAACCTAAAATATGTGTGTGTGTGTGTCTATATATATATATATATATATATATATATATATATATATATATATATATATATATATATATATATATATATATATATATATATATATATATATATATATATATATATATATATATTAGGGTTATGGTCCCTAACTTGTACGGCCAATAAAGAGAGAGTTTTATCTTTTCTCTTCTGGATCCCTATCAACAGAAAGAGGGATAAAGAATTCATCTTTGTCATTAAGAGTCATATCAAGTTAGAAGATCGAAGCCCATAAAAAGATGTTCACTATAAGATCCATCAAGCTAATCAATAGATTTAGGTACAATTCTATAATTTTTATGTTATTTATCTCATGAATCAACAAGTAAAATCTAACATAATATAGATGGAAGAATATATTATTCTCCGTGATTTTGGCTAATTTAATGAGAAATTATAGGAGAGGAAGGATCTGAAATCTGAATCGGCGGAAGAAAATTGCAGTGGTTTGGGTTAAAGGGGGTTGGAATTGGGAAGAATAATGGAGAATAATGAATATACGAAGAACTGTCCAGTGGAAGAGCCAAAATTTTGGGGTGGTGAGTAATGAGTATGGGTCATGAGTAATGAGTATGGAGACATAGAGAAATAGAGAATAAAAATAAATTTAGGTGCAGTGGATGAGAAATGGATGTTGGTGATTTTGTCTTTGGACTAGTAAAGATAGACCCACATTGGCTACACCACCAAGTGGATATTTCAATATAATGCTTTGCTTGTGTTGAGGTATGCACATAGGGTATGATGGGGCAAATGGGTGTCATATGGGGGTATTTTTCTAAAGAAAAAAGGATTAACTCCTCAATGAAAGCATTTATGGTTTTTGTCATTCTCTTGAAAAACAATTCTTAGGAGCTAAGCCCCAAAGGGGCTTAGCGACTCGGACTCGGGATTAAGGGAGCAAAGTAACACTTTGTTGGCGCACTTTGCACGTAAGCATCTATAAACACCCAGATTTTTAGAATTTTAATTATGAATTATCGAGATTTTTCTGTAATTTTTTATTAATTATAATAAATGTCCTTCAGAGATTAATATTTTTGTGTATTAAATTAAGTATTAAAATATTATAAAAATTATATTTTGAGTGTATAATTAATAATATAATTTTGTGTAATTTTTCTAGAATTTATTGGGCTCAAAAACTATTTTTATAGCTAAAAAGTATTTTTTTAGATAAACCAGACCGAACCAGACTTGAACCAAACCAAACCAAAATAAACCCAACCGAACCAACCAACCACTATTGGATCCTACCTGACCCGACCTGACCCAACCTGCTAACCCGCTAACCCACTCTCCCCACAGCAACCGCACGACCCCCCTCGTTGCCTTACGAAATCCCCATTCCTCCATACTTATACACCATCTACCACCCCCTGTATCTCTCCAACCTCCAGACGACCTTGGACGGCCATTATCGACCGCTGTACGCCGCCACACACCACAGACGAACACCGCCGCAGCCCCGCCCCATTTCACGAGCAGCAGCCAAGTAGCGAGGTATGCCTCTTCCCACTCACGTATCTCCCTGCATATTGATCCAAATGTCGTTCTGTCAAATCCTATATGAAGACCACATGACCCTCTCGGACCATGAATAATTAGTTCGGGGTATCGTGTCCTGTGTCGGTCGTAAATCGCGACACAAAATAGAAAAAATAACATATTTTGTAGTTCAGAAAATATCCTGAAGCCCCCATGTTCATGGCCAATTTAATCCCAACCTAGTTAATAATTCTAAATTCTATTTGAACAGTAAATTAGACAACATAACCGAGATTAAAACTCTATAATTAGTTTATTTTAATTTGCTGTAAGTTGTGTTTTATTTGCGGGTAAAGTTGACCAAAAGCTTAGTTTTTAAAATCTAAAATTTTCCGAAACTGGGTGCGTTCCGCTAAACGAGGCAACTTCATCATGTGTGAATTGTATCAAAAGGCGCGTATCATCAATATGGACGTGTAAAATTTCACAGAAGTTGATTTGGATATGCGTGCACACCGAAATTAATGCGTATCCGTCAAAAAGTCCCGTATTGGCCCATTCTGACACTCGCTGTAACTTCGTGTGTACTTGTCATTTCACAACGAAACTTATGCCATCAGATTCGCAGTATTACGCTGGTCCTGTGACCCAAGTTTGGTTCGATTCTGAGAACGTTGATAAAACATTATTTTGTGGGCCCCACGGTTTCACATAACGAGCATTTTGTGATCGGCTCATCGAAATCCACTTATGGACATTCCGTTAAGTTCATATCATCATTCTGGACTCGTAGACACTAAGTTTGGCAAATTTGGAAAACTTTGTCTCTGGCATATTTTTTGGTGTGAAGTGGGCCACATGTGAACCACGCTTTAACCAGAAACTGTCAATTCTGTCCCTGTATCTAAATTGGACTTATGGTAGTCAATCCTAGCTATTTTATGTATTCTGAGAGCGATGGTAATGTTTGTTTCAGCATCCGGAGGTGTATCTGAAGATTTTACTATTACAGGAGCAACTGAAGGAGTTCAGAACCCAGACAAGTGTACCTTGCCAAACTTGCAGTAATTGTTTTAATATTATTTGCTTAATTTATTTTTGTGATGTATCTGCTCAACCTAGGACCGTGAGACATTGCTTAACGTTCGAATAATATTTGGGTGTTGACTCCGTACGCGGAGTCGTGTAACGTCACTTAGAGAGTTGATAACCCGATCCTATATTTTCGTGCTTGCTTACCAAGTACGTCATACCATAGGATACTTGACACTTTTCATGGGGCAAAATCTTTTCTGAGTTATTCATGGTGATTCTGTATATGCTTACAAGATTCGTGACATAGTCTTGCATATATACATAGATATTATTATGACTCGCTGTACTAGCTAGAGGTTATGCTCTTGCGTGTTATAGACATGAGACGTCGTGGACATGAGATGTGTGATTATATTGCGTGGGAAGAGACACACAAGCTACAGGCTGATTACATATATATATTTATTATTGTGGTGCTTTAGCCTCTATATCAGAGCTAGGCCCATTACGTGATATTACTGCTACCGGCTCCCCGACACAAAGCTTGTAGTGGTCTCAGCCTGAGTACTAGTGATGCTTCCATTTGCATATCACATAGCTGGTTACATAGCTTACCCAGTTGATATGTTTTTATATACTGTATTTTATTTGGCTTGAGTTATTCTTGTACCTTACTATGTCCCCTGAGGACCTGGATCCGGATTATGTCCCCAGGTATAGCAGAGGAGATTTACCCTGAGGTATACGGGATAGGAGCTGACACTGGAGCAGTACCAATACCAGAGGATGAGGTGATGCCAGAGGATTTTTTCTGAGTATTTTGTTATATGCTCAGTTATTTCTGTTTCTAGTTTCTCTATTTCTTGTCTCTTGGATTACTGTACTAAACTTATTATCGAGTTGTTTCCCGAGACACTTTGTATTGAGACTTGTGTTGGATTGTATTTCTTTTTGATTAGTCTGACATTTTAAATTATGTTTACCTTCTATGGATGAGATTAGAATTAGAATGTGACATGTATCATAGACCATTATATTTGTTTTACAGCTTAAGTACACCCTAATGGGTCCATTAAATTGGGTTTACCCATTGGAGTGTGCTGCTGGCTATTGCCACGTGGCTAGTCCCTCGGTATTTGGGACTGGGGCATGACATAGTTTTTATGGTGGCCCATACAGGTCACCACTATATTGCTTTGGTTTCAACTAAGGAATTGAGCAAGCCTTCGATTAGGATAGGATAAGTTATAAGATCTTATCCACTTGTTGATCTGTTCTTGACCTCTATATCAGATTCGAATTAATTTTTTGATTTGTATCCTGTCTTGATTCCTCTGTACAATTCTCGTAGTTTACTTTTAATGCAGAGTAATAGACTCACAAGCCGGCGATGAGACTCCCATAGGTACACCACAAGGTGCTGTGGTCACCTATAACGATGGAGTAACACCAGTAGGTGGAGGTCAATCAGCTCAACAAAGCAGTCAAGCAGGCCAGCATACCTCAAGATTCTGGCGAGACGATCTTCTACCACCGCCGCAGTTTACTCCACCAATGCCCGTTTTTCCACTAAGACAGGCTATGGACGAACAGTAGATGTTTCAAATATTCTATGCAATGATGCAAGCCCAACAGCAGGTTCAACAAGAGGCTCAGCTTCATGAGGCAGAGAACTTGAGGAACAGCCTAGTAATCGCACTGGAGCGGGCGAACCCACCAGCTAGACGACCATCGACGGGATCTATCACTGATTTTTGCCAGCTGAAGCCCTGTATTTTTTTTGGCAAGGAGGAGCCCACAGAAGTTCATGAGTGGCTCATAAACACTCAGCACCAGTTGGAAGCAGCTGAGATTCCGAGGGAGAAATAGATGACTGCCATCAGGATACAGCTGACGGGCAATGCACATTATTGGTGGCTATCTGAGGAGAGACAGCTCGGACCGGACCGAGTCACTTGAGAGGAGTTCTCTAGACTCTTCCAGGAGATATATATTCCAGCTAATTCCATAGCAGAAGTTAGAGATAAGTTTAACCGCCTCATTCAAGGCAACATAACAGTAGAAGAGTACAATCCAGAGTTCATCCATTTGGGTCGCTTTGCCCCTACTTTGATTCCGATAGAAGAGGAGAAGGCAGAGAAGTTCTTTGACGGGCTTAGCTTTGAGCTACAGAGATTGATCGGATCCGTTGTACCTACTTCATACACGGACGTCCTTGATGCAGCACGAGATATGGAGCGCGTCACCAGGAGAGATTCCAGCCTAAAGCGGCCATTCACATCAGCATCAGCCAAAGCACCACAAGGGAAGTCTGCAAAGCGACACCAGAGGAATCCACCACAGAGAGTAGCACCAAGGGCCACATCCCTTCCTACTTGTCACTACTGTGACAATGTAAGCCATATTAAGAGGGAGTGCATATGCAAGTTGGGACTATACTTGATTTGCAGATCCAACCAACATCCAGCCAAGGACTACCCTGAGCGTCTAGAGGGAGCACCAATGGTAGATCGACCAGCTTTACCAGCACCGAGGCTAGCTTATCCAGCATTGGGAGGACCACAGACGAGAGTTGGAGGAGTCAGACCACCAGCTCTATGAGGGTATCAGCCGAGGCTACCTTTGGCGCAACAGGCAGCACTATTCCAGCAGGCTCGACAGCAGAGAGGACCAGCTCAGGGACGAGGATAGGCATTTGCATTAGCTATTGAAGTGAAAGCTACTGTAGGAGAGGTCATAGCAGGTACTATATTAGTAGCTTCATTACCTATTATAGCTTTATTCGATTCTGGAGCATCGCATTCATTCATAGCTGCTAGCTTCGTAGCCACACATAGAGTAGCTACCGCACCCCTTCCGTAGACTAAGAGAATTCTTACGGGAGGTAGAATTGTCCCAATTAGTGATATTTGTAGATCTTGTTCGATAGTAGTCTGTGGGAGAGAGATGACAGCTCAATTCTTGATCTTTTTCATGCTGGATTATGATGTTGTACTTGGTATGGACTGGATGAGTCAGTACCATGTGACTCTAGATTGCCGTCTTTGACGGGTTATATTTAGACCGCCTGGACATCCAGAGTTTGAGTTTCTTCGGAAAGCCATAGATCAAGGTGTTCAGTCTACACTTAGGGTACTCTCTGCAGAAGGGAGTCCGAGTACCCAAAGGTTGTATCAGAGTTTGTGGATGTATTTTCCGATGATCTTCCAAGCTTACCACCTGATCGGAAAATAGAATTCACAATAGACTTGACTCCAGGAGCGGAGCCTATCACTTCATTAGTGTACCGGCTAGCACCTAAGGAGTTGGTGGAATTGAAGGAGCAAGTTGATGATCTTCTGGAGAAGGGTTTTATTCGGCCCAGTATTTTACTATGGGGAGCACCCATACTACTTGTGCCGAAGAAGGATGGGACGGTACGCTTGTGTGTTGACTACAGGGCACTGAACGCTGTAACCATCAAGAACCGGTATCCCTTGCCATGCATTGACGTTCTATTCTATTAGTTGAGTGGTGCTAGTGTATTCTCAAAGATCGATCTTAGATCCGGTTATCACCGGATTAGAGTGCGTAAAGAGGATATACCGAAAACAGCCTTCAGGACCAAGTATGGACACTATGAGTTCTTAGTTATGCCGTTTGGTTTAACCAACACGCCAGCTGTGTTCATGAGTTTGATGAACGAAGTTTTTCATCGGTACTTGGACAAGTTCGTGGTTGTGTTTATTGATGACATCTTGATATATTCCAAGAGCCACGAAGAGCACTAGGAGCATCTGAGAATCGTGCTAGAGACGCTGAGATAGGAGAAGCTGTATACCAAACTCAATAAATGTGAGCTTTGTATAGATAGGGTGCCTTTCCTGGGATATATCATCTCGGGAGAAGGACTTTCAGTAGATCCGAAAAAGGTTGCTGCAATAGAAACTTGGCCTACACCTACGTCAGTTGCGGAAGTAAAAAGTTTTCTCGGACTTACTGGATACTATCGGAGGTTCATAGAGAATTTCTCATGGATTGTGGAGCCTATGATGCGGTTGACGCATAAGGACCAGGAGTTTGCATGGACGAAAGATTATTAGAAGGCCTTTGAGGAGTTAAAGAGGCGATTGACGACAGCACCGGTCTTGACTCTTCCTTCAGGATCGGGAGGCTTCGTTGTTTATAGCGATGCGTTAGGCAGTAGACTTGGATGTATTTTGATGCAACTAGCAAATTTATCACTTATGCATCGCGACAGCTGAAGGTTCATGAGAAGAACAACCCGACGCACGATCTTGAGCTAGCGGCAGTAATATTTGCATTAAAGATATGGAGGCACTATCTTTATGGAGAGAAGGTAGAAATCTTTACTGATCACAAGAGTCTGAAGTATGTCTATACTCAGAAAGAGCTCAATATGAGACAGAGACGTTGGTTGGAGTTGATGGTCAATTTTGATTGCAGTACCATCCGGGCAAGGCGAATGTTGTAGCATACGCACTCAGCAGGAAGCCCACAACTTATTTCTTGACGATGCAGCCCCAGCTATTAGAGGATCTACAGGAGCTCAAGATAGAGGTTATTTTGCCAAGATATAGTGGATTGTTGGCGAATTTTGAAGTTAAGTCATCACTAGTGGAGAGGATTAAGGCGGCATTGCCCACAGATGCTAGGTTCCGGAGACTTAAAGAGAGGACGGAAGCCGGCATGCAGACGGGACTTCGAATCCATGAGGACGGGACATTAAGATACGAAAATCGCCTATATGTTTCGAATAGGGAGTTGAGACATGAGTTAATGTCTGAAGCACATAGCTCCATGTACTCTATTCATCCAGGAGGTACGAAGATGTACCGAGATTTGAGGCAGTACTATTGGTGGCATGGGATGAAGAGAGAGATTGCACGATTTATGGCAAAATGTTTGGTCTATCAGCAAGTTAAGGCCGAGCATCAGAGAACTGCTGGTATGTTACAGCCGCTTCCCATACCCGAATGGAAGTGGGAACATATCACTATGGATTTCGTTACAGGATTTACAAGAATCTCCAGTGGGAAGGATGCAGTCGGGGTTATTGTGGATTGACTCACTAAGTCAGAATATTTTTTGCCGTTCAGAGTTGCACAGTCCACGGAGTTGCTAGCTGACATGTATATACGACAGATCGTAAGATTACATTGAGTACCAGTTAGTATTGTGTCAGATCGTGACTCAAGATTCATATTCCATTTTTGGCAAAGCATGCAGGAGAGTCTTGGCACCCGACTCAAGTTCAGCACTGCTTACCATCCACAGACAGACGGTCAGTCGGAGCGCACGATTCAGATCCTGGAGGATATGCTGAGGTCATGTATGTTAGACTTCGAAGGGTCTTGGGAAGACCATTTGCACTTGGTGGATTTCTCTTACAATAACAGCTACCAGGCGAGCATCCAGATGGCACCTTTCGAGGTGTTGTACGGCATGAAGTGTAGGTCACCGATATGTTGGAGTGTGTAAAACCCCTAATTCTAAAAAATCGTATTAATATTTTTAGTTAATTATTTAATTGATTTATAGTAAGTATGAGCTAATTAGAGAAAATAGAATTTATTTAATTTTTATTTTAGGTGTTTGTGCATTTAGAAGATTTTTGGAGCAATTATAAATTTTTCTTAATTTATTCCATGTAGGAGACACTGTGGACGACTAACAGATTAATTGTATGCACTATTATAAATTCTAGAATTTTTCTATGTATATATATGTAAATATATATATATATATATATATATATATATATATATATATATATATATATATATATATATATATATATATATATATAGTTTATTCTAAAAAGAATTAGAAAAGAAAAAGGAATAAGAAATGAAAAGGAAATTAGAAAGAAAAAGAAAGAAAGAAAAAGAAAAAAATGAAAAACTGATATCCCCAAAACCCATTAACTGCTAAGACCCTAACCCACTACTAAACCAACCCGCACCCGCTATTAAGGAAACCAGCAGTAGGTAGGACTCTCAGACCCGCGTGCAGCGTTCATCCAACCCTGCCGATCTCTCTATATATACGAAGACTAAAACCCTAACCCTAAATCTTCTTGTAAAACCCCTAATCCTAAAAACCGTATTAACCTTTTTAATTAATTAATAATTAAATTATAGTAATTATGAGCTAATTAGAGGAAATATAATTTATTTAATTTTTATTTTAGGTGTTTGTGTATTTAGGAGATTTATGGAGCCATTATAAATTTTTTCTAATTAATTCCATGTAGGAGACCCTTTGGATAGTTACTAGCTTAATGGTATGCACTAATATAAATTCTAGAATTTTTTATATGTATATATATATATATATATATATATATATATATATATATATATAGTTTAAATAAAAGAAAAAGAATAAAGAAAGAAAAAGAAAAAGAAAACAAAGAAAACAAATGAGTTAAAATAAGCCCAAACCCTAACTAAACCAACCTACCCGTTAGCCCAACCAAACCCGCGAGAACCCCAACCCGCTAATATGCAAAAGCAAGCAGCAGCTGCTGCGATTCAATAAACCCGCGGCAGCGTGAACTTAACCCCCCCCCCCCCCCCCGCTCTCTTTCTCTATATATACTTCTCATCTTTCCCAAAACCCTAACTCTAAACCTAACTTCCCATCTAAACCTAGCGACCGCCGCCGAGCCACCTGACCGCCGTCGCCTCCAGTCGCCTAGACTGCCGAGCAACCACCGTCGCGTGACGCGCACAACCACGACAGTTTTGAACAACAGCGTACCTGTGTTCACGCTCTATTTCCCGTCTCCTCGCTAGACCAAACTCGACCCCGTCTTCACCGGTATGTTCATGACTTACCCCCCTTCAACATTTGTATGATAGTTGACCTTGAACAGCGCGTAAACCTAGGCGAAAACAGCGACCAAGTTGGCAAAAAATAATAATTTTTGGGTATCGCAGAAAACTACGGTAACTACCTATGTTCACGGATTCGTATCTCCCACCACAGAGATCCAAATTCAGTTTTTCTTTTTGGTATGCGAAGACCACTTGACCTAGTTTATTTTTTGTTAAATACAATAATTTATTAATTGCTGTGTGTAGAATTAAATTAGATGGAAATCCCCAAAAACCTGCTTTTTCTTAAATTTTAGAAATTGTGATACGGAGCGCGCCCCGCCAAACGGGACCGTTCCGTCGTGTACCAAGTATAACAAAAGGTGCGCATAGTATACCCGGATGTGTGGATTTTTGCAGAAACTGATTTGAACGCGTGTGCGTGTCAGAATCAGCCCGTATCCGCAAAAAATCTCCCGTGTCGCAACTTTTGCAAAAGTCCTGCACATTTATTGCACGCTAGTCAGAATGCAGCAAAAATTATGCCACTGGACTCATGGTATCACGCTGGTCCTGTGACCCAATTTTTACGCAATTCTGAGACAGTTGACCAAGTCGCCAATTGGCGGGCCCCATGGTTGACTTTTTGGGCAAAATTGTGTTCGGCTCACCGGAATCCACATTTGGACATACCATTGAGTTCGTACTGACTTTTAGAGTTTGTTTGACCTATAATTTATCCTATTTAGCGACTGTTACCCTTGGCACACTTTTCGGTGCAAAGTGGGCCATACGTGGACCCCGCTTTGACCAGCCCAGTGTCCCCCTCTTTCCTCCGCCAAAATTACCGTTTTGCCCCTGTGTCTAAATTGGACGAAAGGGTAGTGATTTCTATCTATCTCGCTGATTTCGGAAACGTTGGTGATATCTATTTCAGCATCCGGAGATGTTTGTTCGGAGGCTTTGGTTTCTGATTCCGTGTCCTTGACATTTGGACGCTTACACCATACAGATTTCTTGCTAGACAAGTATACCTTGCCATTGTACTGTATTTATATTCCATATGATGCATGCATATTTTATTTCTGTTTATTTTAGTTCATATATTTTAACCGTTATATAAATTGCGCGTCCAAGGAAACTTGGGTGCAACGACGGTGTCGTCGTGTTCTGTTTTTATTTATGTATATGCATTGGACCTACTTTATGAGACCACCCCATTTTCATGAGGCATTTTATGTTTCATTGGCTATGACACTATTCTTACACGAGTGTGAGTCACATGTAGGACACGGACTTGCGTACTCGGCTGGCCACTGGTACGTATAGGTCGTGCGACGGATAGGGATAACTGTCGATAGAAACTTTGCATGCTAGTAGACCTGACAGTTATTAGAGGTATTATCGTGTAATGGATGTGAAATGCTTAGAGCATGGGTTGGAGAGAACAACATATAAGGCATTTGGGCTCCTTTGCACTTTTTCCCTTGTGTGCCCGGACGCTCCGTCGGAGCGACGGGTGGTGATGACCACTATATATTATATATAATCAGGCGGCCTCTGGCGTTCAAAAGACGACATGCTTTGTAGGCCCCTGGATCTCCAAGAGAACCATGCCAATCCCATTTTTAGCCAGATAGCCCACTTGGTGGAAAGTTGTCCTCAAACTACATTCACTTAGACGGTTAGGCGACCATTGGATGTTTACTTTTCAGTACTTTATTGGCATGTTATTATGTATCTTGTTACGTCCCTCTGAGGACCTGGTACCTTTCCAGATAAAGACGAGCAGGAGTATCCACAGGAGTATGGACCTGGACCTGACGCCACTTATCAGACTGAGGAGGTCTTACCTTCGGAGTATCTGTGATTCATTGTTGCTATTAGAGATTTAGTTGCTATTCTTTTAGAGACATTTATTCTTATATTGGAGTTGATTCTCTTCTCTCTTTAGTAGTTTTGGTATAGTCGATTTGCAGTGGATTTGTTTCCATCCGACTATCATACTTTGATACTCATCTTGATATTCAGTTATTTATTTCTATTTACCTATTCATTTATGCTGTGGATGAGATATAAATTGCGTATGACTTGTTGTGATAGTATATTACCACTAGTGGATTAGATATTCATGTACAGCGTACGTGTATATATGATTTCCATATATTGGTGTAAACCCCCTGATTTTTCAAAATTTTTAAAACTAGATTTTTCAGAATTTTTTGGGATTTTTCGAGAATTTTTACTAATTAAAAATAAGATATTTTTGGTATTTTATTAAATTAAATGTTTTTAAAATATATTAAAATATTATGAAAATAATATTTTTGGGTGTAAAATGAAATACTGGACTTAGGGTAATTTTTCTGGAATTTATTGGGCCCCGGACCTATTTTATATCACCTAAAAACTTTTATTTATCTATTTATTTATTTATTTATTTAATTATCTAAAACCCTAGGCCCAGCCCAAACCCTAGCCCGGCCCGTTGGGCTATCGGGTCGGGTCGGTCAGACCCGAACCCGCCCGCGAACTCGACCCGCATGACCCAGCCTCCCCACTCCCCGCACGACCCGCGCCTGCCGCCGCTTTCCCCCGCCGCTTCCCACGTCCGCCGCGCCACGCCGGCCACGCGTCCCGCCCGCTCCGCGCGGCCCCGCGGCCACGTCGCCCGCCTCCCTCGGCCGCCCCTCGCCTCTCTCCCTATATAAAACCCCCCGCAGCCTTCTCCCCTCCGGCCATCCCTCCACCGCCTCCCGCCCCAGACCTCGCCGCCGACGACGTCGCCCCCGCCACGCCGCGACGTTGCTCCCCTCTCCTCCTCCTTCCTCCTCCCCCTCAGCCGCAGCGGCCAACCCCGACCCCGATCCAGCCCAGCAGCCCCTGCCGGCCCGTCCCCCACCCGCTACAGCGTGCCGCCGCTGCCGGCCTGCGCCGCCACCCTCGCCAGCGCCGCCCTGCTGCCCTGGCCCCCTCCGGCCCGCCTTCGGCCGCCTGAGCTCCACAGAACCCTAACCCTAGGTTTTGGGTCGTGTCGGACACGTGTCGGACACGGAAATCTCGGTTTCCAGGAGCCCTGTTCAGGTACCTGTATCTTTTTCCTCGTTTACCCATTTTCGATTCCGTCAGTTGCATTGCGTAACCTGCATGACCCCCTCGGTGCCCATGTAACCCACTCGGGACATCGCGTCCTGTGGCGATCGCGAACCGCGATCCAAAAACAGAAAAAACAATACCCCGTTTCACCCCGGAACTGAGTACGCCCCGCCAAACGGGATAACTTGGTCGCGTGCGATCTTCACCGATACGTGCGCACCGTTGATACGGACGTGCGAGATTTTGCAGAAGTTGATTCGGATGTGCGTGCACACCGGAATCAACGCGTATCCGCGGACACCGTCCCGTATCCGCCCTTTCTGGAATGCATCATAACTTTGTGTACACATATCGGATCGAAACGAAACTTGCGCCATCGGACTCATAGCAATACGCTGGTCCTGTGACCCAAGTTTGGTTCGATTCTGAGAACGTTGACAAAATCGCGTGTCGTGGGCCCCACAGGCTCCACTTGACGGGCGATTTTGTGACCGGCTCATCGGAATCCAATTCTGGAAGTTCCATTGGGTTCGTATCATCGTTCTTGACTTGTTGACACTAAGTTGGACGTATTTGGAGACCTTTGACCATGACACATTTTTCGGTGCAAAGCGGGCCACATGTGGACCCCGCTTTGACCCAAAATTGCCATTTTTGTCCTTGTCTTCAAATTGGACTCAAGGACAGGCGTTTTTAGCTATTTGATATTTTCTGGATCTGATGGTAATGTTTGTTTCAATATCCGGAGACGTTCCTGGAGATTTTACAAATACCAGAGCTACAGTTGGAGCCAGAACCACAGGCAAGTGTACCTTGCCAAACTTGCAGTTCTTGTTATTTATTCCTTTGACTATGTATATATATTTGTGCATGCTTGACCTAGGACCGTGTGATGTGCTTAGCGTCCGATTATAGTCGGGTACCAACCCCGTACGCGAAGTTGTGTAACGTCACATAGACATGGATATCGAGACCCTATGTATTCTCATACTTGTCTTATCAAGTACATCATAACCCAGGACACTTGACACTATTCATGAGACAGAATCTTTCTGAGATATTCATGGTGATTCTGTATAGGATACAGGTTTTAGGACATAGACATTATATTCATAGACATCATATGACTTGTTGCATTAGTATTGATCTTGCGTGTCATGGACATGAGATGTGTGATTACATTGGGTGGGGAGAGACACACAGGCTACAGGCTGATATATATATATATATATTTATTGTGAGGCCTCAGACTCTATATCAGAGCTAGGCACTCTATTAGTGTTATATTTATTGTGAGGCCTCAGACTCTGTATCAGAGCTAGGCACTCTATTAGTGATATTACTGCTACCCCGGCTCCCCGACACAGAGCTTGTAGTGGCTCAGCCTAAGTTCTAGTGATGCTCTCAACTTGCATTTATCACTTAGCTGGTTACATAGTTTATCCTATTGTTTCATTTATTTCCTGCACTGCATGATTATGGCTTGAGCTTTCTTGTACCTTGCTATGTCCCCTGAGGACCTGGATCCGGATTATGTCCCCAGGTATAGCGGAAGAGATCCATCCAGAGATACACCGTACAGGAGCACTTCCAGGAGCTGTACCAGGACCTGAGGACGAGATCGCACAAGAGGACTTCTCCTGAGCATTGGCTGTATATAGTCAGTTATTTCCGTTTCTGTTTCTATTTCCAGTTCCTTTATTTTTTGTCTATTTGCTTGATGTATCAGACTTGTTCTCGGATTGTTCACCGAGACACTTTTATTGAGATTGTTAGTTTATATTATTTGCATTTATTCTGGCATTTAATCTGTAATTATCTGTTGTGGATGATATTAGAATAACCTGGGACTTGTAATAATTATTCTATTTCATGTTAGACTACAGCTTAAGCATGCCCTGATGGATCCATTAAATTGGGTTGTCCATCGGTGCGTGCTGCTGGCCATTGCCACGTGTCCAGTCCCTCGGCATTTTGTGACTGGGGCGTGACAATTGGAGTTCGTATACATACGGCTGGCGTGTTACGTATTCCTAGTCCTACGTATTTTGGGACTGGGGCGTGACACTTCCAACCCTGCGACCAAACTCGACCGCCGCCTCCAGTCAGACCGTCGCCAGCCCCGACGTCGACCAGAGCCGTCGGGGCCGCCCGTGACCACCCGCGTGACCGGGCTACCCCGCGTCGCGACTGCAAAAATTGACTGCAACGTACCTGTATTCAAGCCCTGTTTCCCGTACCCTCGCTCGACCAAACTCGACTCCGTCTTCACCGGTACATTCACGAACTATTCCCCTTCCATACCTGTGCGTTAGTTTACCTCGAACAGCGCATAAACCTAGGCAAAAATAGCGACCAAGTTGGCAAAAAACGATAACTTTTGGGATCGCAGAAAACTGCGATAACTACCTATGTTCACAAATTCGTATCTCCCACCACAGAGATCCGAATTCGGTTTTTCTTTTTGATATACGAAGACCACCTAACCTAGTATATTTCATGTCCAATACAATAATTTATTAGTTGCTGTGTGTAGAATTAAATCAGTTAGAAAACCCCAAAAATGTACTTTTTTTAAATTCTAGAAATTTGTGATACGGAGCGCGCCCCACCAAACGGGACCGTCCCATCGTGTACCAAGTGTACCAAAAGGTGCGCACAGTATACCCAGACATGTGAGCTTTTGCGGAAACTGATTTGGACGCGTGTGCGCGTCGGAATCAGCCGTATCCGCAGAAAATCTCCCGTGTCACGACTTTTGCAAAACCCTGCGCCATTTAGTGCACGCTCGTCAGAATATGACGAAACTAGCGCCACTGGACTCGTGGTATCGTGCTGGTCCTGTGACACAATTTTCACACAATTCTGAGACAGTTGACCAAGTCGCCTATTGGCGGGCCCCACGATTGACTTTTTGGGTAAAATTGTGTTCGGCTCACCGGAATCCACAGTTGGACATACCATTGAGTTTGTACTGACTTTTAGAGTTTGTTTGACCTATAATTTATCTTATTTAGAAACCGTTACCCTGGCACGCTTTTCGTTGCAAAGTGGGCCACAAATGGACCCGAAATTACCGTTTTGTCCCTGTGTGCAAATTGGACGAAATGGTAGTGATTTCTAGCTATCTCGCTAATTCTGAAAATGTTGGTGATGTCTAATTCAGCATTCGGAGATGTTTGTTCGGAGCCATTGGTTTCTGATTCCATGTCCTTGACATTTGGACGCTTACATTATACAGATTTCTTGCCAGGCAAGTATACCTTGACATTGTACTTTATTTACATTCCATATGATGTATGCATATTTTATTTCTGCTTATTTAGTTCATTTATTTTAACTGTTATATAAATTACGCATCCAAGGAAACTTGGGTGCAACGACGGTGTCGTCGTGTTCTATTTTTATTTATGTATATGCATTGGACCTACTTTATGAGACCACCCCATTATCATGAGGCATCTTATGCTTCATTGGCCATGATACTATTCTTACACGAGTGTGAGTCACATGTAGGACACGGACTTGCGTACTCGGCTGGCCACTGGTACGTATAGGTCGTGCGACGGATAGGGATAATTGTCGATAGAAACTTTGCATGCTAGTAGACCTGGCAGTTATTAGAGGTATTATCGTGTCATGGATGTGACATGATTAGAGTATGGGATGGGGAGAATAACAAGTAAGACATTTTGGTTCCTTTGCACTTTCTTTTTTATGTAACCCGTACGCTCCGCCGGAAATACGCGGTCGTGATGACCCCTATACTACTTGGCGGCCTCTGCCGTTCAAAAGACGACATGCTTTGTAGGCCCCTGATTCTCCGAGAGAATCATGCCAATCCCATTATATGGCCAGATAGCCCACTTGGTGGAAAGTTGTTCTCAAACTGCATTCACTTAGACGGTTAGGCGACCCATTGGATGTTTACTTTTTAGTACTTTATTGGCATGTTATTATGTATCTTGTTACGTCCCTCTGAGGACCTGGTCCCTTTCTAGATATAGACGAGCAGGAATATCCACAAGAGTATGGACCTGGACCTGACGCTACTTATCAGACTGAGGAGATCTTACCTTCGGAGTACCTTTGATCCATTTCAGCTATTAGAGATTCTGTTGCTATTCTTTTAGAGACATTTATTCTTATATTAGAGTTGATTCTCTTCTCTCTTTAGTAGTTTTAGTATAGTCAATTTTTAGTGGATTTGTTTCCATCCGACTATCATACTTTGATACTTATCTTTGATATTCAGTTATTTACTCCCATTTATTTATCTATTTGTGATGTGGATGAGATATAGATTGTGTGTGACTTGTTGAGATAGTATATTACCACTGGTGGATTGGATATTCATGTACAGCGTACGTGTGTATATGGTTTCCATATATTGGAGTTCGTATACATACGGCTGGCGTGTTACGTATTTCTAGTCCTACGTATTTTGGGACTGGGGCGTGACATATTTTTGTGGTGGCCCATGTAGGTCGAGAATATATTGTCTCGGTTATGTTACTGTACCGAACAAGCCTGTGTATAGGAATAGAGTATAGGATCTCATCCACACTTGACTAAAACTCATCCTTCCTATTTAATGCTTGCATCATGTTTGATTCATGTACTTCTTCTAATCGTTTTCTACATCACCTGCAGAGAGATGGATATGCAAAATGGATGTACTGCCGCCAATGGCGACACACCTTCAGGAGTCAATGGTCAGACTCAATGAGGGACCTCAACGATTCCTAGAATTCCGGGACTAGATGGACAGACTCACAATCCAATTCCATCTGATCTTTCCGTTTTACCTAATGGGAACCTTCCAGCTTCATCAGTACCGCAAGATGGCCAGACACAGATGTTCTAATTCTTCCAGATGATGATGCAGGAACAGAGGCAGCAGGCAGCCGAGCAGAGGCAAGAATTTCTGACCACACTTGAGAGGATGGCTGCACAGGCTACTGTACCAGCTCAAGCACTAGCTCCAGTACCTCGAGCTAGAGTTGGTTCAGTAAAGGACTTTATACAGATGGGTCCGAAGCCGTACAAAGGCACTAAGAGCCCAGAGGAGACTACCAACTGGATTACTCACACTCAAAAGTTATTGGACACATCGCAACTACCTGCAGACCTATGGATGACAGGTGTAAGGACACTTCTAGATGGTAATGCTCATCACTGGTGGGAATCCATGGAGCGCCAGTTGCGTACATACCAGACTTGGGAGCAACTCTTGGAGTGCTTTGAGAGGAAGTACTTTTCAGACACTGTAAGAGATGCATTGTACGATCAGTTTCTTCACCTAGAGCAGGGGAACAGAACAGTTGACGAGTATGATGCCGAGTTTAGTCGACTCAGTAAATATGGCGCTGCCCTAATACCGAATGACTTGGCCAAAGCTAAAAGATTTTATCGCGGACTGACTCAGGAGCTCCAACACTACACTAGCTCACATTTCCGGATCTCTTATGCCGAGTTACTGATAGAAGCCAGATTGCAAGAAACCATCAGCAGAGGAAAAGGAGGTCAGTTGAGGACACAACAAGGACCAGCAAGGACATAGCAGGGACCAGCAAGGACACAACAAGGAGGACCTATCAGACGTCCCTTGGCACAGCAGCATCAGCAGCACAGAGCAGGACCGTACCAGATTCCAGAGAAGCCCCACTGCAATTATTGTGGAAAACGTGGACATATTATGAGAGACTGTCGAACTCGCTTAGGACAATGTATGAGATGTGGTTCTAGACAGCATATTATGAGAGACTATCCTATGCAACAGACATTGACACTTCCACCACCAGTTCAGAGGCTAGCGCTTCCAGCACCGAAGCCAGCTCAGCAGATGACTGGACCGGGAGCACCTCGACCCCCAGCAGCAGAAGGATTTCAGAGAGGACCACCGCTACCTACTCAGGAGGATCAGTACATGAGGGCCAGTCATGGACAGCCACAGAGGAATGGACGAGCTTTTGCATTGGAAGTGGATGACATGGATCAGGAGGTGGATGTCATAGCAGGTATTACTCTTGCTTTTACTTTTCCTGCTATGACATTATTTGATACGGGAGCCACCCACTCATTCATATCATCTAGTTATATTGCCAAACACAAAATTGCCTCTACACATTTACCTAGTTGTATTAGAATTCTCACCGGAGGAGGAGCTGTACCTGTTAGTCGAATCTGTATATCGTATCCTATAGTGATACGTGGCAGAGAGATGAACGCCCGACTCTTAGTCCTTCCTATGCCAACTTTTGATATTGTGCTTGGAATGGACTGGCTAAGCAAGTACCACACTTTCTTCGATTGCTTTAAAGGAAGCATTCTTTTTAAGGTACCAGGCCAGCCTGAACTTGAGTTTGCACGAGGATCCACAAAAATCCTTGATGGTATGCAGCTCGTAATGGACGATGTTGTTTATCACCCCATTATTTCAAAATTTCAAGACGTCTTTCCAGAGGAATTGCCAGGACTACCCCCAGACAGAGACGTAGAGTTTTCAATTGAACTAGCACCGGGAACAGCACCCATAGCATCGTATGTTTACAGATTAGCGAAGAAGGAGATGGATGAACTGAAGGCACAGTTGAAAGAACTAGAAGAGAAAGGTTTTATCCGACCGAGTGCATCACCCTGGGGAGCACCAGTGTTGTTTGTACCAAAGAAGGATGGGTCAGTGCGTATGTGTATTGACTACAGAGCCTTAAATGCAGTGACTGTAAAAAATAAATACCCATTGCCACGCATTGATGACTTATTTGATCAGCTTAGTGGAGCCAAGGTGTTCTCGAAAATAGATTTGAGATCGGAATATCACCAGGTGAAGGTACAGAAGTAGGACATCCAGAAGACCGCATTCAGAATAAGATATGGGCACTACGAGTTTCTGGTCATGCCATTTGGATTGACCAATGCTCCAGCTATCTTTATGGACTTAATGAATCGAGTCTTCCACCAGTATTTAGACCAGTTCATGGTCGTCTTCATAGATGATATACTTGTCTATTCGAAGAGTCACAAGGAGCACGAGAAGCACATGCGGATTGTTCTAGAGACCTTGAAGAGAGAGCAAGTTATATGCGAAGCTCAGTAAATGTGAGTTCTTCTTGGACAGAGTCTTATTTCTTGGGCATGTCGTTACAGGAGATGGTATTTATGTTGATCCAGAAAAGATCTCGGCAGTTGAGACATGGCTTGTTCCTAAATCAGCATCAGATGTGAGAAGTTTTCTTGGACTTGCGGGATATTATCGACGGTTCATGGAGAACTTCTCAAGGATAGCAGCACCTATGACTCGGTTGACTTGCAAGGATCAAGAATTCATATGGACCGACGAGTGTCAAGCCGCTTTTGAAGAGTTGAAGAAGCGACTGACTACAATACCAGTATTGACTATTCTATCAGGATCAGGAGGTTATGTGATCTACAGTGACGCATTAGAAAAAGGCTTGGGATGTGTATTGATGCAGCATGGCAAGGTGATTGCATATGCATCTAGACAGTTACGAGTACATGAGAAGAATTATCCAACTCATGACTTAGAACTTGCAGCCGTTGTATTTGCTCTGAAGCTATGGAGACATTACTTATATGGGAAACGAGTGGAGATCTATACAGACCACAAAAGTCTCAAGTACGTCTTCACATAGAAGGAGTTAAATATGAGGCAACGTCGATGGCTTGAGTTGATAAAAGATTTCGAGATAGAGCTACATTATCACCCAGGCAAGGCTAACGTTGTAGCAGACGAATTAAGCCGGAAACCAGCAGCTTACCTCTTCACAACACAGAAGGAATTATTGGAGGACTTGCAAGAGCTTGGCATTGAAGTGATATTACCCGGAGCAGATAGGACACTAGCCAACTTGCAAGTACAGTCATCACTAGTATAGAGGATCAAGGCAGTTTTGCCTACAGACGCCATATTCCAGAGATTGAAGGAAAGGACAGAGGTCGGAGAGCAGACAGGATTGCGCATACATGAGGACGGGATATTACGATGTGGTGATTGTCTATATGTTCCCAATGGAGAGATTTGACATGAGCTGATGACAGAAGCTCATAGTTCGATATATTCTATTCATCCTGGAGGTACCAAGATGTATCGTGACGACAACACTTTTGGTGGCATGGAATAAAAAAAGAGATAGCTCGCTTTATAGCTAAATATCTAGTATGTCAACAAGTAAAGGCGGAGCACCAAAGAATAGCAGGATTATTGCAACCACTTCCGATTCCAGAGTGGAAGTGGAAGCACATCACTATGGACTTCGTCACGGGTTTTTCCAAGAGTCCAAGTGGAAGAGATGCAGTATGGGTAATAGTAGATAGACTCACCAAGTCAGCATATTTCTTACCTTTTAGAGTTGGCCAGTCTACAGAAGCTTTGGCTGACTTATACATGAGGCAGATCGTGAGATTGCATGGCATACCAGTCAGCATTGTATCAGACATGGATTTGTGTTTCATATCGCACTTTTGGAGGAGCATGCAAGAGAGTCTTGGAACTCATCTGAAGTTCAGTACATCTTATCACCCGCAGACAGATGGGCAGTCAGAGTGTACTATTCAGACATCGGAGGATATATTGAGGGTTTGTATGTTAGACTTTGGAGGATCATGGGAGGACCACCTATAACTTGTGGAGTTTTCTTACAATAATAGCTATCAAGCGAGTATTCGGATGACTCCGTTTGAAGCATTATATGAAAGAAAGTGTAGGTCTCCAGTGTGTTGGAGTGACGTAGGAGAACGTCAAATTCTGAGACCAGAGTTGGTGGTCAACACCGTTGAGAGAGTTAAGAAGATACAAGGGCACTTGCGAGCAGCGCAAGACAGGCAGAAGTAGTGGACAGACCTTTATCGTCGTCCCTTGGAGTTTAAAGAGGGCGATCATGTCTTCTTGAGGATTTCACCTACCAGAGGCACCATTCGATTCGGAGGGCGCAACAAGTTGAGTCCAAGGTATATTGGACCATTTGACGTGATAGAGAGAGTGGGAGAAGTGGCATATCGACTTGCACTACCACCTTCACTTGAGGGAGTACATGACGTATTCCATGTGTCACGGCTCAGGCGATATGTGGCAGACAGCAGTCATGTTCTCGACCATTCGGAGATCACCATTGGGCCGAGCTTGTCATACCAAGAGCAACCCGTGGAAATCCTTGATCGTCTAGAGAAAGTATTGAGGAACCAGTCTATTCCCTTGGTTCGTGTGGCATGGAAGCATGGCGCTCCAGGAGAATCTAATTGGGAGCGCGAGGACGACATGCGCAAGCATTTTTTGAACCTATTCGCAGACCAAGGTATAAAATTACTTTGTTAATTTATATCTTATACCATCATTGACTTTCTATCGTGACTTAGTTTTAATTTCGAGGACGAAATTTTTATAAGTTGGGTAGAATGTAAACCCCTAATTCTAAAAAACCGTATTAATCTTTTTAATTAATTATTTAATTAATTTGTAGTAATTATGAGCTAATTAGAAAAAATAGAATTTATTTAATTTATATTTTAGGTGTTTGTGTATTTAGGGGATTTTTGGAGCAATTATAAATTTTTCTTAATTTATTCCATGTAGGAGACCATGTGGACGACTGACAGATTAATTATATGCACTATTATAAATTCTAGAATTTTTCTACGTATATATATATATATATATATATATATATATATATATAGTTTATTCTAAAAAGAATTAGAAAAGAAAAAGGAAAAAGAAATGAAAAAGAAATTAGAAAGAAAAAGAAAGAAAAATAAATAAAAATAAATAAAAAATGGATATCCCCAAAACCCATTAACTACTAAGACCCTAACCCACAAATAAACCAACCCGCACCCGCTATTAAGGAAACCAACAGCAGCTAGGACTTTGAGACCCGCGCGCAGCGTTCATCCAACCATGCCGATCTCTCTATATATACGAAGACTAAAACCCTAACCCTAAATCTCCAACCCTGCGACCAAACTCGACCGCCGCCTCCAGTCAGACCGCCGCCAGCCCCGACGCCGAACAGAGCCGCCGGAGCCGCCCACGACCACCCGCGTGACCGCGAGACCCCGCGTCGCGACTGCAGAAATTGACTGCAATGTACCTGTGTTCAAGCCCTGTTTTCCGTGCCCTCGCTCGACCAAAATCGACCCCGTCTTCACCGGTACGTTCACGAACTATTCTCCTTCCATACCTATGCGTTAGTTTACCTCGAACAACACGTAAACCTAGGCGAAAACAGCGACCAAATTGGCGAAAAATGATAACTTTTGGGATCGCAGAAAACTGCGGTAACTACCTATGTTCACGGATTCGTATCTTCCACCACAGAGATCCGAATTCGGTTTTTCTTTTTGATATGCGAAAAATACCTAACCTAGTATATTTTTTGTTAAATACAATAATTTATTAGTTATTGTGTGTAGAAATAAATCAGTTAAAAAATTCTGAAAACATACTTTTTCCAAATTCCAGAAATTTGTGATACGGAGCGCGCCCCGCCAAACGGGACCGCCCCATCGTATACCAAGTGTACCAAAAGGTGCACACAGTATACCCAGACGAGTGGGCTTTCGCATAAACTGATTTGGACGCGTGTGCGCGTCAAAATCAACCGTATCCGCAGAAAATCTCCTGTGTCGCAACTTTTATAAAATCCTATGCCATTTAGTACACACTCTTCAGAATGCGATGAAACTTATGCCACTGGACTCGTGGTATCGCGCTGGTCCTGTAACCCAATTTTCACGCAATTCTGAGATAGTTGACCAAGTCACCTATTAGCGGGCCCCACGGTTGACTTTTTGGGCAAAATTGTGTTCGGCTCACCGGAATCCACAGTTGGACATACCGTTGAGTTTGTACTGACTTTCAGAGTTTGTTTGACCTATAATTTATCCTATTTAGAGACTGTTACCCTGGCACACTTTTCGGTGCAAGTGAGCCACACGTGGACCCCACTTCGACCCAAAATTATCGTTTTGTCCCTGTATCCAAATTGGACGAAAGGGTAGTAATTTCTAGCTATCTCGCTAATTCTGAAAATATTGGTGATGTCTATTTCAGCATCCGAAGACGTTTGTTCGGAGCCATTGGTTTCTGATTCCGTGTCCTTGATATTTGGACGCTTATATTATACAGATTTCTTGCCATGCAAGTATACCTTGCATTGTACTTTGTTTATATTCCATATGGTGCATGCATATTTTATTTCTGCTTATTTAGTTCATTTATTTTAACTATTATATAAATTGCTCGTCCATGGAAACTTGGGTGCAACAACGGTGTCGTCGTGTTCTATTTTTATTTATGTATATGCATTGGACCTACTTTATGAGACCACCCCATTATCATGAGGCATCTTATGTTTTATTGGCCATGACACTATTCTTACACGAGTGTGAGTCACATGTAGGACACGGACTTGCGTACTCAGCTGGCCACTGGTACGTATAGGTCATGCGATGGATAGGGATAATTGTCGATAGAAACTTTGCATGCTAGTAGACCTGGCAGTTATTAGAGGTATTATTGTGTCATGGATGTGACATGCTTAGAGAATGGAATGGGAAGAACAACAAGTAAGGCATTTGGGTTCCTTTGCACTTTCCTTTTTATGTAACCCATACGCTCCGCCGGAGATACGCGGTCGTGATGACCCCTATACTACTTGGCGGCCTCTGCCGTTCAAAAGATGACATGCTTTGTAGGCCTCTGATTCTCCGAGAGAATCATGCCAATCCTATTTTATGGCTAGATAGCCCACTTGATGGAAAGTTGTTCTCAAACTGCATTCACATAGACGGTTAGGCGACCCATTGGATGTTTACTTTTCAGTACTTTATTGGCATGTTATTATGTATCTTGTTACATCCCTCTGAGGACCTGGTCCCTTTTCAGATATAGACGAGCAGGAATATCCACAGGAGTATGGACCTGGACCTGACGCTACTTATCAGACTGAGGAGGTCTTACCTTCGGAGTATCTTTGATCCATTTCAGCTATTAGAGATTCTGTTGCTATTCTTCTAGAGACATTTATTCTTATATTAGAGTTGATTCTCTTCTCTCTTTAGTAGTTTTAGTATATTCGATTTGCAGTGGATTTGTTTCCATCCGACTATCATACTTTGATACTCATCTTTGATATTCAGTTATTTATTTCCATTTATTTATCTATTTGTGCTAGGGATGAGATATAGATTGCGTGTGACTTGTTGAGATAGTATATTACCACTGGTGGATTGGATATTCATGTACAGCGTACGTGTGTATATGGTTTCCATATATTGGAGTTCGTATACATACGACTGGCGTGTTATGTATTCCTAGTCCTACGTATTTTGGGACTGGGGCTTGACAGAGTGACATTGGCGAGCGTCAGATACTTGGTCCAGAGTTAGTGATGCAGACAGTTGAGAAGGTGAAGCAAATTCAAAGTCATATTCGTGCAGCTCAGGACAGACAAAGGCATTGGGCTGACGCACACCGCCGACCTTTGGAGTTCAAGGAAGGAGAACATGTATTCTTGAGGATCTCACCTACTCGAGGTACTATTAGATTTGGAAGCAGAGGCAACCTGAGCCCGAGGTACATTGGGTCATTTGATATTTTGGAGCGTATTGGTGAGGTGGCGTATCGTCTTGCATTACCCCCATCCCTAGAGGGAGTGCATGATATATTCCATGTCTCACAACTAAGGAGGTACGTGACTGACCCAAGTCACGTAGTCGATTATTCTGAAATTTCAGTGGGACCTAGCTTGAGGTATGAAGAGAAGACAATTGGGATACTTGATATTAGTGAGAAGATATTATGGGGTCAGACGATTAGATTGGTCTGGGTAGCTTGGAAACATCACTCCCCCGACGAATCTACTTGGGAACGAGAGGATATCATATGCCAGCGTTATCCTCACCTATTCGAAGATGCAGGTATGACCTAAGAACTACCTATAGGTACCATGATTATTTATCCTTAGTAGTTAATTCTTGATTGCGAGGACACAATCCTTTTAAGATGGACAGATTGTAAACACTCAGATTTTTAGAATTTTAATTATGAATTATCAAGATTTTTCTGTAATTTTTTATTAATTATAATAAATGTCCTTCAAGGATTAATATTTTTGTGTATTAAATTAAGTACTAAAATATTATAAAAATTATATTTTGAGTGTATAATTAATAATATGATGTTGTATAATTTTTTTGGAATTTATTGGGCTCAAAAACTATTTTTATAGCTAAAAAGCATTATTTTTAGATAAACCAGACCGAACCAGACTTGAACCGAACCAAACCAAGCCAAAATAAACCCAACCGAACCAACCCAACCACTATTGGATCCTACCCTTCCCGACCCGACCCGACCCGCTAACCCACTCTCCCCACAGCACCCGCACGACCCCCCCCCCCGGTTGCCGAAACCCCCGCGACCCCCCCTCCCTCGTTCCCTTACGAAACCCCCATTCCTCCATACTTATACACCATCCACCAACCCCCGTATCTCCCTAACCTACAGATGACCTCGGACGGCCACCATCGACCGCCGCACGCCGTCGCGCACCGACGACGAACATCGCCGCAGACCCGCCCCATTTCACGAGCAGTAGCCAAGCAGCGAGGTATGCCTCTTCCCACTCATGTATCTCCCTGCATATTGATCCAAATATCATTCTGTCGAATCTTCTGCGAAGACCATGTGACCCTCTCAAACCCTGTACAATTAGTTCGGGGTATCGTATCCTGTGTCGGTCGCAAATCGTGACGCAAAACAGGAAAAACAACATATTTTCTAGTTTAGAAAATATCCCGAAGCCCCATGTTTATGGCCGATTTACTCCCAACCTAATTAATAATTCTAAATTCCATTTGAACAATAAATTAGATAACATAACTGAGATTAAAACCCTGTAGTTAGTTTATTTTAATTTGCTATAAGTTGTGTTTTATTCGCGGGTAAAGTTGACTAAAAGCTTGGTTTTAAAAATCTAAATTTTCTCGAAACTGGGTGCGTCCCGCTAAACAAGGCGACTTCGTCGTGTGCAAAATCAAAAGAGACGTATCGTCAATACGGACATGTAAAATTTCATGAAAGTTGATTTGGATGTGCGTGCACAACGAAATTAATACGTATCCGTCGAAAAGCCCTATATCGGCCCATTCTGACACTCATTGTAACTTCTTGTGTACTTGTCGTTTCGCAACGAAACTTGTGCTATCGGATTCGCAGCTTTATGCTGGTCCTATGACCCAAGTTTGGTTCAATTCTGAGAACGTTGACGAAATATTATTTTGTGGGCCCTACGGTTCCACATAACGGGCAATTTTGTAATCGGCTCATTAGAATCCAGTTCTGGATATTCCGTTGGGTTTGTATCATCGTTCTGGACTCATAGACACTAAGTTTGACAAATTTGTAGAACTTTATCTCTGGCACACTTTTCGGTGCGAAGTAGGCCACATGTGGATCCCACTTTAACCAGAAACTGTCAATTTTGTCCCTATGTCCAAATTGGACTTATGGGTAGTCAATCCTAGCTATTTCATGTATTCTGATAGCGATGGTAATGTTTGTTTCAGCATTCGAAGGTATACCTGGAGATTTTACTGTTACAGGAGCAACTGAAGGAGTTCAGAACCCAGACAAGTGTACCTTGCCAAACTTGCAGTAATTACTTTAATATTATTTGCTTGATTTATTTCTATGATGTATCTTCTCAACCTAGGACCATGAGACATTGCTTAACGTCCGAATAATATTCGGGTGTCGACGCCGTACGCAGAGTCGTGTAACGTCACTTAGAGAGTTGATAACCCGATCCTATATTTTCGTGCTTGCTTACCAAGTACGTCATACCATAGGACACTGATACTTTTCATGAGACAGAATCTTTCCTGAGTTATTTATGGTAATTCTGTATAGGCTTACAGGATTCGTGACATAGATCTTGCATATATACATAGATATTGAATGACTCGTTGTACTAGCTAGAGGTCGTGATCTTGCGTGTTATGGACATGAGACGTCGTGGACATGAGACGTGTGATTACATTGGGTGGGGAGAGACACACAGGCTACAAGTTGATTACATATATATATTTATTATTGTGGTGCTTTAGCCTCTATATCAGAGCTAGGCCCATTACATGATATTACTGCTACCGGCTCCCCGACACAGAACTTGTAGTGGTCTCAGCCTGAGTACTAGTGATGCTCTTATTTGTATATCACATAGCTGGTTACATAGCTTGCTCTGTTGATATATTTTTATATACTGTATTTTATTTGGCTTAAGTTATTCTTGTACCTTGTTATGTCCCCTGAGGACCTGGATCCGGATTATGTCTCCAGGTATAGCAGAGGAGATTTACCCCGAGGTATACGGGACAGGAGCTGACACTGGAGCAGTACCAATACCAGAGGACGAGGTGATGCCAGAGAATTTCTCCTGAGTATTTTGTTATATGCTCAGTTATTTCTGTTTCTAGTTTCTCTATTTCCTGTCTCTTGGATTATTGTACTAAACTTATTATCGGGTTGTTTCCCGAGACACTTTGTATTGAGACTTGTGTTGGATTATATTTCTCTTTGATTAGTCTGATATTTTGAATTATGTTTACCTTCTGTGGATGAGAATAGAATTAGAATATGCATTTATCGTAGACCATTATATTTATTTTACAGCTTAAGTACACTTTAACGGGTCCATTAAATTGGGGTTGCCCATTGGAGTGTGTTGCTGGCCATTGCCACGTGGTTAGTCCCTCGGTATTTGGACTGGGGCATAACAGCCTCGGCGCATTGCGCTTGTGCGCATTAGTAGCGCTCAGGCATGGCGCTTATGCGCTCGTTTTATGTGCGTTTATGTGTATGCGATTTTACGTGTACGTGCACGTGCGCTACTTCGTGCATGTGCTGCTGGGCCACTAAGCTGCTGCACTGCTGCGCCGTTGTGCTACTGCATATCGGTTGGGCTGTTATAGAAAGATTTGGATAATTAATTCAGATCCGTTTTTTATGGGATTTAAATTTAATTCATTCATATATTTTTGTAACTGATGGGTGGCCAACCTCCTATATAAATTCCCTCTTCATAGCCCCTTTTAGAACTTACTTAGAAAAAAAAAGAGACGGAGAGAGGTTCGGCTGCTGCCGCAATTGGAGTCCAGGAGTTCATGTGAGTTCAGGAAGGAGTTGATGCGAGCATTCCAGAAGTACTTCGAGAACGTTCTGGTTCCAGGAAGCAGATCGTATAGGGCGAATCTTGCTTTAAGCAACGATAATCTTCATCACCCCAGCAAGCAGAGATCCATCTTTTTATTTCTCTTCTCTTCTAGTTGTAACTTGTTCTGTCCATCTGTAACTGCAATTACAAGAAAGAACATAGATTATATTTTTATTATTGTATTCTTTTGCAAGTTGTAATCAGAAATATTGGTGCTTCGTTGGAATCAAGTTCTTCAGAGAAAAAACTTCTTTGCTGAAGCATCTGTGTCTCGACTACAACTTCTAGATCAAACAGAGTACAGATTATAAAGTTTGCTTGAAGCTCTGTTTGTGGCCCGTTCCTTCATCTTTTGATTAAGTCCCGAGACTAACAATCTCAAAGCAAGACCCGAAGAAAAGATGGAGAACACCCGTGGAAACCTTTTCAACATAAGTTTTAACAAACTTGAGAAGTTTGACAGAAAGTATTACAATATCTGAAAGAGAAATGTCAGCCTTAATCTTTAACTCGTCAGCGTGGACTACATATTGACAGATCCTAAGCTTGTTATTCCAGAGGGTGATGGTGCTACTGTACGGGCAATTTCTAATGCAACTGCTAAGCAGAACAAGTGGAGCAGAGAAAATAGCCTCTACAAGTTGCTAATTCTAAACTCCATGGAGGATACTCTGGCGGAGTCATACAGCAAGACAGACCATACTAAGGTCGTCTGGGAGTCACTAAAAAAGTATTACAAGGCGGATGAGAACCGCAACAAGATCCATGTGACCGAAAAGATCTGGAAGATATGATTTGAGGATGACAAGACGATGTTGCCTCAAGTCAAGAAATTTCTCAAGCTTCGTCAAAAACTTGAGGATGATGACGCTTTCGTTGTAGGAGGTATTGTTGCCAAACCCCCGCCGGGATGGAGCAACTTTATCCCGGACATGCACCGAAAGAAGAAGGAAGTCAGACTTGATCAACTACTATATAATATCTACGTTGAAGATTAGATGAGGGCTCGGAACAAGGTGGAGACATTGTCTAAACAGTTGGCCAAGGCCAACTTGGTACATGATGGTGACTCCAAGGGGAAACAGAAGGCTTCTCACAATAAGAAGAAGGACTTCAACCATCTGAAGGTGAAGTTGGCTTCGTTCAAGCCAAAGCTTAAGCCCAAGCAAGATGTGACTTGCTTTAATTATGGCAAGAAGGGCCACTGCCGAAAAGACTGCAGATCCAAGCCCAAATAGACAGAGGAAGATGAGCCTAACAAGGTTGCTATGATTATGAAGGTTGTCACGACTGGTGTCAACACTGACCGGTGGGTGGACACTGGCACATCCTGCCATGTTTGATCAAAGATGGAGTTGTTTACCACATACAAGCATACATCTAATAAGGTTATGGTGGCCAACCAGGCACAAGCTAAAGTACAAGGGATCGGGACGATGGTACTGAATTTGACTTTGGGGAAGTCGCTTACGCTTCAGGATATGAAGCATGTACCGATAATTTTCAAGAACCTAGTCTCAGGAAGTTTGCTTTGCAACGCATGCTTGAGGATTGACATCAATGTTGGGCAGATAGTGATGTCTTACAAAGGAACATACTTCAAAAAAGTATTTTCTATCGAATGGATGTTCAAACTTCAACTTGTAACTCCTACTAAGATAATAAATATTGTCTCTTCTTCTGATTATTCTCTTGAGTTATGGCATAATAGACTGGGACATGTTCATTGTAAAAGAATAAACAAAATATCTAGTCTAGGGCTTATCACCAAATGTGGGGGTAACGAGGTAGAGAAGTGTGAGGTCTGTGTGCAGACAAAGATCACAAGAAGACCGTTCAAGCGGGTTAACTGAAGCACAGATCTTCTGGAGTTGGTTCACTCTGATATTTGTGACTTCAAACAGTTCTCCATAAAGGCCAAGATGAAGTATTTTATTACATTCATCAACGACTACTCAAAGTATGTGTTCTCTATCTACTCAAGTCAAAAAATGAAGCATTCGAGAAGTTCACGGAGTTCAGGGTTGAGACTGAAAATCAAACAGGACAACAACTCAAGAGACTCAGAAGTGATCTAGGCAGAGAGTATAGGTCTATTGAATTTGCATCATTCTGCAAAGAACATGAAATTATCAATGAGACAATTGCTCATATTCTCCTCAATCGAATGGAGTAGCTGAAAGAAAGAACATGACGTTGACAAAGATGATGGACTTAATATTGTTGACTGCGGGTCTTCCAAACTGCTTCTAGGGAGAAGATGTGCTAATGGCTACGTTCATTCTGAACAGAGTACCGTATGCAACTTTCGATGTCACTCCTCATGAACTCTAGTTCAAAGTTAGACCAAACTTGAATATTATTACAGTGTGGGGGTATCTGGCATATGTAAAGCTTTCGGACTTGAAGATTCAGAAGCTGGGTACGAGAACTACGAAGACAATCTTCCTGGATTATGCTGAGAAGAGTGATGCTCAGAGGTATCTTGATATAAAATCAAATTATATCATCGAATCCCGCGACGCAGAATTCTTTGAAGATAAATTTGCAAGGCATAAGAACATTGTTATTGCGGATATTCCAAAGAATAGTGTGGGTGCACAGGAGGCTAACACTTCCAATGAAGATATGGTCCAAGAAGAAGTCGTCAATCCAGAGATAATATTCGAACCAGAACTGGCAGAACCGGTATCTAAGTGCGTAAGAAGACAGAAGGACTTCGGAGATAATTTTGTCACTTATCATGTGGAAGCAGATTCGCTTACCTATGATAAGGCGATGAAGACCAGAGACATTGTCTTCTGGAGGGAGGCCATCAATGATGAGTATAACTCAATAACTCCCAACAATACTTGGGTGTTGGTCGATCTGCCTGAAGGAGCTAAAACAATCAGATGCAAATGGATCTTTAAGAAGAAGATGAAGGCCGATGGAACTGTTAACAAGTTCAAGGTAAGGCTGGTAGCCAAAGGGTTTCTCAAAAGCAGGGAATCGACTACTTCGACACGTATGCTCTAGTAGCGCGGATGACTACCATTAGGATGTTGATTGCTCTTAGTACAATTCACAACTAGCTATTCATCAGATTGATGTTAAAATAACATTCTTGAATGGCGAGTTAACCGAAGAGATTTACATGCAACAACAAGAAGTATTCATCATCAAAGGGCTTAAAGACAAAGTCTGGAAGTTGGTAAAATCATTATACGATCTGAAGCAAGCTCCCAAGATGTGGCATGAGAAGTTTGATAAAGTTATAACATCAAATGGCTATAGGATTAGTGAGATGGACAATTGTGTTTACACAAAGTTCGCTGGTGGGAGAGGAGTCATCGTTTGTCTATATGTGGACGACATACTGATTCTAGGTACGGATCTAGCACGTGTCACTGAGACAAAGATGTTCCTCTCATCTAAGTTCAGTATGAAGGACTTAAGGGAAGCTGATGTTATCCTAGGGATAAAGATCATCCGGACGGACACTAGAGTGATGTTGTCATAGTCTCATTAGATTGAGAAAATGCTCGCATGCTATGGATATCAAGATCTTCCAGGGATCGATACTCCGTACAGGTGTGACAAGAAGCTGAAGCTAAATCCGAGAAAAAGTGTTAGGAAGCTGGAGTATTCAAGCGTCATTGGGAGTTTGATGTATGCAACAACTGCCATAAGACCTGACATAGCTTTCCCCGTGGGGATGCTGAGTCGGTTCACGAGCAATCCAGGTGTTGAGCACTGAAAAGCTATGAAGAGAATAATAAGATATCTCAAAAGGACTTAGAATTATGCACTACACTATAGCGGGTATCCGAAAGTAGTGGAAGGCTTTAGTGATGCAAGCTGGTGTTCAGAAGTAGAGAGCAAAATGTCTATAGAAGGATACGTCTTCTCCATGGGTGGATCTTCTATATCGTGGAAGTCAAAAAAGTAGACTATGCTCTCTCATTCCTAGATTGAATCTGAGTTTTATGCACTGGCGGCTGCAGCGGATAAAGCTTGATGACTTCGGGAGCTCATGTATAATCTTCCATTGGTTGGTGCACAAATTCCAACGGTATCAATATACTGTGACAACCAAGCAACTACAATGGTGGCATCAAATGATATCTTCAATGGTAAGAAGAGGATTGTGCGGCTGAGGCACAGGGCGGTGAATGATCTGATCAAGACTGGTGTCACTGTCGTAATTGATGTTCGGAGCTAGGAGAATCTGGCGGATCCATTCACCAAGGGTCTCAAGCGCCAACCGGTCAAGGACACAACAATCAAAATGGGCTTGAAGACATTCTGATATTGTGTCTTTGTAATTCTAACATAAACTTTTATGTTATTAGTTCAAAGAAAAATCTATTAGGCATCTAGCTTTTGGTTCAAATAAGGATCATTGACTGAGAGAATATCAAGAACAGTGGGTAGTCCTTTGAGACATTGAGGGATTACGGACCCACACTACAACAAATAGGGCATATAATAGCATGCCTAAAACGCTATAGGATCCTTACTATAGCGTATTCTGCACGCTATAATTTCCCCCGCTTTAATATCGGAATGCTATAACAATATAGCGTTTATGAACGTTGTCGCCTTGGTATAGCGTTCTGAACACTATAACGGAACGCTATTAATCTATAGCGTACAGGAACATTGTAGATAGAGAACGCTATAGCATTATAGCACTAAGGAACGCTATTAATCTATAGTATTTATGAGTGATATTTGTGAACGCTATTAAGCATTAGCATTACAGAACACTATAGTCCTGCTATGAGCATCACAATTTCAAATGTTTTATAGCATTTTCTATTACAATGGTACCCTGTTTGAATGTTATAAACAATCCATATTTTTTTACATTTCAACGAAATAATCAAGACGTACATAGAATTCAAATTGACTAGAAAGCCATGAAAATTTTGCAAAATTTGTATTATATCATGGCAATTTCATTCTTACATACACAAATACCAAAATGCAAGTGCTTATTGAGAGTTAACTAAATAATACATGTAGAATTCAGTCAACATAAATGCATTTCCAAAAGTAAACAATTTGTAAATGGTCTAATGAATCAAAAAAAAAATCATCAAAAACTATCCTCCTTTCTCGTTGCGGCTACTATCACTTCGACCTTTCCATGTCTGTCTCGTCCTCAAAACTTATCTCAGCTCAGCTCAATTAAGCAAATCGTTCTCACACTACAATAATTATGCAAATCCTCAACTTTGATTGCACCTCCTGCCAAATTAGTAAAGGTTTATATTAGAACTAATTTCTATGCTAAATTCAAAGGCGAAGCAAACCTAGTCATCTTTATCATGTTATTAAAGTTTACTTACTTGGGGAAGCAACAATAAAGAGGCCGATGGTTGTGTAGTAAAAGACTTTCTGCAAATAACAATCTCAGTCTAAATTTTATATATCACATCTTATGACCATGTTAAATACAGGAAAATGACTGTTCACACTAAAGGGAACAATAAAAGCAGCAAACACCTAATAAAAAATAATAAAGGTAACCTACATGATACAATTTATGTATTATGTATTTAGAAAAATATTAACTTTAAACTATTTCCATTAGATCCATGCGATAAGATCGCAGGAGATTGCTATTGCCACTTGGCCATACCTGGGTATGCAGGGAAACCAAGCGTTCCTTTCTTGGATGTGACTTATGTACGAGCAGAAAATGCAGCAGTAGGAGTAACATCAGGATGAAAAGCCATTGGATGAGGCATGAACCCGGGCTGTAGGACACTCATGGCCTTGACATGTTGCTCCAGTGTCTCCTTATCTGTCTTCAACTTAACCTTCTCATCTCAAAGCTCATTTTTCTCCACCTATAACAAAATAAGACAGATGAGAATAATATAACAGAAATAAGAACCTGAAACAGACAATAGGACCTAATCTCATATTAGCATTTTTCTTAAAGCTCAAGCCATCTACTGAATAATCTACTTTGTTTTAACAGAGTTTACCATGGCTATGAAACTTTGAAGTCAAAACATATATGCATAACTAATTAGAAAAGAGAAATGGAGATATTTATAAACAAAAGTACGATACATAATGACGAGGAATAGTATGTCATTGCTACCAATTGCAATGCAAAACCAAAGCATTTTTAATACAGTTGAATCCAATTAAGCAGCGTGTCATGATGAATAAAATTATGAATTAAAACATGTTTAACTCAAATGACAGATTAATCACTTGCTACTGATTTAGAGTAATAGATCTTGAGATTTGCAACTCTATCCCTCAAGAGGAGCTGGATAACTTTATTTGTGTTGTATGGTAGCAAAGATGCCTCAATGATAATGTAAATTTACAGGGCTAACACAGTCACAATAGGTGAGAGGTCCGAAATTTCATACCAAATCGCGCAAGACCGATTAAAATACATGATAAATGTCTAATCTTTTTCTTATAACTATGATAAATTTTAATTATTTTTGTAGTTCTTCCAGTTTGGTAGTCATTGATATGCTTTTACAAAAAGTATGAAACAGTAGCTCAAATAAGTATAGAGACAATCAGATTCACTTTTTTGGATTTCCAAACTGGAACATAAAAGTCAAAAAATGCTACTTGAATCATTTCCTTAACTAAGAATGAAGAAGAACACAAATTGTTCACCTAGAAAAAAATGGCTACATTACCATGATGAAAATGGCCCCCAAACAGGACCAACCAAATATGAAGCACGAAAGTAAAGAGAACCAGTAGTCTGTTTCCATAAAATTGCATATACCTACTAAATTATTTTAACCTACTTGAATATTTTACACAACAATAACAGACTATGCATAAATACCTTACAATTTTTTTTTGAAACACGACCATCAATTTCAGATATTGTTAGTTCCTTCTTAACTTTCTCTAGCCCTTTGCTTACAGGTTGCATCTTCTCTACTAAACATTTTAAGTGAATTTGTACATAAATTATTTGTTTCACGTAATCGCTCATAATTAACAATGCAATGAAGAACTTAACATCCAAAAGTTACAATCCTGCAACTAAAATGACCTAGATTCTTTGTACCCTTCTGCAAATATAACTTACTTACCTGAAGGGTTGAGTTCTTATCAGGATCAATCACGAGGTTCAATGCTAGTTGGGTGTAATTTTTATTCAATCGAAGAGCTTCAGCGACGAGGTCCCTCTCAAACCTGCAACAGAAATATACACCCCTACTTTTAGTTGTCATCAATTTATACTTATATTACCTATCGACAATTTATACTTGTATAGCTATCATCAATTTATACTTGTATACCTCCCGTGCGGGGGTTGCAAGAAGGAAGTCCCTTAGAAACCTTAATAATTCAATATGATATTTTCTAGAAAGCCTATCTAATCTTGAGATTGATATCAGACGGAAGTCTTTGCTCCTTGTCTGCAATAGCTTTCTTACTAGGCAGGCCTATCATAACCAAAGTTTGTATGTCGTGGAATGTTTCTTTATTCCTGAATTCTAAATGATACAACTGATTAAATTACATACACCCTGCTTTTAAATTATCATCAAATAATTCAGAAAATAAAACACCCAAGATGAAAAATTGGTTAGTGATCAATCATAGTTGGTTAGTAATCCATTTCCTAAACACATAATTGATCAACAAAATAGAGAACAAAAGATTACCGGATCTGTATCGATGGTTCAACTCACGGACACGAGAATCAGATGTCCTAACAAACGTTCATCCAATTTGAACAGGAAAAGAAAAATTAGATGCTCAAATGATCGACTGGTCGAATAAAACAACGATCGTAATAACAGATGGAAGAAAATAACTATCACCTGGCAACTCGTACTGTGAAGCAGAGGTTCCACTTGCCAGAGGAGAGCTCTGTTTGCTAAGGGATGCCCTCCGTGGAATAATGTCGAACACCTTATGGTCAATGTCGATAACAGATGTCTAATGAGTGATTTCAAATTCTCTTTCATCGAAGTAGGAAAGAGAAGGATCAAAATATGAAGAGTTAAGGAAATAAGGTTGAGAACTCACCAAAACAATAAGAATGATCGGAGAACTCGATGAGCAGTGGTGATCTCTTGTGCGGATAGGATGTCCAGCAGACATTCGACAGCGGCTGTCGCGAGTTCACATACGTCCCGCTATGAGGAGTTCGTCGAAGATGTAAACAAAGCCTAGGGATTGGAAAGCTTACCTCAGTCAGAAATGGTCATCGTCGCCAGAGAAGGAGGCGATCGGCTCGACGCTCACTGCTGCAAAAGGAAGCCGTGGATTAGAGCTCTCTACGACTTTGGCGACGGCGGTAATGGCGGTGCCGGAACATCCCAACCGTCCCAAACGTGCATCGGTGATGATAGTCACAACCTCAGAGAGAGAGAGAGGGAGCGTAACGTAAATTGGGAGAGAGAGCAAAGGAAAATGAGAGAAAAAGAGAAAGGAAGAGAGAGAGAGAGATATAGAGAGGGAGACCTCAAAATTTTTGAAGAATGGATTGGGAAAAAACTAGTTATCGACAATTTTTGAAGAATGGGAGAGAGTGCAAAAGAAAATGAGCGCAAATTTTTTTCGCACAAGCCGTAATGTAAAAAAAATTTGTGGGAGATAAAATTTTAGACAACACTTTAAATGAATATGTAATTTTTGTTCTCCATTTCTAATAACATTCCAGAAAAGCATGCTATTACTAATAGTTTGCTATAGCGTTCAGACCCGTACGCTATAGAAAATCTGCTATAGTAAGTCGTATTTGTTGTAGTGCGAGAACCACTGTTATCTACTATTTTGTTCTTTGTGTAGAACAAGTCTTGTGGGAGAATGGCTAAGATGTCTTAATGAGTTCTCAACCATTTTGAATATCTGATGTGCTTTATAGGAAGCACGGTAGCGCAATACTACAAAGGAGCGTAAGGACTCCATGCTACAGTGGGTGACACTATGATGAGGTTCCTCGATAGGGTAATGTCTCGGCCTCACGAGCCATGTCACAATGACGTAGCACCGCACATAGGCAGGTAGCCTAATGTTGTAGAATGAAGAGTGATAGGCAGCACTACAAAGAGGTCGGTGACATCATGTTACAGTGGTATGATACCACTGAGAGGTAAAAGATGCAAATCCTCGGCTACGCGAGCCATATCATAGCGGCGTAACACCGCAAGGAAGCGCAATGCTTCATGATGGATAGTTTAGCACTACAAAGAGGCTGGGACCTTATGCTATAGTGGGTGACACCATGATAAGGTGGAGCCTCGGCTTTAGGCTATTTCATAGCGGCGTAGCACTGCAAGAAAGCGCAAGGATTTATGCCATGACTCTTTAAAAGAACTCACCTAGAATGTATGGAAAGAGATATAGGTTGTCTCTTGAGGGTAAGCTTGTAGACCCCCAATATACATACATCGAAATCAGGTATCCACAGGGTCTTTAATGTGAAACCGGAAGCACAACTGATGTTATTATGTGAGTGAAAAAAATTATAACTATGGTGCATAATTCAAGTCTTTGTCTATTCTTGTATCATACTGTTATTTGACCCATGTGGAAAGATTCAAGTCGAAGCAACACCTATCCTAATGCATGATGGATAGTCACTGTGGGGAATGCTCAACCCATATATTGAGATATGTCATGACCCGCATCCGAAATTTGGGGCACGAGTACGTGGGTACGTCCAGCCTATGTCGCAGCATCGACGGTAGAACGTTGTCTAGGTCACAATACTATCTAATCAATCTCACACGAATATCCAACTCCATAAGGAGACACGGATATCACAAAATAATATGAACAATATACTCAATCACATAACTACAGCATGATAAGATATCGAAGAAATAAATAAAATGCAACACAAGTCTAAAATATAAATAATCTAACTCAAACAATAACATCCAAATCTCAAAGTATGCCGGAAACAAATCCGGTACCAAAATCTGCTAAAAAAAACTAACTGAATAACTAGTTATCCCGGTTAGACCTCCCAGGAATCACACCTGTGCTACAAAGTCCAAGGTTACAGCTACTCTCCCTGTGGTCCATAAAATGTCGGACACCAGTCCTCTAAGTCGCAGTCTGGAAAAATATTTCCAGTCAGGATAGAGCGAAGTACAACCCAAATAACAGTTCCAGATAATTGATAAGGACTATAAAATAATAAATAGATGATGCTATATACTGAGAGAAGACAATAAATAAATGCAATGGCAAAATAAAGAGAACAGGCAATATAGGCAATATGGTACAGTTAGTGCATATATGAAATAAAAAGAAAGAGGTACAATATCATATACGAGTGATGTAATATATGAACTAAAATAGAGGACTGTAACTATTCTAAGTGTTTGAAATAGTAGTTTCGAAATGTGACCGGCTTGAGAACTTGTTCGATAGCTACATGGCCTGGCTAATCATACATGAGGTGTATGATTAACACTTAACGATATATACACTTGTACGATAGGTATTTGATCACATCTCTCACTAGCAATTTCCTCGCTCCCAACTAGTACTGTGGATCCAACCATGACACGTCACGATACACGATCAATGTCTAATATATCATGTACAATGTCTAATATCAATGTCTAATATCAATGTCGTGTATAATGTCAATACGATAACCAATGTAACATCTCATGACTAAAGATCCAATCTATATAGTAGTCCGTGTAGCACAGTGTCAAGAGTCAGATGTAACATTTCTAAATACTTGAATTATAGAAATTATCAAATAACGAAAATTATTAGATAATGTACTCGCTTGGGGTCCTTAGCTGGCAATACCAATGTCCTGCTCCTGAAGTCTCGCAGAACAATCCAATGGTCCTAAATACATATAATATAATACAATACAACATCAGCCAAAACACTAGCACATACATAACCATAATTACACTGAACTCAGGAGTACTCTAGGGGTGATCCTAGTCATCTAACAGGGTCAAGCGTGCGTTTAGCTGCACGGGTGTCATGTCTGCAATTGCTGTGCAAGATCAAACAGTCAAAAATAATACGGGTCTTGCCAGTACGTCAGTGTATATATGGCAGTCTGCTAACATATCACATGGTCACAGGTCAATGTAACTACGGAATATCCGTCATTACACTCGGGTCACCTAGTACATATACAACATACATAGTCTTAACTAGTATATAACATTAATACTTATAATATATATATACACCAAATAAATACATACATAATATATATATGTGTATATATACCAATGAATACATAAGCTATATATATATATATATATATATATATATATATATACATACATATATATATATATATATACATACATATATATATATATATATATATATATATATATATATATATATATATATATATATATATATATATATATATATATCAAATACGTACATACTAAACATATATTAATAAGTAGTATACACATACCAATTATATACATATACACACAATCACATAAAATGAAGGAGGAGGGACAGGTTCGAACCTGTGCACGTGCACGAGATCGACGATGACGACGACGATGGCGATGGTGATGATGACGACGATGTCAAAGATGATGATGACGACGGTGATGAAGGTGCTGGTAGTACATGGTCGAGTCTCAGGCAAGGAGGACGAAGGAGGGGGCTCAAGGAGGTCGGACTGGAAGAGGTGGTGGAGGACTGCTCGGGCTCCGGGGATGGCCGGAGAGGAAGAGGTGTGGTGGTGGTATAGAGTGGTGGTGATCAGGATGCAGGGAGGAGGAGAAGAAGTCAGGGAGGAAGGTGTCTCCGATGAGGTATAGTCAGTGCACAGCGGGAGGGGAAGTCGGTTCAGGCGGAGGGGGTCGGGTTCCAGGCGGTCGGCCAGGTCGGGGCTCCGGTCGAGTGCAGGCAGGGATGAAGGAACGGGGTAACTGGAAGCGGTCGAGTTGTGGTGCAGTCGGCTTCTCCGGTGTTCAGTCGTGCACCGGCGGGTCCAGGCAAACGCTGGAGGTCGTGCAGGCGGGGGCAGGCGGGTCCAGCGGCTCGGGGCAGGTCTGGGCTCCGGCGGGTCGGGAGGAGACGGGAAGAGGCTCGGCTGCGGTGGGTGTTCAGGCGAGCGGGGCGCAGCGGCTCGGGGCCGTGACGAGGAGGGAGATGGCAGTGATTCAGGCGAAGTCGTAGGTCGTGCACGACGGCTCAGGTGGTTGGCGGCAGGAGGATCCGGTGAGGATGGCGAGGCGGTCAGGAACGGAGGGGCAGAGGTTGACGGGATGTATATGAGGAGGAAGATGGAAGAGGACGGCGGTGGAGTGAACTCCGGTGAGGGGTTGGGTACTGGATTCTCCGGCAAGGGTGGGTTCCGGTCGGGGGGTTGATGATGGGTGAACAGTAAGGGAGGGGGGAGAAAGTCGACTGAGTATATATTGATTTTTAGGTTTTTGATGAAAAGAAATTAAAGGTATATTTATATATGAAAAAGTGGGGTTTTGAGGTTGACCTAGGGTAGGCTTGGTCAACATCCTCGTTGGGATTGGGCCTTGGCTTATCATGTAGGTATTTCAAGGGCTAGGATTGCATTGGTTCAAATAATGGAGGGCTATGGGTTGAGGAGGTTGATGTTGAGTTACACACTCCCAAAAATTATGAAAAAAATCACATGAAGGAGAAATGGGTTTCTTTATGTGTTGTGTCCAATGGGGTGGACACATTAATACACTTTTGCATAAAAGTGCCCAACAATTAGAAAATTGCACAAAGTTGGGTTTTGGTTTTATTTAATTAAAAATTAATACAATTGGTGTTCTAAAATTAATTAGAAGTACATGGGGCTAAAATTAAGTGGGACAGAAGTGTCAAGAATGAAGAAGACTCAGAAAAAAATATTACCCTAATTTGGGTTGCACAAAATGGGTCGAGATTGTGTCTCCAATTTCGATTAGAACGCACAACGATACAAAGTTGAATTTATTGAAATTAAATAATAACGTCTGTGACGAATATTGTGCGACTAAAATGAAGCACAAGAGAGCATTATTATGAGTTACACAAAGGTCAGAATGAAAGACGGGCACGTCTAGGACAAGGTTGTAAAATTTGTTGGAAGAGAAAAGCTAGGATAGCGCTCCAAATATCGAATCAATGGTAAGGCGCAACAATGAATTAAAATCACGGTAATTAATTACAACATCAATAAATTAATCCTAAATAATACAAATTAAAATCATAACCCTATAATTCGGTCAGGGGTTCATCTGGTGGGCTTCTAGGTCAAGTCTACTAGCTCAAACATTAATGAACACTATACAATAATATATATATATATATATATATATATATATATATATATATATATATATATATATATATACACACATATCATGCAATTATTTAAATTAAATACACATAATACTTATAATAACAAAAAGTCAAAATACCTCTATTTTTAGAATGTGGTAGTGACAAGATATGTGGGGGATTGTTGGTATTTTTGCCTTTGGACTAGTAAAGATAGTCCCACATTAGCAACACCACCAAGTTGGTATCTCAATATAATGATTTGCTTGTGTTGAGGTGTGCACATAGGGTATGGTGAGGCACATGGGTGTCATATAGGGGTGTTTTTCTAGGAGAAAAATTTATTAACTCCTCAATGAAAGCATTTATACTTTTTGTCATTCTCTTGAAAAAAAATTCTTAGAGCTAAGCCCCAAACAACTCGGACTCGGGCTCAAGGGCTCAAAGTGGCATTTTGTTGGTGTTGCTAGGACGCTGCGCTGGTGTGCTATTGCATATCGGTTGGGCTGTTATAGAAAGATTTGGATGATTAATTCAGATCTGTTTTTTGTGGGATTTGAATTTAATTCATTCATATCTTTCCGTAACTGATGGGCAGCCAGGCTCCTCTATAAATACTCTCTTTGTAGCCCCTTTTAGAACTTACTTCAAAAAGGAGAGAGGCGAAGTGAGGTTCGGCTGCTGCCGCCACTGGAGTTCAGGAGTTCGTGCGAATTCAGGAAGGAGGTGATGCGAGCGTTCCAGAAGTTCTTCGAGAACTTGCTAGTTCCTGGGAGCAGATCGTGTGGGGCGAATCTTGCTTTGAGCAACAGTGATCTTCATCGCCCCAACAAGCAGAGATCCATATTCTCATTTCTCTTCTCTTCTAGTTGTAACTTGTTCTGTCTATCTGCAACTGTGATTGCAAGAAAGAACATAGATTGATTTATGGTTATTGTATTCTCTTGCAAGTTGTAATAAAAAAATATTGTGCTTCGTTGGAATCGAGTTCTTCAGAGGACAAACTTGTTTGCTGAAGCCTCTGTGTCTTGACTACAACTTCTAGATCAAACAGAGGGCAGACTGTAAAGTTTGCTTGAAGCTCTGTTTGTGGCATGTTCCTTCATCTTTTGATTAAGCCCCGAGACTAACAATAGAGAATATAAAATAAATTTGGGTGGTGAGTAATGAGTATGGGTCGTTGAAATTTTGAAAGCGAGCTTAGCTGGAAGGAAAATATGATAGGAAAATATTTTTTTTTTTCTTATCGAAGAATTAACTTTATTCTTGAAACCACCCGCTGAAATTTTTGAAACTTATTATTGTATGCATGAACTTGATAGCACATTTTTTTGCTTCAATTAAGAAAGAAGTTGAAAGTAAAAGTGAAATCTAACTAGTGACCACCGGTGGCAAGTTTGGATGGATGCTTTTTTAATGTTTTAACAAGAGTAAAAAAATAAAATAATTATTTTGATATTGATGTTCACGTCCGTGAAGTGTGGCCTAGTGGTAAAGGCATTGGACATGGAGAGGGTGGACGGTGGGGGAGGGGTCGGATGGTAATTTAATTAAGGAGTGTTGGAGGAGGGTCGGGCAGAAAAAATAATAATATTGGTGTTAATGGTCATATTCAAGCGGAATAAATATATTAATGAGTTCGAGCTTGTTAAATGATCAGATTAGTATTTTTTTTTTCTGTTCAAGTTCGATTTATATAGTGGTTGGGACAATTCGGACTCGGACCGATAACGAATTGTCGTGTGTTGACTTTACACCTGAGAGAACCCAAACAGAACATCCCCTAAATTTCCAACGCTAAATTCCCTAACCCTAAAAATGTCAGGGAGGAACCGCCTGCCTCACCACCAGGACCTTCCCCCCTTCGGCCGGGGCCCGCCCCTCCACCCCCACCTCCTCGACGACATGTTGGGCCCACCCCCTCCCCATCCCCACCACCACCTATCGGAGAGGCCGAGGGGCTTCCCCCACCCGTACCCGCACCCGGCGGCGAGGATGGAGGAGATGATGGCGGCGCAGCACGAGGACGTCCAGGTGCTGCTGGTCGACAACCAGCGCCTAGCCGCCACCCATGTCGCCCTCAAGCAGGAGCTAGCAGCCGTCCACAACAAGCTGCGCCACGCCTCGGCTGCAGCCGGCGGCGTGCGTGCCGACCATGACGCCCACCTCAGAGAGGTAGTATGCTATATATACACACTTTCTTGCAAGAGATGCTTGTTTTGGTACTGCTGGATCTTATCATAAGCAGCACTTGTGATCACTATTAATTATCTAAAATTTGGTGCCAAAAACTTGCTTTTTAGTGCCAAAATTATTGAAAGATGAGAGCATCCACAGTGAGAGTTGTTTCAAGTGCTACATTTTGACTTTAGTTAAATTTGTAGCTCTTATGCAATGGAAACTTGTCCATACTTGAAAATTGCTAGAAAGCTAAGAGACACTCCAGATTTGGAGGTGTCCTAGCTCCTCTACATTAATTTCGAATGAAAATCTTACCAAACATGGAAGGAAAATAAAGAAGAAAAAGAGGGAGGGAAAATAGAAGGTTAATTTGGAGTGTACCATTGCGTGCAAATATCATAGGAACACTCCAAAAGTAGTAATTTACATAATTTTCAATAATTCGGTGTATGTGTTTGGAGTATGGTAGTCAAAGGCGCGCCTCGAACGCGCCTCGCAGAAAGGCGCACCAGTTGCGTTTCACACCTCATTAAGCAATGCGCCTTTCTCCAGGCGCACCCAAGAAGTGCATTAGGTGCGTCTTTCTGCAAGACATGCATAAAAAGGCGCACCTTATGGTTTTTTTTATTTATACAAAAAACTTTGAGGTATTGAGATAATCCTTACCTCATACAAGTAATTAGTTACAGTTGAACTGGAAAAACTAAAATTTACTAAAAGCATAGTAGAGATAATACAAACTCTTGTTAGTTCTGTTGACTGCTACTGTTGGTTTGCTAGTTCACTTGGTTATGTTTTAACGTATTTTTGTTGGTTTTAATATGTTATTTGGTTTTATTTCTTACATTACTAATTTATTTATTTATCTATGTATATTTATTTATTTTTTATATTTACGTCTTGCTTCGCTCGGACGCGCTTCTTAACTGAGCTTTGCGCTTCGGACGATATGGACCTTCTGCGCCTTACGCCTTTGACTACCTTGGTTTGGAGTGTCCCCACTGTGGTGGATTCACTGACCAAACTACAAAGTGGACGTGTGTTAATTAGCTGAAGTAGCTCTTGGAAGCAAACCCTTCCATGATTTCAAAAGTAGCCAATGGAAAGCAACAACTTTCCCAAAAAATAAGCAGAAGCAGCCTCGATAAGCTGTACCGACCGTGACTTTAGTTTGATCTGAGTTAGTTTCTGGCTATGTTCCACAGGCACACATACAACATATCAGTCATTTTGGCGTGTCCTAGTGTATCTTGGAGTGTCTTGTGTCCCATACTTGTTATATACGTCGTGCTACTGACATGAAACCCTTTTTGTAGTGGCTGTGTTTCCTAGATTTCTGTTAGTATATATACTCCTTGCAAGAGATGCTTGTTTCAGTACTGTTGAATCAGTTCATAAGCAGCAGTAGCACTGCTGATCACTATTAATTATCGGTAAGTATTAGTCTGAGCTTTAGTCCCACATTGGGTAGAACCAATAATGAGAGGCTTTTTCCTATATGTATTCACTCATATCAATGAAATCATCCATTCACTCTTTCGACAATAGGAAAGTTGGCGCCAAAAACTTGCCTTTTACTACCAAAATTATTGAAAGATGACCAAACTGCAAAGTGGACGTGTGTTAATTAGCTGAAGTAGGTCTTGGAAGCAAACCCTTCCATGATTTCAAAAGTAGCCGATGAAAAGCAACAGCTTCCCAAATAAAGAAGCAGAAGCAGCCTAGATACCCATGGTGACTTTAGTTTGATCTGATTTAGTTTCTGGCTATGTTCCACAGGCACAAATACAACACATCAGTCATTTTTGCGTGTCCTAGTGTAACTTGGAGTGTCTCGTGTCCCATACTTGTTATATACGTCGTGATACTGACATGAAACCCTTTTTGTAGTGACTGTTTCCTGGATTTCTGTTAGTCTATGGAGGTTTGAGTAATGAGTATGACTAATAGCTGTGGTACTTGTGTGATATCCAATTTAGTTTCCTAGAACTATGCAGTAAACCATCAATGAATCAAGACATTATTGATTATTTTGTGTTTTGTTTTATTGGTCTCGGGTTTTTATTAGTTATTGCTTGTATCAGTAGTTCCTCGCCTCCTAAAACTCTAAAACAAAGGCCTCTCAGTCTCTGGTTCAATTTCTAACATTTTATCAAAAGCCATGGAGAGTTAACTTTTAGAATTTTTTTTTTCCTTTCATAAGATGTGACCTCCTCCCTTATTCCCTGAGTGCCTATCCTTTAGGAAAAAATATCTTTATTTAATGGCTTATACCGGTCTGATTGCGGACTTTTCATATGCAAATAGAAGCCAGTGCTTGTTGCTTCATTGGATTATGACTCGTGACACCCCAAAATAAAATGTTGTCCACTTCAAAATTTTGATTTTAATCTGGTTATACTACTAAATCTATTCAACCTCACTGATAAATGGAAGGTTTACGAGAAGTCTTTAAAGATGGAGGCAGAGGTCAGGGCAGTTGAGGCGATGAAGGATGAGCTCATTCAGGTCCGAGGAGATATACATAAGCTAAATGCTGCAAAGCAGGAGCTCACTGGTCAGATCCAGATTCTCACCCAAGACTTGAATAGGGTCTCAGATGACGTGTCGCAAGCGCCTGCAATTAAAGAGGAGATTGATTCCATGAAGCATGAGTTGCAATCTGCTAGGTTTGTTTTGCTTAACGACTTCCTCTTGTTTCTCCTTATCTTTGCTCCTTTTGTAGTGTAAAAGCTCGACAGATGTGGCATCCAATTTAGAATGCTAATAAAGATTCTACAGTAATTACTATCCATAACTTTCTAGAATTTTGGAACTGGTGTAGTTTTGAGAATTCAGAGAAGAGTATGATCAACAATAGGCAGTCTTGGGCTCTATTAGTTGTCAGTAAACGAAATATATTAAAACAACAGCTTTGCTTTAGAACTGAATGTGTGAAACAAATATCTTGTTCACAGAAAAGTTCTTTTCTTTTATTTGGACTGAAATTTATAGTAAGATATATTTCTTGTTTGAGTGTGAAGCTTATCTGGTTAAATTTTTTATAGGCAAGCTATTGAGTTTGAGAAGAAAGGATATGCCGAGAATTATGAGCAGGGCCAGGTGATGGAGAAGAATCTAATTTCAATGGCACGTGAGGTGGAGAAGTTACGTGCAGAGGTTGCTAATGCTGACAAGAGGGCACGAGCTTCAGCAGCTGCTGGAAATAGAGGTATTGATTGTTTTTGTCACGACCCGCACCCGAGTGTTTGGGTACGAGTACGTGGGTACGTCCAGCCTACGCCGCAGTGTCGGCGGTAGAACGTTGTCTGGAACTAGTACTGTATAACCAACACCTCATAGTATTAAGGGAACAATTATTATAATCAATCATAAAACTAAGGTAGGTGAAAACATGATGTATATATATATATGTATATAAAAGTTACAGTACAAAATCTTGTATTCATAACTCATACAACTATAGTAAGTATGCAATCTTTAACTATTGTCATAACTAGGTCTCCCGCTTGCGGCCTTCCTCAATCCTCCAGGAGGTAAAATCAGGCTCGAAGCTATTTCCCAAAAATCCATAATAGATGGGACATGTCCTTCTAAGTGCTACCTGAAATATTATCCAGTCAGGATTGAACGAGTACAATTCTAATAGCAGCTTCAATACATGATAAGGACTATAAAACAGTGATAGAAAAGTAGTATATGATGGATAAATAAACTGACATCAAGGTATAGTAAGAAATGAACAGGAAAAATGAATAAACAGAGAATATGTTATATATCAACAAGGAAATCTATAGTCACCAAGTGTTTTGAAATACTAGTTTGATTATGTGATCGGCTTAGGATTGCACAATGGGAGCTGGTTAATCATACGTGAAGTGTATGGTTAGCCTTTGCACAGGAATTATATTTGCACAGTATTAGGGTATGATCACATATAAACTAGCATTTTTTCGTCCCGACTAGCATACAAGAATCACACGAATATCATGTATTGTACAAGATCAAAGTCTAAAAACATAAGATATGCTAGTCCGTGTTTCTTTGTGTCAGGAATCAAATACAACAATACTACATGTGTTATAGAAATTATTAGTAAGAAAACCATCAGAGACTGTACTCGCCTGGGGTCCAAAGCGGGTGAAACAAGTCAGAGTGTGACGGGGTCCAGATAACCTATATCATGAATAATTCATATTAATTGATGAAATATAATTAAATAGACTTAACCCACTGGATTTCTAGGTTAATTTTATGCTATTTCTGGTTTATAGATGGGACAAATATCTATATAAAATAATGTATATATAAGATATATATAGATACGTATATAGATACAATATAGTATACATATATAGATAATATATAGTATACATATATACATATATAGATACTTATATATGTATATGATATATATAGGTATATATAGATACAATATATTATATATAGATACATAGATATATATAGTATACATAGATACATATATATAGTATACATAGATATATAGTATTCATAGATAATATATAGTATATATAGATAATATATAGTTTATATATATACATAGATATATAGATATATATATATAGATACACATATAGATATATATATATGTATATGATATATATATAGATACAATATACTATATATAGATACAATATACTATATATAGATACATATATACAGTATACATAGATAATATATAGATACATAGATATATATACATATATATATATAGTATACACATATAGATACATATATAGATATATATATAGATATAATATGATATATATATATATATATATATATATATATATATATATATATATATATATAGATTACATATATATATACATATATACATAGATATATAGATAATATATAGTATATATATATATATATATATATATATATATATATATATATATATATATATATATAATATATTATATTATATATAGTATACATAGATAGATAGTATATAGTATACATAGATACATATATATATAATATATTATATATAGATATATATAGTATATATATAGTATACCTAGATATATATATATATATACTGCTTCTGCGCGTTGCTGCGCGCTGCTGCTGCTGCATCTGCTACATTTGCCACTGCAGCTGCTGCTGTTGCTCGCTGCAGCTGCATGCTGCTACTGCTGCGGCTGCTGCATCTGCCACTGCTGCTCACTGCAGCTGCTGCAGCTGCTACTGCTACTGCTGCTGCGCGCTTGCTGCGACTGCAGCAGCTGCTGCCTGTAGTTCCTTTACACACAATATATAGTTAAAGTTATAAAACAAAATTGAAGAGGAACAAGGGTTACCTTGCTAGTGTAGGGTTGAGAGATGATGGATGGAGAGTGAAGAGGGTGGGGTGGTGTTTATATAGGGAATGAGGGGGTTAGATATTTTTTATGTGCATTGACCAATGTGCCCTTGACTAATTCAATTTGGATTTCTCTTCTTATGAAGAGGAATCCAAATTGGATTTGATTTCATAGTTTAATATTAAATGAAGGTTACAGTTTTTTATGCTTTGGGTATTTAAAATTATCTTGTAGAAAGGTCTCAGTGGGTTTTGTTTATTGTATGTCTTCCTATGACATGAGAATTGTTCATGCATATATTGTATACTAAAGCGTTGTTAAAGGCGCCGCTCAGGCGCGCATACGCCCAAAAGGTGAGAAACAATGTTTCACTAGCTAATCTATAGGCATGCGAGATATATTCTCCAGGCAACTCCTAGGTGAGAAAGGCGAGCCTAGACACACACCTACATAGTTGGGTGTTGTGTAGCTTTTTTAGACTTTGTTTGGGTTTTGTTACAAGTTTTATGGACTTGTTTGGTTTTATTGGTTTTTAAAGTTGCAAACTTAAGTTTTAAAGGCCTAGACATAGTCTTTCTTAACACTATTAAGTTACTAACTAAATAGACAAATAAAAAAGGGAGGAGAATTTGGAATGGCGGAACATTATCTCGTTGATTATTTTATGTTTGTTTTTTCATTGAATAATTTGTCTTCTATCGTAATAATTTTTCAGATATTATTTTTAAACTTAATGTTGTGTTTTATAGACTATTTTGTGATCTTGTTAAGTTACTTTGTTGATTTCTATTGTTAATTGGTTTTTTTTTTACTATTAAGTTGTCTAGAAACTAAACTTTGATGAGTATTGTAGAATAGGAATGATAGATTGATTCATTAAGAGGAGAGATGAGTATATTATATAGGAGAGGCTAACCCCTCTCCCTATTAGTCTATCTGATGTGGGACTAAACTCAACTTAATACATAACTCAACACCCTCCCTCAAGATGGAGCATAGATGTCAATCATGTCCAACTTGTTATAGAGAAATTGAACCCGAGGACCTAGAATAGATTTTGCAAACATATCAGCTATCTAATCGCCGGTCCTCACATGGTGAAACTTTATTGTCCCTTTCTGATACTTATCACGGACAAAGTGAATATCGATTTCAATATGTTTTGTCCTTTCATGAAATACAGGATTAGTAGCAATATGAATAGCAGACTGATTATCATACCACATATCTGCTGCTTTATATCATGCTTCTTCTTCCAGATCTTGTAGAAGATGCTGCAGATATAGCACCTCTGTTGTGCCATGAGCAATTGTCCGATATTTCGCTTCCGAGTTTGATCGTGCGATCACACTCTGTTTCTTGCTCTTCCATGATACCAAGTTTTCGCTAATGAAGACCGAGTAGCCAGATGTAGACCGTTTATCCGTAAGACTGGCACCCTAGTCAACATCAGTAAAGCACTCAACATAAGTATGTCCCTTATTCTCTATCCGAATTCTTTTTTCCGGATTCTGAGAACTCTCCCAATGTGGAACTCGTGGTGAAGACATGAATCTACTTGCAACACTGACGACAAAAAAATGTCTGGACGAGTTATAACGGCCAAGTAGTTGAGTTTCCAACTACTCGACGATATTGATCTGGATCGGTCATCAGTGTCCCCTCGTCGGGAAGTAACTTTATCCCTGGGTCCATGTGCGAGGTTGCTTCCTTAGCTTGCATCATTCATGCATCATTTGGGATGTCAAGCACATATTTTTTTTCTGAGACATTATAATGTCCCGCTTACCCTGTGTGACTTCTACGTCCAAAAAATAGCTCAACGATCCCAAATCCTTGGTTTGAAATTGTTCTTCTAGAAACTTTTTTAGTTCTGCAATGCCCTGACTATCGTCTCCTCTTATCACAATATCATCCACATAGACACCGAGTAGTATCTTTCCAGCTAATGTCTGACAGTAAAATATCGAATGATTCTTCTTTGATTGGCACATGCCAAACTGAGTAACCATATTTGTGAAACGACCAAACCATGCACTTGAGAATTATTTGAGACTATAAAGGGCCTTCCGCAGATGACACACTTTACCCTGCTTGCAACAAACCCGGGAGGTTACACCACATATATTTCTTCATCAAGATCTCCACGAAGAAATATATTCTTGATATCCAGCTGTAGCAATGGCCAGTCATAGCGAACAACTAAGGCCAAGAGGACGCGCACAAAGGTCATTCGAGCAACTGGGGAGAATGTCTCAAAATAATCCTCACCATAGGTCTGAGAATAACCTTTTGCCACCAGACGAGCCTTTAGGTGATCAAGAGTGCCATCCAATTTTACCTTAATATTGAACACCCATTTGTAACCCACTGCCTTCTTACCATGAGGTAAATCAACCAAGTTCCATGTATGGTTCTCCTGAAGTGCTTTCATTTTCTCTTCCATAGCAGCACGCCAGCTGGGATGTTTTAAGACCCTTCTCTGCAGAATTGGGAATCTGAATCCCATCAATAGTCGCCACCAATAATTGTGGGTGGCTTACAAGCTCTTTGTAATTGTGAACGTCCAATGGATGATCATGACATGTACGACGAGGTCGAGCTGGCGGATCAAGTGGAAGCAAATCAGTGGAGCTAGAAGAGGATGAAGACGCTGTGTCCACCGACGGAGCCGGTGTGTGCGGACCATCGGACCGGGAGACTGACTCGGTAGGGGAGGGCACATTTACGGGGGGCTGTTGTGTTTGAACAGAAAATAATAAGAAATCCTCTTCTGGGTAAACTTGTAGAGCCGGATCAGTAGTTTGTGGAAGTGGAGGAAACTCAGTTTCAACAAAGGTAACATCTCGAAAGAAAAAATACCGCTTCAAGACTGGAAAAAAATACCGATACCCTTTCTGATCCTTAGGATACCAAAGAAAAATACATTGGATAGCCTTTGGATCTAGTTTAGAAAGAGTTGGTCGGGTATCCCTAACATAAAATAAGCAACCAAAGATTCAGAGAGAGAAAACGACTCTCGTTTGGGATATAACCGAAAGAAGGGAGTATCGCCATTGATAACAGACGACGGCATGCGATTAATTAGATAGCAAGCCGTGAGAACGGCATCCGACCAAATTTTTTTGGACTACGTGCTTGGAACATAAGAGCACGCGTTGTTTCTAAGAGGTGACGATTCTTGCGTTCAGCCACACCATTCTGTTGTGGTGTGTAAGAACATAAAGTTTGGTGGATGCTGCCATTCCGAGACAGATGTGAAACAAACTCATGAGACATACTCACGACCATTGTCATTGCAAACACATTTAATCGGAACACCAAATTGTGTTTTGATTTTCGCATAAAAATTGCACCAAATATTAAATAATCGGAGCGATTTTTCCTGAGATAAACAAAAGTGACACGCGCATCAACAAAGGTAATAAAGTACTTGAATTCCATCACAGATTCAACCGGACAAGGTTCTCATATATCGGAATGCACCAACTCGAAAGGAGCGAAAACAACTTTATTTTGACTGACCGAATAGGAAATTCGGTGATGCTTAGCCAAACTACAGGACTCACAATGAAAAGAACATGAAACATCTAAAGATAGGTACATTTTCTTGAGTGCTTGGACAGAAAGATGTCCTAACCGGCAATGTAACTCAAAAGGATCAAGTTTCACACCAGCACAAACAACAGAGGAAGGTTCGTCAAACAGGTACAAGCCTCCAGCCACATGCCCCTTACCGATAGTCTTTCCAGTCTTTAGGTCCTAAAAAATACAACCATTAGGAAAGAATGTTACCGAGCAATGCATATCACTAGTAATCCGACTAATTTAGAGTAAGCTAAATGAGTTTTCAGGTGTATGTAATACAGAATGTAGTGACAGTCCCGAAGAAAGATGGACAAATCATTTTCCACGGACTGTCAGCGAACCACCGTTGGCACATGTAATATTAGACATACGACCAACCGGTATATAATTTCGTATCATACCTGTGTCGCTTGTTAAGTGAGCAGACACACCGGAATCAAGGACCCACTGCTTCGATTGTATCACAAATGCCGATGAGTACCCTGCGGTGGACCCAGAAGTAGCAGCTTCACCTCGACGTTGAGCTTGAAACTCAACAAAGTCTGCATATACTTCATCAGTCATTTGTACGGATCGGCCGCCAAGATCAGGAATATCTGAGGTGACATTGGTGGCATGAGTTTTAGTACACTACCACTGGAAATGATCCTGTAGACCACAATTGAAGCAGGTGCGCAGTCGACCTCCATTATGACCGCCAATGTCTCGTCCACCATCACGGCCAACATTCCAGCCACCACGTCGTCCACCACGGCCACCACGAAATCTAGTACGAACGGCTCCCAGAGCAGATCGATCAGCGGGAGCATCACTTGGAGAGGTCTCGACGACCTTTGCTGCCCGTAGGACACGAAAATGAGCTTCCAGTAGAGATGGAACCTCAGCTCCAGCAATGATCTGAGAGCGAGCTGAGTCTGCATCAGGACGGAGAGGCAAGATATGACATGACATGAAGTTGCTCTCGTTGAGCTCTTGCTTCATTGATATCCGTCGTCAGAAGTAATACACGGTCAACTTCGTCGACCATAGTCTTAAAGGCCCGAAACCATAGTCTTAAAGGCCCGGAAGTGATCCTTAGGAGACTTGTCGTCCCGTTCCGTCCGGTAGATGCCGACGACTGAGTCGTAGATACGAGACAACTCGCATTTTCTAACAAACGCCATCGATATGACCTCCCATAACTCTTTTACCGTGTCCGTGTTCTGAACCATGTCCTCCACCGATCGTTCCATTGAGTTCATCAACTGTGTAAACAGTCGACTATCATCTCTCCCACTGCTCAAATATGGGATGAGTCGTCTCCGGAGGGTTGTCAGTCAGATGCTTCGACAACCGCATTCCCCGAAGTATTTTTTCAACCTTCTTCCGCCATGTTGAGTAGCATCTGGTCCGTCCAATCGCCGATCAGCGAGTCGAATCGAAAAAATTGTCGTGCCAGTGTCCGTTGGTTCCGTCAATGCGTTTCCGATACCGGTAGTAGTAGCACTGCTAGTTGCACCAGTGTTAGTTATCCTGCACTTGATTCGATTGTCGCTGGATCTTTCCAACTCCAATAATCACATCAACTTTATCGATGCACTATCAACGTAGCCAGAACCGGCATGCGCATGGAAAGTAGAGATCATATGGAGATCACACAAGTCAGGTCACAGAGGTAACCCATGTCACTCTCTGTGTATGTGGATATCGGGGTAGGACGAAAACAAAGATCCACGTAAACAAGTAACTTGTCTACTCTTTGTTAACTCCTGGAGCCGTAATTTAGGAACAGAGGTTGTGCAAACAAATAATTGTCTACCATCTGGCTTCGATATACGCTCATAAAGTCGTAATCTAGGAACAGAGGTTGTGCAAAAAAATTATTGTCTACCCTCTGGCTTCGATATACGATTTTTTTTTTGGAAATTAGGGTTCAGACAGGAAGGAGTGGCGGCGGCGGCTGAGGGTTTAGGATTTTTGGCTGCATAGTGGGATCGGGGGCCGCGGAGGGGGGGGGGGGCTGGTGTCGGGGGGGGGGGGGGGGGGTTGGCCGCCTGCTGGAGCGGGAGGGAACAACGGGTAGGAGGGGGGGTGGCGGCAGGGAGGCAGGGGGCGCCTGGGAAGCGGGTGGGGGAGGGGGGGGCGGGGGTTGGGGGGTTGGGGTTGGGGTTGGTGGCTAGGGTTTGGAGTAGAGTTTTTTTTTTTTGTGGGGAGAGAGGTGGATGGGTTATGGCTCTGATACCACGTAGAATATGAATGATAGATTGATTCATTAAGAGGAGAGGGGAGTACATTATATAGGAGAGGCTAACCCCTCTTCCTATTAGTCTACTCGATGTGGGACTAAACTTAACACATAACTCAACAAGTATTTAGGAATATAGGACATATTTGGATAACGTAACATGAGCTACAAAAGTGACAAAATGTGTTATGAAAAAAAAATTTGTGAAGTTGTCCAGGTGGCGCTTTTTCTTCTCCGGGCGAGACTAGGCGCTCCTGGACGATGAGGCGAGGCAGCTCGCCTAGGAGCGCCTAGAGCTTTTTAAAACACTGGTATACTAATTCTTTTTTACCTATTCTGATCTAATTTACTTAAGTATTTCCCATCAACTCTTTCTTTAGGTTCCTAGCTGGTATTAGTTATAAATCTAATTTATTAAGAACGACTTAGTAAGATGCATCAACTTATAAGTTTACATAATATCTGGTATGCCTATTGTCTTATTTTCTCAAGTGATATTTAATTCCCATCCCCCCCCCCCCCCCCCCCAACCCACCCTTTCTCCAGCCTAACAGTGTTTGCTTCAGATTCAGTATTACCCATTCTCGTTCTAGGATTTTTTCAGATTGTGTCTACTGCATAAACTTTTAAAACCTTTTCATCTTTTCATATTTACGTGTTGATGATCAACAAGATAAAGAAGACTATGAGCTTGAAATGTTATATAAGGAGAATAAATGGGGTATAAGCAAAAGACTGTGACAGTTTGGTCTCTATACAATTAAGATCAACTCTTATATTGGTTTTAAGGTTTGATTCCAGTGCGCTGTGTGCTAGATTAGGTTTTCGGTTGGATATTAAGTGTAGAGCTTAACTTAACACATAACTCAACAAGTATTTAGGAATATAGGACATATTTGGATAACGTAACATGAGCTACAAAAGTGACAAAATGTGTTATGAAAAGAAAATTTGTGAAGTTGTCCAGGTGGCGCTTTTTCTTCTCCGGGCGAGACTAGGCGCTCCTGGACGATGAGGCGAGGCAGCTCGCCTAGGAGCGCCTAGAGCTTTTTAAAACACTGGTATACTAATTCTTTTTTACCTATTCTGATCTAATTTACTTAAGTATTTCCCATCAACTCTTTCTTTAGGTTCCTAGCTGGTATTAGTTATAAATCTAATTTATTAAGAACGACTTAGTAAGATGCATCAACTTATAAGTTTACATAATATCTGGTATGCCTATTGTCTTATTTTCTCAAGTGATATTTAATTCCCACCCACCCCCACCCCCCCCCCCCCCCCCCCCCCCCCCCCCCCCCTTTCTCCAGCCTAACAGTGTTTGCTTCAGATTCAGTATTACCCATTCTCGTTCTAGGATTTTTTCAGATTGTGTCTACTGCATAAACTTTTAAAACCTTTTCATATTTACGTGTTGATGATCAACAAGATAAAGAAGACTATGAGCTTGAACTGTTATATAAGGAGAATAAATGGGGTATAAGCAAAAGACTGTGACAGTTTGGTCTCTATACAATTAAGATCAACTCTTATATTGGTTTTAAGGTTTGATTCCAGTGCGCTGTGTGCTAGATTAGGTTTTCGGTTGGATATTAAGTGTAGAGCTTGAGTTCTTATTCGGTGAGGCTTTCCTTTTGAGAGACAATTATACCTCCTTTTCAGTTAGTTTGTTAGATTTATGCTTTCTCTTATTTGTTGGGTTAGAATCGTGATTTATCAAGTAATGATGAATCACTAGGGCGTTTCGCTGTAACCCTATATCTTGATTGTCCATTCTCATACCAAAGAACCTATTGATTTAGTTGTCATAGGTAAACCCCTTTAGGGCATCTTCCGTCTAGAATCAGTTGTATGAGCATGATATACATGAGTGCATGCCATTTTAGTTATCGTGAATCAACATATTAGTAATAGTCTAATAGAAAAGCTAAATACACATAATAGTACTAGAAACAGTCTACTAGTAGATGACTAATGCCTAGTAGAAAATCTTCCTTTATACAAGGAAAAAGCTACTCAATATTCATGTCGTAAAAATGTTATTAAAACTTTTGTTTCAGAAAGTATGTAATATTTATGATAATTTTGTTTAAAAAAGGAGTTATGTAATATTTAACTAGTCTTTTACCGAACAAGTCATGAAGGTTATGTACCTGATAAGTTGAGTGCTTTATGACATAAATTTGTGATGACCATTGGTTCTTCTCTTGTTTGATTCCATTTCTGTAGAACTAATTACGTGTTTCTGTAGGTGCAGGTTATGGTGGAAACTACGGAAATGCTGATCCCAGTTATGGCGGAAATCCTTATCCTGCTGGTTATGCCATGAATCCTGTACGGCTTTGGTCTTTCCTCAGCAGTTTTACATTACTCGATATGCCTATTTCTGGCAACTTGTGCTATTTGTATATCGTTGGCTTATTGCATCCTATGCCATTCAGGTTCCTGGAGCTGCAGATGGTGCTGCTCAATATGGAGCTGGATCTGGAGCTGGAGCTGGAGCAGGATATGGCTCATGGGGTGTATATGACACCCAACGAACTCATGTACATAGATGAAAGAGTAGTCTGCCATTGATGTTGGAACTTATTAGCAACATGTTACTACAGTCTTCAATTATTCTCCGTCGAGGATGACATGTTGAGCTGATCGATTCTCAGTACATTTTTTGGGTATTGAACAATTCTGGCTTTCAATTTATGGCACTTTATGCTGTTAAAGAATTATGACGTGTGAACTTTGCTTTCACCAATGTTAATCAATTTTATTTGTTGTATTTGCTGCTTCTAGATGTATAATCATCAGTATCCATTGCCACATATACCTATGATGTCCCAGAATTCTTAACTAATCTGTTTGGTTGGCAAGTTGAGTTCTGATTTTATATTTCCTTGATAGCTTCCTATCTGTTTTAGAATGTGTTTAAAATATGAGACCTCCCAATATCCAAATCTTTTGCAATAAGATGTACAGAGGATTTATGTAGTGTAATGTTTTGTAGGAAATATTTTTGGTATCATACTCTATAGAAAATTTTCTGCAGTTCCTTAACACCTTACTTTGCCGATGCTACACAAACAATGATATTTGTTTATATCTATTGCACAGCAAGTTTGGTAATTTCCTGGGTATCTTTATTGCGGCAGCCCATCCCATAATTACCAGGTTGAATTCCTTAGAATTGTCATTGGTGATCTTTTCAAGCTTTTTGACATCCATGTTTTGTTGGAGATAGTGCCTCATAGTTGAGCATAAAACTAATACTATTTATGTACCTAGCTAATTGCAAGGATTAACACATTTCATGGTGTCTCCTCTTTGGTGAAAAGTTTTGCAGAACCATTGAAATATTGGTCTGAATTTCTTTACAATTGATATGCTTTTCTGGAGGGACTCTACAGTTGTAAAGCTTGGATTTAGATTGTTCCATGATTCAACAGTATAGTTTAATATTATGGTAGTTGTCGTCCTTGTTCAGTTACATCTATCAAGTGATTTGTTTGTCATGAAGTAGTTTAATTTCGGTGCTGTGGGAGTGCCTTATATGTGATTTTAAGATGTTAGATTTCCAAGGATTATTGCACATCAAGATCATAACAATTTAGCATCTTTTTTATTTTTCTTCATTGCCTCACCTATTAAGTGAAGGCTTGTAATCTCCAAAGGACGGTTGGTTCAGCCCCTAGATTGTAACCTCTATTCCTCTGAAGAGTAACCTTGGAACCTTAATATTCATATACTAATAATAGGATTTAGTCACATCAAAACCGTACCCAATTTATTTAAGTAATATGGTATACTGAAGGTGAGAAAGTTGGGGATAGTTATCTGGTACTGGACTGCGAGCATTTAAAAGCTTACTTCATGGAGAAAAGGCATGTGGGCTGTGCATAATGGACTTCTGGAAGTGTCTGGGAAAATAAAGAGTTGGTCAGTCGGGGCTTGGCCAGGCAGGTTTGCAAGTGAATCTCAATGGATGTATATAATCAAGTAAGTCATAACTTCCAATTAATTCTTATTTTAATAGTTGTGATTTCAATTTGTCTTCTGTAGCTACTATTGTATTTTAAAGATAGGTTCTTGATGCTGATCTTTCCTTAGCATCTGCGATTTGTTTGAAGGGAGTCTGTAAGCTACCTTTCAATTTAGATTTACTGTGTCATAGTGTCAAAGTTTGCACTTCTCAAGTGGAGACTGCTGTTTCAGTTGCAAAATGCAACTTGAAGTATCCCCCGACTATACATCAGGATTGGATGCATTTCAAAAGCAATTTTCTTTACTATATGATTTGTAAAAAGTTCCATGTGACTATTCTTAAATATGTACCATGAGATTATTAACAGATTATCTTCTATATTAGTGCCAGAACTAGACTAGTTACATTAGGTTGGAAAAGAGAGGCATATTGCTACCACATTTGGCAAACCTAGTGCAGCTTCACATAATATACAATGGGTAAATATAGCCATATAATATTTTGTTATAGATTTTGGTGTCCAATTCTAATATGTTGCCTTACAAATAACAAACGTCAGGTGTGGACAACATTTTGTTTCATGGCACTAGTTTTTGGAAACATATTTGTCCCTTAGCAAATTACTTCATGCCTTATAACTTAGTCACACATTTTCACTGAGTTTTCTGGTTTCCATTTTATGTCGATGAAGTCAGTCCCTGGTTGCAAAGATTGTAGTCATTTTGTTAAATGGGGCTTCCTTGAATATTTGTTAGGTCTTGCAAACTTTTCTTTGTTTGGTTCTAATATCCAAGATAACTGATTTGGCATTTGGTAACATAAGTGAATTTCATTTTTTTATTTTTTTACTTATTTTATGTATTGTCTAATTTAACATCTTCAAGTTAAAGTATTCTGAATTTTGATGTCCCCCATTTTCTCACTTACTTTCGCTTGAAGTCCTTCTTTGGAAGGTAGGCTAGGTCCTTATGCCTTTACATTCCAACACCAGTTCATAGTCTCTATTTTTTTGATAGTTGAGCTGCAAAACATGAAGCTGATGCTGCTGATCAGGGCAGACAAATTATTTATTTTGTGAATTTCTTTGAATAAGCATAGTATTAACATTCAGCTGGTCAAGGAATTCATTACACAACTTGCCCAGCCCCCTCAATCAATATCCATACTAATTTCAGGTTGCCAGTTATCATTCTATAAATACTTTAAACAGGAGGCCAATTTTTTTCCTCAATGACCACCTTGAGATTTAGAGGATGGAGAGCTTCAATGATGGACCAAGTTGTAAGATTTACCAAGTTGTAAGATTTACTCCAGTGTTTGCATCCTGATATGGGACAATTTGGATCAATGCATTCAAATTCGGATCACCATGCACAATTTTAGTCTATGTTGCACGAATATGGACATGGGTACGGACATGGACATGATACTGGTACGGGATACAGACATTTTCAGATGGTTACAGTTTAGTCACCTATGTTGCACGAGTACGGACTTGATACGGGTATGGGCACCATTTTTCTGAGTCCGTGCAACATAGGTTTTAGTATATGAGGCATATCTTCCAGCATAGATGTCCATTTTGGAGGAATCACCCCAATTTAGAAAACTGAGTCAAGAGTTTAAAGATTTTCAGAAATTGATAGGTCTTCAAATCTGTCGTGGAAGTCAGATCACAAATTCTCTGCAGATTTAGGAAACCTTCTGTGATTTGGTTTTCTTATGTTTCTTTAGTATTTATCTATATCATGGTTAGATATGATTTAGAATTATTTTACTATTAGATTTAGGGATTACTTGGAGGATATAAATAAAAGCCTTTGCAAGCTTTTGTAAACGATTATCCAATCACTAAATTTTCTTCCAAAGGATTCTCTTCTATGGTGGACCAAGCTTGATATGCTGGTGGATTCTAAGGTTTTCTCGTTTTTGTGTGACCAACCTTTTCATCACGTGTTTCGTGTGTAACCTCCTAAATTTTCTAAGGCCTACCGCCACCCGCACATAATCTTCCACTGAATGAGCACAGGAGTATTATTGGTATAGCGGCTATAGTGTTTTACTCTCCCACCATCTCCCTATTATTATTCATAAATCTCCTGAGTCCTGATGCTGTATTTCTGTAGGGGTATGTATTGATCTGACTGCTTTTTGGTTAGGAATTGAAAAATGGGGACCTGAGGGTTGTTTTCATATGACATCTTTATCTTGTGCATAATTTGTGGCCAAGGCAGAGTCCCCTTAAGTGAAGTTGGGCTCTAGTACACGTGATGAAAGTTTTACCTCTCTCTCCCGTAGATGGGTCATTCACATTAACATAGGAGGATGTTTGCGCACAATATAGTTTGACATAAATTGGAGGCTTTGATTTACCACTATGAATAAAAGTGGGTGCAGACAATGTACAAAGTTAAGTGTAATATTTTCATCCCTTAAGTGTTGATGAAGGCCGTAGACATTAGATGTTAAGTTCGTTTTATACTAGCAGTGTCACTTGAACACCCGAAACATCATGCTTCTTGATGTGTTGGATACTGACACTTGGACAATTAAGAGCACTCCAATGACAGTGGTCTAGGACACTTCCCAAGTCATGAAATTATGATGATACCACGAGCTGATTGTTATTTTGACACTTCTGATCAAATTGACGTCTGGTCTAGATTGTGTCGTAAATATCTAAATTGTTTCACCATCTTTGAAGCAATTGATTAAGCTGTTTCTCTTATTAGAGATTTATGTACACGTGCGCTTATGAGCAGAGTTGGGTAGAGTTGGAGTTACAAGAGTAAGGGTGGGCGGGGCTATGATTTGCACGTGTTATATGGTGTGTTATATGGACCTATCTGTACCAAGAGCAGGGCTTCTATATATGATAAGTTTGTGCAAAACATGGTCTGACCTGTTAACACCCCTGTTATTTTCTTTTCAATTGTTTGAACCTTTAATTTCACAAACAACTTCATTTCTTTCTTATATGGTGAGTTTTATGGGACCTATCTGTTCCAAGAGCAGGGCTTCTATATATGATAAGTTCGTGCAAAACATGGTCTGACCTGTTAACACCCTTGCTATTTTCTTTTCAATTGTTTCAACCTTTAATTTCACAAACAACTTCATTTCTTTCTTATAGTGCTTACACCTTTCAGTTATTTAATTGATAAAAAAAACCCTAAGCTGCACGTATATTCTAGATCCTCGTGAAGTTTGGTAATACTATATATATATATATATATATATATATATATATATATATATATATATATATATATATAGTCAAGGTGTATGCCTGTGGTACTTAATATTCTTTTGTATGCTTATTGATCGCTGTACTTGTTCATTTCTTAGAGAGAATTGGGCCCTGGTCAACTGGTATAGCACTGCAGACTCTTATCACCAGGAGGTATGCTTGATTTTTATTTAATTTATGTATTACTGTCATTCTGAATATTGTATGATGGTGAATCTGAAATGGAACTTATATTTTTCTTGAAAAAATTTGAGTAGAGACTGATAGATTAACTAGCACTTCTTACAATCAACTCAATATAGTCTTTTTTTTTCTGAACATATGTACCTGTCTGTCTTTTGTGGTCTGAGAAACATGTATGTTTCTCATTTATTCAATTAACTACTTGTTTTGAAGCGATTACTAGTTTTTACCAATGATAGTAGAGTTCCGATACCCTTTAGGTGGCATTTGGTTCAAGTTTTTGAGGCTTGGAAATGAGTTTTAGATTTTTTACCCTTTTTGGTATGTGTAGGATATTGGCCCATTGGTCATGGTCGAACCTTATTTCGATAATCGACTAAAACTTGGACTTTGATATAACCGACGAGATGGACGAACTGCTACTACAGTTACAAATTCGAAGATTGGGACTGCGACTTGTTTTAGTATCTTGTCAATGTAATTTTTCTATTTATTGAGTATAGGAAAATATATAAATCGAGTCGCACTTGGCATTTAGAGGCTACCCAAAATATTTTAAACCAAATTATTTCAGCCAAAATATTTCGAGTTTTGAAAATAGCCGATCCTTATTCAAAACCAAGCTAGCCCAAACCAACCCAATCCCATTCAATTATGACCTGATTTTGAGCATTAGAATTCGGCACGAACTTGGTACGAACTCTGTGCGAGTTCGGACCAAACTCGATTTTCAGACCCAGTAAACCCTTGCAACCCGTTCTTCGTACTGACTCGGCTCCAACGTTCAAAAATTCGAACGTTTGGCATCCGAATTCGCCCCGAACTCGGTTTGCAAACTTGCTATAAATAGAGAAGGAATTTACCATTCCTAATCATTGAATTCACTTTCATTCTCTTCTCTATTTCACTCAGTGCAATTCAAGAGTCTATTACACTTTCCAATCCTAAGTTTTCTACAACTCCTGAGCCCTAAGTGCCAGTGCGTTCTTGGTTAGAAGTTTTCAAAAGTTGTAAAAAGAGCTTGTCAAGAAGTTCAACACTTCAACTAGAAGTATTTGAGCCCTACGGATCAAAGCTCGTGTCTGTACGAAGTTGCAAGCTCTTTTTGTGGACCCAACCTCCGTCCCCTTGGTCATCTGAAGGCCAAACACCTGAACAAATGGTTCTACGACCTACATCGTATTTTCTTTTCCACTATTTTGCCTAAACAGACATCCACTGATGATATTATCAACCTAGAGCTTAGTGACATGTATCATATCCACTTTTTAATTCCATTTAGCTTTCTAAAGATTGATTCAGATGATGACCCGTTCTCGCAAGTACAAGCGTAACCTTGTGTACACTATGTATTTGCCCATTATTTTTGAGCATTTTCAGATCTCTCTTGAGGACTGCACCTATCTTGCCGAGCCAGCTTATCTCTTTGCTGCTCGACATCCTGACCCTGTTCCTCTAGCTGCACTGCCTCCTCCTCCATCTACTGCAGACATACCTCACCATGACCCTGCTACTGCTCCTGAGCCACCTACCTCTTTGGACGAGCTCCAGACTTTGATGCGAGATCCATCAAAGTTGAGGATAAGCGTCACAGACTCAAGCTTAGACGTCGTGCTTTTGAGGATGACCGTCATAGACAGTCAGACTATCGTACCACTCTCTGTTTCCAGGCCATGTCCAACACCTTGGCGTACATGCAGTTTTCTTTCTCATCTTCTTGGCGGACCATTTCCTATGGTTCGTGATCCTTCACGAACTGGCTATAGGATTGTTGACCCTTTTGTCCAGCCATACTCGGATCTAGCTATTGCCTTCTATGATCCCAACCGCTCAACTGAGACTGGAGACCCGAAGACTGAAGATGATCAGTGATGCAGATCTCTATGTTATCTTTTTAGTTATACTAGCTATTTGGATTGCTCTAGTTTATTATGTTTTTGCATATTAGTTTTAGATGATATAGTACTCTCAGTTTATGTAGTAATTTGATACTTCAGTTTATTTTGGATATTTTTATTACTCTTTGTGGGTTGGGTAATTTAAAACTTTGTAGTTTCTGAAATATTTATTCAATGCTTATACTACTAATTCCTAACTGCAATTGTGAAACGCTTACATTTTTGCAAATATATCTATGTTATTTCACTCTTGTTGTCTTTTTGTCTTGACATTTACGCTATAATTGCGGGGGAGCATTCCAATTTTGATCAAATGACAACGGAGAGTAATAACTTATATCAGCCATCAACAAAGCAGAAAGCAGAAAAGTACCATATTTTTGGATTCATTCTCTGCTATATCAGTCAGGGTTTGTCAATTATCAAAATATGAGAGATTGTTGGTCCATTGGTCATGGTCGAACCTTATTTCGTTAATCGACTAAAACTTGGACTTTGATATAATCGACAAGACGGACGAACTGCTGTTACAGTTACAGATTCGGAGATTGGGACTGCGGCTTGTTTTAGTATCTTGCCAATGTAATTTTTCTATTTATTGTGTAAAGGAAAATATGTAAATCGAGTCGCACTTGGCATTTAAAGGCTACCCAAAATATTTTAAACCAAATTATTTCAGCCAAAATATTTTGAGTTTTGAAAATAGCTCATCCTTATTTCAAAACCAAGCTAGCCCAAACCAACCCAATCCCATTCAATTCTGACATGATTTTGAGCATTAGAACTCGGCACGAACTCGGTGCGAGTTCGGACCGAAGTCGGTTCCCGGACCCAGTAAACTCTCCCAACCCGTTCTTCGTACTGACTCGGCTCCAACGTTCAAAAATTTGAATGTTTGGCATCCGAATTCGCCCCGAACTCGGTTTGCAAAATTGCTATAAATAGAGAAGGAATTCGCCATTCCTAACCATTCAATTCACTTTCATTCTCTTCTCTATTTCACTCAGTGCAATTCAAGAGCCTATTATACTTTTCAATCCCAAGTTTCTACAACTCCTAAGCCCTAAGTGCCAGTGCGTTATTGGTTAGAAGTTTTCAAGAGTTGTAAAAAGAGCTTGTCAAGAAGTTCAACACTTCAACTAGAAGTATTCGGGCCCTTCGGATCAAAGCTCGTGTCTGTACGAAGTTGTAAGCCTTCAGATCAAAACTTGTGTTTCACTTCATAGTGGATTTCAACTCCGAGCTAGAATTTTCGGGACTGGACTAGTCCTCTTAGAGGAAAACCAGTATACATCATTGTGTTTGCGACTACTGCTCTATCTCTCTCTTTCTCCTTGCTGTTATTTTATACTTATATAGCTAACTGTGTTAAAAAAATTATTTGGTGATTTTATTCTGCTGCATATACACGCACTCTATTCACCCCCTCTAGAGGTGCTTATTCGATCCTACATAGGATTGGGAAGTAGATGGGAATATGAGGCTTTATATTCCCATGGTTGTGGGAAAGTAATTCCCAAGGTCACCCTTGGGAATAGTTTTGCTTTCCTAAGAATGTTGCTAGAATATTTTGTTTGGACAATAACACCCTCACTTTACTTTCAAAATTTCAACTTCTATCCCAAACATGTAAATTTAGATAATAAAAGCATGAAAGGGTATTTATAGAAAACTTAATAAATTAAGATTAATTTTTCATATTCCTAATCTAATATAACCAAACATGGGTATGAGAATGTTGAATTCATTTCCCATGGGAAAGTAATGGAAAATTAATTCCTAGTAATACAAAACCTTGAACCAAATGAGCCCTTTCATACTTAGTATATTTGGATCTATAATTTATGTTTCCATCTTTATATTGACCATGAGCTTTTCAGTTAATCACAATTGAGACAATTGTTAACTATATGAAAAAAAAAAACTATCCTATCATAAATTCACTTTCAAACCTTAAAAAACTGGGAAATTTCTTACAGGTTGAGTTCCGTTATTGATTTATGCATAATTTTATTGATAAACAATCAATTAGAACGCCACATGTGCTTGTGCCTAATGCCTTGTATTTTTACTGTCGATCCCAAGCACAGATTAGGGACGAGCCTTACATTTGGTAGTTGACAGCCAATATGAAAGTAAAACATTGTTGGATCTCTATCTCTATGAATGAGTCTTGCATTCTACACATCGGGGAGTCCCTCAGTATACTCTCTTCAAGAAGCTTTCCCTCTTCCTTCTAGTCTGTGAATCCTACAAATAGCTAAAAAATAGTGTGAGAAAGTCTCTGGCTTCTAAGTTATATTTGTTCTGCAAATGTTGTTACAGTTATCTTTAGAACATATAAGATTTATCTCATCGGTTTGCCTTCTGTGAGAGCTCAAATTGTATGACTAGTGAGATGGGTTTAGCCTGCCCATCAAATGATCTCCAGGTTTTGTTAAGCCTCTTTTGCATATATTTTTGTGAGGTGATAGTGATACTGCACATCTCCCTGTTCACAACTTTTTGTTTGCAATTCCATAGCTATATTGGTTCATGTAAGAAATGAATATATGGATAAATGGTAGTTTGAAACTGGTTGAAACAATAACTCTACTGAAATTTAGTCCCAAGACAACAGACCAATCACAATGGACGTGCAAACCAGTAGACGCAAGTATCGTTTCTCTATTCATGTTACCAAGAAACTTGGGACCACCTGGTTGGTCTCACGATAGCAAGCCTCAGATTTTGGTAACATTTCTAGTCTTTGTTGATTGATGTTCTCCATAGATGTCCCTATTTGATGCCAGAAAGAGGCTTAAATGATGATGATGGTGAATACATGGTACAAAGAAATGTTGAAACTGTCATTTCCAATTGGTTTGGCAAGTTGGCATCATTACCACGTTTCCGTCCAAGTTAATGGTCAAAGAAGTTAACTCTTATTCTACTTTTAGATACAATGAATAGACAGGCGAGGAGAGTTGACCTTTAAAGTTTCTTTTGGTATGCGAATTGCAATATTGACGAGAATTCTGTGTTCATTTAGAATTTTTTTATTCTCAGGCATCAAAGAAATTTATATTACCGTGTTTGGTATAATATGTAATATTTCCTGGAATTCATGTCTTTGGTATCGTAAATAAATTTTCAGGAATATGACTGACATTATTGATCTATAATAAATTATGTTTAGTGGCTTTGCCTTCGTGTTCAAACTTCTAAGTTTGTTAAATCCAGTTGATTAGGATACTAGTCTCTTACACGTGAGACCTGGGTTCAAGTCCCAACCAAATGCAACTATTATCTTCTTAATTATCCAGATTATTTTTATATTAGTTAGTTGATCAATGTTACTCGAATCTGACACAAAACCTACCCACTTGAACACGAACCCAACCTAAACATAACTGAACTAACTGAACATGAACCCAACCTAAACCTAACTGAACTAACTGAACATGAACCCAACCTGAATTTGACTGACCCCAGTTGGTTGACCTGAAACTTTCTACTTTGTCCTTTTCTACTGAAACTCACCTGGACAAGGACCCGACACGACCCGAACCCGACCATAACCCAATGACCCGAACCCGACCCTACCATGCTGACCCGGACACGAACCCAGCCTCAACCCACTGACCCAAACATGTGAACACAGATCCGAACCTGATTGACCCAAGAATTTCATTCCCATGGAAAGTAAAATCACTCCCCTGTTCTGGAGGCAATAAGTTCCCACGTTTTGTCAAAATACTTACATTCCGGAATTAAAATTTTCTACTTTATATAAAAGAAACATGCAAATTATTTTTCATCTTTTGTTTCCCTGGGACCTCAGAAAATACCTATACCAAACACACACTTAGTAGTTGTTTTAGGCACAGTTAAGCTAAGATTTTATGCGAGAATTACAATGTTATCCATCTTATGAACTCTAATTTGTTGTAAGGGCTAATTAGCGTTTAGATCCTGGATTTTATACCAGCTTAGAGTTAGTTGGAAAGTTTAAACTCTTGATTTGTATATTTTTTGTTTTATACCCTTCTTTTCCAACATATGTTGGCTTTTGCCCTTTAAGGGTATGGGAAAAATAAAACCAAAAATAAAAATTCAGAATCTAAACTTTTTAATTGGACATGTCAGGAGGACTTAAGACTCTAAACTGGTATAAAATCAGGGTATAAACACTAATATTAGCCCTTGGTAAGATCCATTTGTATTTATTTGTCGACCATTCTTATCCTTATTCTTTTCTCACACGTTTTCTTTCATCTTTGTTGTTGTACCCAATTCTTTCACCATCTGGAAAGTATAAATCATAGTTTAAAGTATCCGCCGATACCGATCCGATACGGCCGATACCGATACAGTTTGGCATGTCCCGATCCGATACTGACCGATACCGACATTAGAGATCTCTTTTTCGGTCAATTCGGCAAAAAATATTGAATTAAAAAACCAATTAGCAAGGGTGTAAAAGCATAGTAAGGTTGTAAAAACATATAAAAGAGAAAAATTTATCTATCGCATATAAATCAATCGACAATGATGACTAACATTTCATTCAATATCAAAAATACTAAGAAACAATACTGGAAATACTTTAAATTATGCATAAATGTATAAAATATATTCTCTAAAATGTTAATAATTTACTAATAGTTGTTTGCTTTCCGATACCAAAAAATTCGATACTCTGATCCGAAACCGCCGGTACTACCGATACCGCCGTTCCCGATACTCATGGGAATGGTGGAATGGTCCGATACCGATTCCGGTACCGATACTTTGAATCTTGGTATAAATTGACAGCAGCTTGCAAGCGTGCAAACAGTGACAACAGATTTTTAAGGATAATTTCTTATTAACATTTTGATATTTCTAAATAAAGTTGTTTCTCAAACCACTTTTTTGTGTCTGTTGGGGATTGGGGGAGGGTCTTATAGACCTTTTCTGCAATAATAAGGCTGGCTTTTTTGATTAAAAAGTCTAGGTAAATGGTCTTTTTTTGAATGAAAGGCAGGTGGAGTTTTGAACTAAAATTGTGAAGTCTTGAGTTTTAAGAGTTTTGGCTAGGTTTTAAACTATTACTAGTACCAGAGTTACATTTTGAAGGAAATTGAAATAACAAAAGATAATTTAACACACCTTCAGATGAGGTAAATAAATGCACATCATCGAACTCTTTTATGTTGTCATGTTGTCCACAGTGCAAACACAATGTAGCAAGCATGTTCAATGGTTTTTTATGTATGGCCTGAAGTTGAGCTCAAGTTAAAGCTTGAAATTATTGACCATGAGCGACTTGAGCCGAGCTCGAGCAACTTGGACCCGATCTGAGGCAACCACAAGCTTATGGAACGAGGATGTTGACTGGGCTTGTTGGGAGGATGCATGTTCGAGTCATGAAAACAGCCTCTCCAGGTCACAAGATATGAATAAAAAAATAATAATAATAATAATGAAGTAATACAATTTTTTTTCTAACTAGCGATTATTCCTATGCGGCATTAAAGGACCCTCCTCTTTTCTATGCTATGGATTTCGTCCTTACTCCATTTGTGTTCTCCAAAATGGGATCTTTTTTTGCCAAGGTTTCTCTTTCCTTCCCCTAAAGAACTGATGAATGAAAAAAGGATGGACGACATGTATTTGCATCCCAAATTTTCTTTATTTTTCGCATATCAATATAACTAGAATTAAAAAAAAAGGCCCCCCCAAACTGGAATTGCTAGTGCTAGTAGTAGTTTATCAAACAAAACTAGCACTAGCAGCAATTTGGACTATGAATTGGGCCATTCTCTCTTTAAAACAAAAGTTAGTGCCTAATCGAGTCAACAGAACGAGCTGAAACAATGCTCGTCTTGTTAATTTCAATTGAGCTCATTCTCACATTAAAGCTTGGCTCGAGCCAAGTTGAGAGAGCCAATCCACCCGACTATTATTATTTTTACTACTTCGTATTTGAGACTTTCAGTTATTTATTTTGATATTCCTTTACTTGTGTCTGTGGATGAGATGCCTGTGACTATGTTGACAATATAAGGCTTTTGATAAGGGCACTGCAACTTTTACTTGGGGCTAGTCCATTAGAAATTTAGAAAAAATTACAAGTTTGCCATCATGAAAGTTACTCGGGGCTAGCCCACTGTTATAATCAGGACTGTCAAAATTTTGACAGTCCTACCACTTGGAAGGACTGTCAAAATTTTGACAGTCCTAAAAATTGTTAGGACTGTCAAAATTTTGACAGTCCCATTTCCCAAAATGACAATTACTTGGGGCTAGCCCAAATTGTTATAATCAGGACTGTCAAAATTTTGACAGTCCTTCCAAGTGGTAGGACTGTCAAAATTTTGACAGTCCTAAAAATTGTTAGGACTGTCATAATTTTGACAGTCCCACAAGCTATGTGGACTGTCAAAATTTTGACAGTCCTAATTTTAACCCACTAAAAATTTTATATAAAACTAGGACTCTCAGGATTTTGACAGTCCCACAAACAATGAGGACTGTCAAAATTTTGACAGTCCTAATTTTAATTGTCAGGATTATTTTTTAAGTTTAATTATATTTAGTTAGTTTTGGATTTTGATTTTTTTTATTTAGTTTAACATCCAAAATAAAATATGTTATTATTGAACCAAAAAAAAAAAAATCTACCGTACGAATATTACGTCTGCCGTCGATCAGACTTCAAACGACCATAACTATTTGTTTTGAAATCGTTTTTCGTCACAAAATAGGTCTATTTGTATGTTTTCGACGAGAGTAACAAAATTCGTGTAGAGACAATTTTCATCCGAAGTAAGACGTACATATTACAGGCAAAAATATAAAATATAAAACTTTAAAGTATCATAACTTTTGATTGGGAGATCGAAACAAGCTCCAGTTTGAGCCAAAATGATCTTATGGAAAAGTACTTCGGATAAACCGTTTCACCGTTTGACGGACTTCCCAAATTTTTAGAATCGCAAAAAAACGATGTTTCGACCTCCAAATTTTACTTTTTGTAAATTTTTTTTTTTTTTTACAAAATATTTAATGTACCAATAATAAATTTACTTACTATTTTAAATAACATAATACTTTAACAAAATTTAAGGATAGAAATTTTAAGGATATTTTGAAATTGGCCCCCCAACAATTAACAAAAATAAATTAACAGAAAAAAAATTTAGGACTGTCAAAATTTTGACAGTCCTACCAATGGGAAGGACTGTCAAAATTTTGACAGTCCTAAAAATTCAACATATATTTTTAGGACTGTCAAACTTATGACAGTCCTACCAATTGGAAGGACTGTCAAAAGTTTGACAGTCCTAAAAATATATGTTGAATTTTTAGGACTGTCAAAATTTTGACAGTACTTCCAATTGGTAGGACTGTCAAAATTTTGACAGTCCTAAAAATCAACATATATTTTAGATCATGATTTTTAGACTGTCGACTGTCAATGTCAAAAAAATTAGGACTGTCAAAATTTTGACAGTCCTACCAATTGGTAGGACTGTCAAAATTTTGACAGTCCTAAAAATTCAACATACATTTTTAGGACTGTCAAAATTTTGACAGTCCTTCCAATTGGTAGGACTGTCAAAAGTTTGACAGTCCTAAAAATATATGTTGAATTTTTAGGACTGTCAAAATTTTGACAGTCGTTCCCATTGGTAGGACTGTCAAAATTTTGACAGTCCTAAAAATCAACATTTTGACAGTTCTTCTGTTTTTTCATTTTCTTTTTTGGTTTTGTGACGACGACGACGACGGGAGGCGCGGCGACGGAAGGCTGCGGTGGAGGACGGGGGAGGAGGCGGAGGAGGACGGCGGGAGGGGGGAGGGCTCCGGTGGGGTGGGGAGGGTTTGGGAGTGTTTGGGAAGAAGGGTTTCCAAGTGGGCTAGTATGAGTAAACTGATGGGCTAGTGTGAGTAAACTTTGCTCATTAATGGGCTAGCCCCAATCCTGGGCTAGCCCCAAGTAAAAGTTGCAGTGCCCTTATCAAAAGCCCAATATAAGTACCATTTGTGAATTACGTGTGTTATGATTTTTCTAACATATTGGAGTCATATACATGACGGCATGCTACGTATTTCTAGTCCTAGTATTTTGGGACTGAAAAGTGTGGAAGTTTTATTTTCATAATTCAGCAATTGAAATTACGCAGCAACCCTCCTAAACATGGTGCTCTTTTTTAAATGCAGAGTTTTCTCCTGTTTCCCTTGGAATCCACTGGATAAGCAGGAAGGAACTTTTGGCATTCGAATCCATTTTCATAGCTTTATCACACTTACTTAATAATGAGTTTGCTTTGGAATTGCGGTGAAACCTCCCATTCCATGATCTGAAGAAGAAGATTTTGACACACTGGTGGATTATTATATGCACACAATCTGTATAGCTAAACAGTCTCAGAAAAATATCAATACAGATCATGGAATTTGCACACAAAGCATTCGAATCCGGTTTGATTGTTCCAACAAACATGGATTTCATCTGCTGTGGATCCTGGTGACCAATTTGGCCTTGTTTTCTAACAATCTAACAACGTCAACTCAGCTCAGAACCATACCATCAATGTTGTTTGTCCATTTTTCTTTTCTTTCAAACATTCATTTTTAAGAAACCGGTTTGAAGGTACACACTTTGGTCCAATATTGATTCAGTAACACTAAAACAATTAAAACGAGAATGCAAGGTGACAGCTAGTACCAACACAGAATTGGGAGAACAACACTTGTTAAAGTGAACAATTCTCCTGAAATTCCTGGATGGAGCAAAGTCGGATAAGTCAGATAAATTTCCCTCGTTCTTTCTGACAAATTAATTCACAAATTGCAATATGTTTCCTATATATATACTTGCATCATAATAAAAGAATCAAGAAATTTGTATGTGTAGTTTTTATCCACATCTTGTTCAAGTTTGGATATTCAAATAATTGCTAAATCGGAAACGGTCCCCATACAATAAACTGCCATGCACTAGCGCAGCTGGCTCCCCTAAAAAATCACATCTGATAAGCTTACATAATACTGACTGAAAGAATTTAGGACATATAAAGATATTTTGCCTCTATCCAGATCACTTGTTCAGATTTGCACCTTTGATTTCACAGCCAAGGAACTGGAGGAAGATGCAGCAGAAAGTTCCCCATGATCAAAAATCATGGGATAATATTTTGTTAGAGGGGATGCGCTGGCGTTTCTCCACATATGCCGAAGGAAACCACCCTGCCCTGCCTTTGCATTCTCCTTCTGACCATCCTGATGGACTGACCTGTAGCAACAAGAAAAATAGAAGACAGGATGATGACTAAATCAATACATCATCGAAAACTCAAATCACTGCTATGAGTGACTATCGAAATTGAGAGAGCATCATCAGCTCAATGTGAGAGAGTGGCCGGTTCTAGCCCATCCCTCACTGTAAAAATTGCAAAGCAATAAACTGGAACTCAAATTACAGTAAAATCTGACAGGATATAACTGATGCCAAGGAGGCTGGCTATCAATTTTCGATAACTGTAACTTTCTCATATATTTACATAATCTGACCTGTCGAACAACAACATAGTCACCAACCGCCAAACTCAGTTCTTTCTCAGAAGCAGCATTAAAAGCATGAACCGTCTGCATGAAAGCAAGAGAAATCCATCAAACTATCCCATTAGGAAATCCAATTTCTAGTTCTTGTAACTTGGAAGTGTTCAACAGTTACCTCAGCGAGAAAGTATGAGGCCATCTCAGACCGCTTTGGAGTTGGAGCTGACGGAATTGCAGACTCTTTTCTTTGTTTTTCAGAAACCATCTATGAACAACTCGACACAAGAAAAAAGAAATTAATTTACATATCTTACATAATATAATGGCTGGATGGAAAGCTACCTCAGCTTCAACATCATCAAGTATAGCAGCTAGCCTCAGATGAAATCCTTTTTCTGCCTCTACCTTCGCATAGCAAGGAACCAAAAGTAAGTTTACTGAAATGTTATACAAGGAGCTCCCTAAGATTATGTCATACGAGTTATGTAGATCATACCATAGAGACTATACGCTGGTAAGTCAGCCTTTGCTGCTGCGATTCAACAGCAGCTAGGGCCGCAGCTGCTTCTTTTCCCAAGACTGCCATGCTCGCTTTAAGATCATGCATTTTAGATTCAGATGACTGCAGCTTTGTGGTGTTCTCTAAACCAGGAGCTTCTCTCACACGGGCTCGCCTTCTATTAACTTCTGCTGCCTGTTTACTTAGGGTCAATCAGTTAACTAGGAAAAGCGTAAAAATAATAATTGGACCAACAAAAAAGTCTATAAGCTCTTACATGGGCCTCAGCCTCTTGCCTCAGTCGACTATATCTTTGAGCAAGGTGACGGGCATCTTCCAAGGGAGCACCAGTGACCATAGCTCTCAGAGGTTCAGTAACCTAAATCATCAGATTAAAAATGAGAGCTATTTTCCAAAGTCCAATGAAAAAAAATCCTGATAGATCTGATAATCGAAGTAAATTTATTTGATTTAATAACAGTTTTGTTCTGCAGACCATTTTAACATCATAACAATAATAGAGTACCTATCCGTAGATTCTCACAAAGGTTCGAAAAGCATGTACATGATGCATCTTTCCAGACATGTTGTCTGTTACATCAGTGTATACTGCATACCAATCTCTGAAGTATTAGTATACCTCAGTAGATTCTCACAAAGATGTACAAGATGCATCTTTCCAGACATGCTGACTTACATCAGTGACTGCAGACCAATCTCTGAAGTATTTAGTATACTTTCTTTCTATTAATGGTTCAATCAGCATGTAAGAAAAATTATAAGTGGGGCATCTATAACTATTGTTTCATGAGGCTGGTTATTATTGTAATATTGTATCAATAATGGTGCATCATGCATGAAAAAAGATCCACAAAATAATTGTTAAATTTTTATGACTGGCCATCAATCATCCCAATCTCAGTACTACTACAGAACTTCCTCTTTAGTTTTTACTATTGATTGAACCATCATATAAGAAATTTTATAATTGGGGCATATATGACTGGCCATCAATCATCCCAACAAAAGTTTTACGACAAGCCATCAATCATCCTAATCTTTAAATTAGAGACCTTCCTCTTTTACTATTGGTTGAACCAGCATCTATGTTGCACGAACACGGCAAAATGATCACGGTGTTCATATCGTATCCGTACCCATATTCGTGCAACATAGGTGATAACACTTTACATATTTGAAAATGTCTGTATCCCGTATCTACATCGTGTTCTTATACGTATCCGTGTCCATACTCGTGCAACATAGACCGACATATAAGAAAATAAGGGGGACATCTATAAGTCAATTATGGTGAGCAGTAAAGATTCAAAAAAGAAGTGACTGAGTTTTATGACTAGCCAACGTCAAGTCTCTACGCGGATGCCAGACCCTACCCAGGTTCATGACCCATGATGCAGAGTTGATGCTGGTAGGTAGACCTTTGCGGTAATGCAGCTTTTAACCTCATGCAATCAAGGAGCACGAAACATTTCAATACAGTTATCCAACAGTAGGATTTAACCACAAACCCATGCAACCAAGAAGCATTCTTGCAGTGCGGTTTTTATCCAGACCATTTGTATTTAGTAACAGGTAGGGAGGAAGAGAGGAGTCTGTCTATGATGCTATCACTAGGACTTAACAGAAAATCCAATCAGCACAACTTCTATGCTATGTGATTTAATGGAAAATCTATACAACTAATCATGATCGTGTTCTTATACGTATCTGTGTCCATACCCGTGCAACATAGACCGGCATATAAGAAAATAAGGGGGGCATCTATAAGTATTGTTTCGTAGGACCGGTTATGATTATATCAATTATGGTGCGTGGTAAAGAATCAAAAAGAAGTGATTTAAGTTTTTATGACTAGCCATTATGCATAACGTCAAGTCCCTATGCAGATGCCAGACCCTACACCCAGGTTCATGACCCATGGTGCTGAGTTGATTAGGTAGACCTTCGTGGTAATGCAGTTTTTAACCTCATGCAACCAAGGAGCACGAAACATTTCAAACAGTTTATCCAACAGTAGGATTTAACCACAAATCCATGCAACCAAGAAGCATGAAGCATTCTTGCAGTGTGGTTTTTATCCATCTCCATTTGTATTTAGTAACAGGTAGGGAGGAAGAGAGGAGTCTATCTATAGGACTTGATCGCAAATCCAATCAGCACAACTTCTATGCTATGTGATTTAATGGAAAATCTATACAAGTAATCATGATTTACATCATTTGAAATACCCTTGAAGCAAAACTAGAAACACTTTTTTTACTATGCATAAGTGTTCAAAGTTTTATCGATAGCAAGTCCTTAGAATTACATACTCTAAAGTTCCAAGCCCGCTAAAACTTGGTGTGGATGGGTTTTAAATGTTTAGAATACAATTGATGGTTTTTGGAGTCTTCTCACGTTTTGTCTCCTAAACTTTGGGCCAAGTCAACTTGGTGTTTTGTATAAACTGCCATTATATATATATATATATATATATATATATATATATATATATATATACTGGATGCATAAAGAGTTGCAAATTGTATTGTTTCTTGTTCAAGCAATTTCACTGGCGTAGATGATCATCATGCTGAAATGGAGTTTGTGATCGGATTCTCTATTCATGTACATTCAGTCATAAGATTGGAGATGAAATCCCTATTGATAGCAACCTACATCTATATTATACTAACTTTTACCCTATATGCTAATTGCTAGGCTATTGTCATTTCTTTTTCTGAAAATAAAATCAATAACAGACTATTAGGGGAACAAATAACAGACCTGGGAAGTTACGATCTTATTGTAGTCCTCGTGCTCTTTCTCTATATGTGCAAGTGCACCACCATATAACGATGCTGCTTTCGCCAGATTCCCATCACTAGCAATATTTTCACCTCCATATTTATAACATTCCTCCGACAATTTTGTCCCTGTTTGACAAAAACATATAGTCAAAATTAGAAATTTTCTTCTCGTGTACATTTTTCATGATATCAGAAATACACAATTATTTGCAAGTGAAATACACAGAAAATAACGAAAGGATGCGTTTTAGATGATACCTATTTCAATGTGTTTGTTATTTATGATTGTCAGGGATTCAGTTGCCCTAACAATATCCTTCTGGAAATCCTGAAACAGGAATAAAAAGGAAAATATTATAGTCATCGAATCCAACAAGCATGTAAGCCAACTAACGATCCTCAACATGCCAACTTCCAAACAAGGTTCCTGATATAGGAGATCTGTCCCATATGGTTAGCTATTTGCAGTACCAGATACCAGGAGATATACTGGACATATCGGGAGGTATGGCTCCATAGTGGTATAAAATAATAATTCACTTTATATATGCATTTAGGATAAGAATTAAAGCATTAACAAGTACCCAATAATTCTAATAGTTAAACAAATAAAAGCTATTCTACAAACTAATAATTGAACAAGTTATTCTCCATAAAGTACGCCAAGCATGGTAAATAAAAGCATCTCAAAACAGAATTTAAACTAAGTTAGTAAGCTACTACTAAAAGACATCATTCTTCATCTTCAAAGTTGACTTTATCGTATCCTGAAGAAACTTTAATGTCTGAGCTAGAAGATGAATCATAAAATTCAACTTTCTTGAAGCAAAGCTTTTGTATTTTTACAAGAAAACAAACTTGAGGAATTTTCACATAAAGAAGCAAATTTTCAGGTAAATTGCAAAAGGAAAAAATTTATGCATCAAAGCAAAGAAAACAAAGTGACCAAACCAATATACCAGTATATCAGCCGGTTTACACCAATTATTGGCCACTATTTCCATGGTCCAGTTTTTTTCCAATCAAATAGACATTATGTATCGTTGATCCTTCGAAATCGGTATACCAGCCGGTATACTGTCCATACCAGCCGATATCCTTAGCACTCACTGCTACTTGGCATCCAACTCTCCCATGGGATGACCATCCTTACCAGTTTTTTTTTTCCAATCAAATAAACATTATGTATCGTTGATCCTTCGAAATCGGTATACCAGCCGGTATATTGTCCATACCAGCCGATATCCTTAGCACTCACTGTTACTTGGCATACAAATCTCCCATGGGATGACCATCCTTCTAACCAGCATAGTTAGATAAGATCATTCCCTTTTTGTTCATGTATCTATGCAGGTTGCTTCCAAAATCATGAATTTTGGGAAAATTTGTAGAGTCCTGGAGGGTGCATTGTTAATTCCGTAATCTTGCTCAACCTTTTGGTACACCCTGACCCATCTTCTTCATTTCTCAACATAGTATGTAGTGTGAGGTGGTATAGTCACTAAAAGAATACAGATACCAATAAGAAGACATGCATGTTCACCTATATAAGTGGTTACTGTCCTGTTCTAGACCAAAATTATTGGGAAGGCATTCTCATGATTCAGACACCTTGACATTAGTCTGCATAACAGTGAGGGTCTTCGGTGAGCTCATGCAACAACGCTTGGAAGATGATAAAGCAAATCAAATAAAGTCAAAAAATGGGGATGATTTCTTACTTTTGCCGCACGAGTAGACCTGTATAGTTTTTCCAATTGTTGATGTCTTTCCAGTTCTACTTCATCTATGACCATAACATCAGAGCTCTCGTAACCAGTACCACCAAATTGCTTTATTACAGCCTGAAATAAATTGATAAAAGAAACTTTAGCAAAAGCCTATTGGTTTCTACATAACAGTTAATATTTGGCTTTAGAACTGCCAGAATTTAAAACAACATAAGCTTAAAACAGAATGGTTTCTTGAGAAAGTTGGGATTTGTAAGAATTCGCAATAAACAAATGGTTGTATTATGGGTACCGAAATTTACTGAACACACAGGTATGTTTATCATGATTACAGTACAATATGAAGAAATGGTGCACAAATGGTGGACGTGTTACTGTTTGGAGTTTGAATGTAATAACCTTCCCCTTTATCTAGACTCTTTTATTAAAAGGCTTTCATATTAGTTACCCAACTTTAGAAAAAGCCTATTGGTTACTACATAACAGTTAATATTTGGCTTTAGAGAACTTACCAGAATTTAAAACAACATAAGCTTAAAACAGAATGATTTCTTGAGAAAGTTGGAATTTTAAGAATTCGCAATAAACAAATGGTTGTATTATGGGTACCCAAATTTACTTCACACACAGGTATGTTTATCACAATTACAGTACAATATATGAAGAAATGGTGCTCAAATGGACATGTGTTACTATTTGGAGTTTGAATGTAACAACCTTCCACTTCATCTATACTCTTTTATTTTAAAAGGCTTTCATATGAGGAGAAAGTTGGGAGTTGTAAGAATTCACAATAAACAAATGGTTGTATTATGGGTACCCAAATATACTTAACACACAGGTATGTTTATCACAATTACAGTACAATATATGAAGAAATGGTGCACAAATGGTGGACAAGTGTTACTATTTGGAGTTTGAATGTAACAACCTTCCACTTTATCTATACTCTTTTATTTTAAAAGGCTTTCATATTAGTTACCCTAATAAAGGACTGTCAACCAATCACCTGGTATCCTAGATTTCTGGCAAAGGTCTCTCGAATCTATGGAGGCTAACTTAAGGATTTAGGTCGAAAGTGTCAGGTGGTCATAAATGGAGCCTTCTTGACTTATAACAAACCCCACTTTGACTGGGAAAGTCTAAATGATGATGAGCACATCTCACAACTATAAAGCCACTGTGCATCTAAGGAATAATCATTTTTGAAAATCAAACCAATAAATGCAAGGGCGGGGGTAGAGTAAGTATGTGCCTCCTTAGGAGGAGACCCATCATTAATGATGTTCCATACTGCAAACTGATTATACAACTCTTCAGCTGAATACTAGTAAGTACTAATGAACAATATATTCTATTGAGCTGAAATGACATAAAGGATCCATCTATATCAAACCTGTTTTAAAAGAGAAAAAGTTACCTTCAGCTAGCTACATAACATGACAGCTCATTGTTTCGATATTATTATATAGTACAAAATAGCATTGTTAATTGCTTTGTGAACAATACTGCAGATTTAAGCACATATGTTCTTATTTTTCTGACAAATTAAGTGAACTGAAATTCATCTGACTTTGTATCACATGATACCTTAGGCCAGTTTTAGCATATCTTTTGTTTCCTTAATCAAATTCTGAATGGCTTGCAGAATTTGTACCTGAAATGGTATATCAATTACAAATGTGTGGTATTATAAAGCCATAAGGGGGTGACATATGCCTCTAATGTTCAGTTTAAACTCGCTGCATACAGTGTAGTCAAAGGCGCGCCTTGCTCCTCCTAGGCGCAGGGGCAGCGCCTCAGGGCACTCCATGCGAGGCGCAATTCTTAATGCGCACCTAAGGCGCGCCTAGGTGTGCCTTTTTCGAGCGTCTTGGAATAGCTAAGGAGCGCCTAGGCGCGCCTTGAAAATCTTGTGAAAAAATAACATGTTTAGACTATTTTTTTTTAACTGTTGTACTGTTTTTAGAACTGATGTACTTTTTTTTATTGTTTTCTCTCTCTCTCACTCAATTCAAAGTGATTGCAATCTAGACATGAGAGAATTTGAAGCACACATGTTTATCAATGTAGAAATCTGATGTGAATATATATATATATATATATATATATATATATATATATATAATTTTTTTGCCTCGTGTCGCTCGGGCGCGCGCCTTAAGTGCGCCTTTCGCTTTGGGCGATTTGGACCATTTGCGCCTTGAGTGCGCATTGCGCCTTTGACTACCTTGGCTGCATATTGCACCAACATATATATGCATCAACATAAAGCTTAGTTCACGAAATTTATGCCCGAAAAGGTATAGAAAAATGTGCTATTATAAATCCAGAAGCGAGTAGATATGCTTCAATGGTTCAGTTTACACTCACTTGTCACATGTTGCATTAATATATACACCAACATAAAGCCTAGTTCACGAATTTTGGGTTACTTTCATGCGATAATTTGAACTGTGATAATTTATGTCATTGAAAGCTATGGACAACCTTCTTCTCCATCATTGCCCTCACTTCTACACATATGCGTCTAGTGATAATTATTAAAATTTTCACCATGTGTTAACCTCGATTAACAGTGTTCTAAATGGCGGTTGAGGCGGCCGCCTACGCCGCGCCTAGGAGGTAGGCGGTCTCTCTCCGCACCGCTTTTGCGATATGTGGGTGGAGTAGGAGGTCACCGGCGGTTTGGCAGCGTAGACGGAGGTGAAACGGCATAGGCAGACGCCTAGGCGAAGAAAATATTTTGGCCAAAAGGTTTTGCAAGCATTATAGGCCTATGGTTCACTTTTACAAGACTAAAACTTCATAAATCTTTATTCTATAACTTATGCATGAAACACCCTTAAAATATACATATTATGCAAAAAACAGTGATAAAATAGTAAAAATGTATCAACCGTCTAGGCGGTAGGCGAACTCTCTCCGCCGCGCACTTGCCTACTGCCGTTTAGAACCTTGCCTCGATATCCTCTTTTCTTGATGTTCATGTTGTGTACTTAAGCTCCCATATTGCTTATCATACTACTTATTGACCATCCTTGCCCTCATTCAACATAAAGTCTAGTTCACGAAATTCTAGTCAGTTTCATGCAATCATTTGATCTGTGATAATTTCATTTGTTATTGAAAGCTTTGGATATACCTTCTTCTCCATCATTGCCCTCACTTATACACATACGCGGCGAGTGATAATTATTAAAAGTTTCACCATGTGTTAACCTCGATATCCTCTTTTCTTGATGTTCATGTTGTGTACTTAGGCTCTCTATATTGCCTATATACTACTTATTGACCAGCCTTGACCTCACTCAACACCTGCAAGTTCCATGTCCTTGTAAGTTCACCACAATAACTTCAATGTCATCATCTCTTGATGTTCATGATGTGTACTCGTGCGCTCTTTATTACCAAAAAAAGAACCATGCAACATGCTGGATCTTTACCATAAAAATACTCTAGTTCTCCATCATTATCCTCACTTCAAGACCTATGAATCCTGTGAGGAAGTAATCATCCAATTCCTTATAAGTTTCACCGTGAATTAACCTCAATTTCCTCATCTCTTGATATTCGTAGTGTACTTAGGATACTGCCAAATAAATTGAACATGCAACATGGCTGACCTTACCATAAAAATTCCCAACTCTAGCTGTATTAGATATGCCTTAAAATTATTTATATCTCGACGGTGAGGGTTATTACGACCTTCTAAACATCTTATGAATGCGGACTATCAAGCTTTTAACAACAAAATGTGGCTCCTATTTCTTGGTGTTTATGTGCAGCCATTACAAGCCTATGCTCCACAAATCCACATGATCACTCTTTCAAGGTACCTCTATAATAACCACCTTTAGAATGTCCAAATTGGACCTTGGTCTTATATCTTTATAAAGGGACCCCCAGGATTATGAACCCATATTTGATATTTCCCTAAACAGTCAAATGCCCTAGCCAGTAGCTATGTTGCATGGACACGGATAGGTAAAGACGCATGGACACTGGACACGGATAAGCAGGAACGGAACAAGGATTAAAATTCTAGAGGGGCCTTGCTACTATATATAGAATTCCTTAAAATTATCATGTTAATTGAACTTTAGCAAAAAATATACTAAAACTCAAACAAGAATGAGCAAAAAAAAAACGGTCAATATTTCCAAATTGTTACAAAAGAGGAAACAAAAATTATACATAAAAGGTTTTTAAAATATGTAAAACATTTAATTAAGAGAAATGAGATTCGAACTCGTACCTCTCAATTGAAAGCCCAAAGCACTACGATTCTTCGTACATTAGAGGGTCAAACTAATACATATTTTAAAATTGCAAAAAAAAGTTCTATATAGTAATCAACATTTTTTTTAAATGTGATTGTGGGGGTGGGGTGGGGGGGAGGTGGGGGGGGGGGGGGGGGGGGGGGGGTGTTGGTTTATAAGTACCTAGCCTGAACACTCTTGAATTGGTGAACTCTTGCATTGGTATAGCCTTGGCTCAGTGAGAAATGTAGCTCAGTATGAGGAAGCTCAATGAAGACTGTAGCTCAGTGAGAAATGTAGCTCAATATGAGGAAGCTGTACATATCTTATATTCATACTCCATACTCCACTTTTGAGTGAGGATCAACCCTCAAGCATGGGCCTCAACTCAGCATAATACCTTAGTGTCAGATGATACAACCAATTAGTATCAGAGGATACAGGTCACTGCTACAGAGCAATTCCACATCATCATTGCTAGCATGGGACACTGCACATCATCATTGCCAGCTGGCCAATACCGTTGCAAGCAGTTATCCAGCTCAGCATCCATGTCGGTTGCCAGGGGACTGTGGTACACAGATCCTTACCCTATAAATAGGACTGGGAGAAGGGGATGGGGGAGATGAGAATTGTAATATTTGTTTTCCACTTTAGAATGTCTTCTTCTTCTTCTTGATCAATAAAAACGCTAATTCCTAGATCCCCAATTCTTTCTTCTTCTATTACTGAAATGTCTTCATTCTCATGGCTAATTTGTACGTTTCTTCTTCTTCACCTGGATTCCTACAAAGAGGATCGTATCAATTGGTATCAGAGCACCATATAGATCCCATCATGGAGGTAGTCGAAGGTCCAAGCATGAGCTGACATGGATCTCTCCATGGATCTCAACCTATTCGAGTTCCAATCCATGACGAAGCTCGAGTACAAACCTTGGAAGAGTACACAGAGGATCCGAGAAGGAGCTGCAAGGGATCTCCTCGTGGATCACCACCAAATCTTTCGATCATCAATGGCGAGCCCATCGATCCAAAGATGGAGGATCGACTGCAGGCTTTGGAAGGTAGATTCGATCATCTCTCTTCAAAATTTGATCTAGCTTTGAAAGAATTATCTCAAATTAGACGAGCTACTGTTGTTAATCCAATGGGAACAACAGTTGTTCATCATGATTCACCAGTAGCTGCTATAAACAACCCTGTCCATAGCTACAATCATAATTCCTTTGGAAACCCTAATTTCTGTGGAAACCCCCAAAATGCTCCACTACCTCCACAGCCTTCGACACCTCCCATGGTTGCTCCCCCACCGCCACAGCCGACCCATCAGCAGTATATGCAACAACAATATCGAATTCTGCAGCAACAGGAAGAAACTGAACCGGAGGTGTTTGATGAAGTACCTGTGAGGAAGCTTGGAAGCATGAGTTGGTGTCGCAGGTGCAAAGTTCAATGTGTAACCATGAAGGGATTGGTTCTCCACTCACTCACAAGTGAGCATCAACTCAAAACCAAGGCCTTGGTTTTGAGCATCAAGCAAAACATGCAGTCAACTGCAAAAATTGCTAGAAAGGGTGTGAATATGGAAGCTGAGGTCAGGGATACGGTGATTATGAGTGACAGTGATAATCAGGATCCCCCTAACAAATGGAAAGCCAAGAAACCTAAAGCTGATGTTCAGGAATTACCTAATGATTCCTGAGCCTTGGGGTCTATGGAGGGGGTTTCCATGTTTTGGTGATGCCCATATGGGACTCAGGAATTCAATTTCTCAGTATCAGTTGTTCTCAGACTTCAAAAATGACTACTGCTGCTACTGATTTCTAAGAAGCTTTAAAGGGAACAATGACAGTTAGACCTCTTCCACTTGGGACATCAGGTAGTAGCAACAATGCAACCAGAGAATCCGCTAGAGTCAATATAGCTATGGTGATTATACTTTATGCTAATTTAAGCCATATGGAAACTAGTGATTCTGGATTTGAGAATGCTACAATGGAGTTCCGTAGGAAAACTTTGAAGCCTACTTACCACATCCTATGGGAAAGTATTGGTAATCCCAACGATCATGACTTCAAGTTACAAGTTGCAGCGGGTACATGTGTTCCTGGTTCAATTGATAGTAGTAGGTCACCTCCCCATCAATGTCAGTACCTAGTATGGGATCCAGGTAGAATGCTAACTCACTTGGTGGTGGTGATGGTATCAGACAAAAGCCACTTCTTACTTAAAAGAGTACAAGGAGAAACATGGAGTCTACATGCAAGTGACCTGCAATACAAGCTAGAAGAAACTTTGTTTACCAAGCAAGGCACCATGGACAGGAGGATCGATACGAACTACGAAATACCACCTGCAATATTTCAGAGCTTGATCTGCTTCACCATAGTCACCTTCATGACCATCTACAATTGTGTTCTTGTCCCAATAACCAAAACAACTTCTAAAATTCTATCAGGTTTCATAATCCTGCAAAAGATTGGTATTGGGATCACTTTCTCAATGATATCTATGGTAGTAGTGATGGTTTGGTACCCAGGTATACCTATTCACTTGATTTTTACATTTACCGTTTGGCAAATTCAAGCATCAGTATCTCCAGTACCAGAGTATCAGACACGCATGCTCTCACATTATAGAAGAGCTTGGCATGGTTCTATATCTCCAACAATGAAGGGTTTCATGATTACTCGTGATAATGAAGGGCTTCTATCTCAAATCAGTGATCATCTTACCAAAAAGAAGATGGTGATAACTCTTTGCGATCCAGGAATCAAATTTATCCCTTCATTGACCTTGGGACAAGGTCAATTTGAAGGGGTGGATATTGATAAGTACCTAGCCTAAACACTCTTGAATTGGTGAACTCTTGCATTGGTATAGCCTTGGCTCAGTGAGAAATGTAGCTCAGTATGAGGAAGCTCAGTGAAGACTGAAGCTCAGTGAGAAATGTAGCTCAATATGAGGAAGCTGTACATATCTTATATTCATACTCCATACTCCACTTTTGAGTGAGGATCAAGCCTCAAGCATGGGCCTCAACTCAGCATAATACCTTAGTGTCAGATGATACAGCCAATTAGTATCAGATGATACAGTTTACTACTACAGAGCAATTCCACATCATCATTGCTAGTATGGGACACTGCACATCATCATTGCCAGTTGGCCAATACTGTTGCAAGCAGTTATCCAGCTCAGCATCCATGTCGGTTGCCAGGGGACTGTGGTACACAGATCCTTGCCCTATAAATAGAACTGGGAGAAGGGGATAGGGGGAGATGAGAATTGTTATCTTTGTTTTCCACTTTAGAATGTCTTCTTCTTCTTCTTGATCAATAAAAACCCTAATTCCTAGATCCCCAATTCTTTCTTCTTCTATTACTGAAATGTCTTCATTCTCATGGCTAATTTGTATGTTTCTTCTTCTTCACCTGGATTCCTACAAAGAGGATCGTATCGTCCGGGGGGGGGGGGGGGGGGGGGGGGGGGGGGGGGGGGGGGCAGTGTCTCCCCTTGGACCCTCTGTAGATCCCGCCCCTGCGGATATGACACGGTAAGGACACACGGACACAACATCTATTTTGGTGTCTTAGTCCTAATGTATTTTCCAATGTCCGATGTGTCTGTGTAGTGTCCGATACGTGTCAGACAGGATGCGCCACATTTTTGGAGTGTCCATGCTTCCTAGGACAGTAGGCTCCTCCACCTACGCTATGTTTTGTGCTATGTCAACTATTTCTTTTTCATTTCTGAGTGAAATCAAATCAACTTGCGGTTTGTTATTGAGCCTTACTTTCATTTTTCTTTCTCGACATTTACATGAATTCAAGGGTCTAATTCTATAACATAACATTAAAAAAGTAAAATTGCTTGCAATAACCCAAGTCCTCAAGTTAAATTAATACAAAAATATAAGCCAATAATTGAAGCCTCTTATTCACCCAAATACTGGATAATAAAAGATCATGTAGAGGTAAAATTCATATACATGATGCCCTATTACTTTTCCATATGAAACCAACACAGAGGGAAACAACTCAAAAAAAATCCTACACTAAAACACCAATTTCCAAACCAAAGAGAAGGAAATGCAGTATGTATGCTGTTACATGCAAACCATTCATCTCCTTTTCCTTCACAAGTTTGATTTTTTTTTTTTTAATTCAAATCAAAGGCATTTCCAAATATCAACTAAAACTGAAATAAATTTAAAATTATACTCCCTTTCCTAATTAGTAGAAACTAATATAGACCAAATTAAAACACATTAAAAAGGATAAGAAATATAGTTCTTTTCTTCTGTCAGTTGGTAACTACTTAACATGTAAAAACTGTTATTTAAACCATTTTCCTAATATCAACTAAAACTAACACAAATCCCACTTTTCCTTCCTTCACTAGGTTACCAAATCCAAACTATAACTAAAATAACCACCTCCCTCCACCAGGATTGAAGCAAACAGAAAATGGGGTTTTCTCACAAAATTAATCAAAACCACCCTCTCCACCAAAAAAAACTGAAGCAGAAAATGATTTCCCTCCAAAACTTGAAAAAAAAAAACTTCCCTCCACCAAAATTAAAACAGAAGAAATGGTGGGTTTTCTCCTGACACTAAATGTAACCCGCTCCCCTCTATCAAAATTGAACCCAAAAAATATTTTTTTTTCCATCAAAATTGAAGCCAAAAAATATAATTTTTCCCCCTCAAAATTAAATAAAACCCACTTCCCTCTTAGAAAATGAAGAGGAAAAGTAGTGTTTTCCCCTCTTCATAAGAAGGGTCACTTCAAAATCTAACTTTTCCCCACTTTCTCAATCAAAATCAGCACACACAAAAAATGAGGAGGAAAAATAGCGTTTTCCCCTCTTCATCAGAAGGGTCACTTCAAAATCTAAACTTTTCCCCACTTTCTCAATCAAAATCCGCACACACACAAAAAAAAACAGAACCCACTTTCCTCCACCATATTTAAAGCACAAAATTTAAAAAGCAATTAAACCTACTTCCCCAAAGCAAAATTGAAGGGGGAAATCGGATTTTCCCCAAAACTAGACAAAACAAACATTATCTCCACCAAAATCCAAGCAGCAATGTCGCTTCAAAATCTCAACTTTTTCCCCGTTTCTTTCTCTCCACCAAACTTGAAGCAGATAATTGGGGTTTTCCCCAAAAGCCAAATCAAAACCTACTTCCCTCGAGCAAAATCTAAGAAAAAATCGCTTTCTTTAACAAACTAGACAAAACGCACATTTTCTTCACCAAAATTGGTTTTTTTTATCCTAAAATTGACGAGAAGGACTGAGAGTGGAACAAGTACCTGCTGTTGCTTGGCGACTTGATCCCTGATCTTGCTCGCTTGCCTCCTCAATGCGTCCATTGCTCAAATTGACGGGAGAGAGAGATCTAGAGAAGAAGAAAAAGTGTTTTTTTTTTCTTTTCTTTTCCAAATGGTGCTTGTGTGCGTTTATATTTATGGGATTAAGGAGAAGTTTAAGGAAGTGGGGATTTGTTTACTTATACTTTTCCTTCCTTTTTTTACCGTTACTTTTTCGCTACTATGTTGACAATTTCTCTATCAAACGGTACATTTGAGGTGAAAAATGCCAAACGGTAATCTTCCCTTCTTTTCTTGACACTAAATATTTTTTCCCTTGAATTTTGTTTGAGCAAAGAGAATAATTATTTTTCTAATATTTTTTTTTTTGCGATGCATTATTTTTCTAATAATTGTGTTGTTATTTTAATTTTAATTTTTTGGAACCCATTCTACTACTATCTTCATTTCTATCTTTTATCTAGTGTACCAATTTTAGATATCTCACACACATATATATATATATATATATATATATATATATATATATATATATATATATATATATATCGAAGAAGATAAATATTATTGAAAATCAAAACAAGATATTACAACACAATCATTCCAACCAAGACAAACTGAATTCATCTTGGGTTTAGGATATCTATATTAGCTTGTGTTTATTTTTTACAATAATAATACTGGTAGTCAGTCCCTCAAAGATACGTTGGTTTTGTTCCCTCCACACATGCCGCACCACCGTACCTAGAATCATCTGTAATCGCATATATGCTCCTAATCACCCGTAATCGCATATATGCTCCTAGTCATTTGTCTTTTTGAGTTCTGATCTCATTCAAGACTGACAATAGGTTCCTATTCTGCGTAGCCGGAAGTCCAAAACATATGCAAAGTTTATTCCAGATCTCCTAAACAAAGTCACAGCAAAAAAAAAATGTGGTCCATTGTCTCATCCATATACCCACATAAGCAGCATTTCTTATCCGGACAGTCCATACCAAACCTGCTCAGACGGTCTCTAGTGAGTAGTCGGTTACGGATCATCTTATATAGACATAGGGAGTTCTTAACCGCTCCTCCTTTAGTCCAAACCAATTCTGCCCAGTCCATGTCCGGATTCCTGCTCCTGATTTGGTTGAAGGTCTTCCGAAAGTAGAGAGTGCCTTTATCCATTTCCTCTCACATCTAGTAATCCTCCATACCCAACTTGTCTATCTCTACCTCTCGAATATCAACCGCATGAGCGACCTCTATCAACCGACCTTGTAAATTTTACGCTCCCTCCTGGATAAGACAAGTAACATATTCAGTAGATCATCTTATCTCGTATAAGTGACATCCCTTCTCTATCAATCAAGGCTGGTATGGTTGATCCAAGGATCATGCCGCAAACTAGTCCGATTTCCAGAACAAATAAGTAATTTTAGGTTTAACCAAGCTCCTCAACCCCAGGAGCATTTTAACCGTTACCGAGAAGTTGTTATTGATCTTGGCAGACCAGAAATCTCCCTTAGGGAAGTACCCCCCCCCGATCCAATCCGCCCAGATAAATTTGACAGAGAGGAATCTCCAGAACAATTTGTAGGAGGCTGTTTTCCTAAGCATAGTAAGCGACCTCAACTCTACACCCCCCTCTTTATTGGGCCGACACAAATCCTCCCAACTGATCGCTATGAATTCTTCATTTCCAAAGAAAATTAGCACACATACGTTCTATCTTGTGAATGGTAGTTAAAGGGATCATGATAACTTGGAGCCAGTACAAAGTAATAGCCGAAATGACTGCCCTGATAAGTTTTATCCGGTCTCCAAATGACTGTATCTGAGCTTGTCATCCTGCCAACCTAGCCTGAGTGTAGTTTATGATGCCCTCGCAATCTGCATAAGTGGCCTGGTTTATAGACAGAGACAGTCCTAAATATTTAACCGGAAGTGCACCATCAGAAATCTCCATATTTCTCAATCATTATATATATATATATATATATATATATATATATAATATATAGGGAATAGTGTATGATTAATTGATTGACGTAGTTTTGTTTTGTTTTGTTTTTTTTAGCACGAGTACAACTACTAGAAAAATTTTCTGTACAAAAAATATTTTTAAATAAATTAACTAAAACGAATTTTTTTTAAAAAATTTGAAATCGCGAAAGCTTTTGCCATCTTTGATAGTGAAAATATGAAATAATAAATTTTATTTATATTTGTCAAATTTTCACCAACTGGGTTGGCAAAAATTTTGGGTTTGCAAATTTGACAATGTTTTTTTGTTTTGTTTTGGTTTGTTTTTTTTAGGTTTTTTTGGATAGTTGGATTTTTTTGTTTGTTTTGGTTTTATAAAAAATTAACCAATAGATTTTCTAAAGACAATTTAAATTAACTAAAATATTTTTTCAAAATATTAGATACCACATCTATTATCATTCAAAATATAATTTTAGAAATAGCAACAGTTCGATTATTATCTATACT